>JASPKZ010004187.1:1200000-1692619 GCA_030220185.1 Diploptera punctata
AGAATGCATCTTAGTGGAGAAGAAAATGAAACATCATTACATGTTATTAATTAATTTCTGATATCCTATGATGTAAATATGTCAATTATATTTTTCTGGAACGTAAATTCCTGGGAAATAATACGTTTACGAAAGTTCAAACAGTGACTTCTTTTTTTACGGTATAATCAATTGCTACAAATGTTTTTATGTTATATCCCGCAAGCACTATCTGGTTACATTCGTGCACTATATATACAATCTGGTAACCACATGAATTATAGAATTCTTACATATTAATATGTAAATTGTTATATTCAAGGTATTTCTTAGAGGGTCAGTCACTGCAAAATAATGGTATAACCTACTCGAATGTTAAAATGAAGGAGCTTGTTTTTAAAGCGATAAAATTAAGTTGATAACATCGAGGTGAAAAACGACTGTGATTATTTGTAAATGAAAATTTATTGAAATGTGATTGGTCATTGACTCCCATTTGGGCACGAGTTAAATAGTCAGAGAAAAACTTGGAGTACCAAGTTTAGATGAATATGTAGAAAGATACCAACAATAATGGAAAAATCATCTCGGAGGAATGGAAAGAAGTAGACTTCAAAAATTGGCGTTCCAATGTACTCCAACTAGACATAGGGACTAAGGAAGACCAAACAACGGTGAAAAGATCAAGACAATCTTCGTTAGGTTTACCGTCACAGGCTACAACGCCTAAAACGGATTTGTTCATGATGATGCTTACTTTTTAAGATTAACTGTTGCAATGAACTATATAAACCCCATGGCACGTCAGGCCTAGAAGGCCCTTGGCCTACCAGCCGGCTGCTGGCCTCACATCTACACGTTTTAATCATGGAGGTAGATGATCAACCTGCCAGTGTAGGGATGACGTGTGGTCAAGCATGTCGGGTCCCCTAGGCTATATACAATTCCAAATTTTCTGCTGTATAACATTTTCTATTATCCTTCAACACATTTTTGTAGCGAAAAAAGATTCGCTCCACAATACTTCCCTGAAATCATAGTTAATATTATTCTCCCACCTCATTCTTGGTCTACCAATGGGCGTTTGGTCTACCAATGGGCGTTTGCCCTCTGGTTTTTCTACAAGAAGTTTCCATTCACGTCTTTCATTCCCCATTCGTGCCACATGTCCTGCCCATTGCAGTCTACGAGACTTAACTGTTTTCATTATATCTGGCTTCCTATAAAGACCTTGTAATTCACTGTTACGCAGTCTTCTCCATTCACCTGTCTGTTCATTTCTCTTTTATGTTCGTTCATCTTCGCAAATACAGGATTCAGTTTAAGGACTTGGAAGTGCTTTGAAAAGATCACACCATTGGTATTATATGTTCATTGTTTGATTTAGTGGAAGAGATGCACCTCCAGATTTTCAGTGATAGCAGGAAAGTCAGCAAAAATGAGTTTAATGAATTAAAGAGGTTATTTTTTTCTCAATCCTAAAGAGCATCTTTTGGCTTCGAAATGCAAGCAGTGTTGATGTTGCCGAATTTGTCTATAACTGTCTTTATTACCTCACGAAGATCGATATAGTAGAGTGCGACTGACAGCTAAATTCCTCAGAGAGTAATTATTGGTTCTAAAGGTAGACGTACTTCTGGTTACCATCTGTTTAAGTGTTAAATGTAACATTATAATTAAAAAAAACTTTATTGACAGCAGAAAGAATAATATTTACTCCTGCGAAATAATTTCCGACATCTTCCGCTAACGGATGTAATCCATGGTTAAGCATGTTACGCGAAGCACATTTAAATAGAAACAAGTCAGAATTTCTTAGTTTTATCACATGGGCGCGGGCGGTACTATTACTAAGCAGGAGAAGAAACTTTACAACTCGATTCTCTCCTGTCTACAATGAATGTAGATCTTCCCTAACAACACAAAATACAATATTACAATTTGTTTTATGTAATTATATTTACAAAGGACAAAATGGGGTTTTCCTAGTTGTGCTATATCCAGTTTCCCGATAACAAAATTGCCAAAGTAATGACTGCAGCTATGAGCTCGTTAACAGAAGGTAAAAAATATTGTCATTAATATTGGCTTTTATGACATCGAATGTCTTCTCATAAGGGGTTACAAATAGTTCTTTAGCAAAATAGACTTACCTGGAAATTTCCTACTATTATATTTAAGGGCAACGTCCACCGCTGTGGTCTCGAGATAACGTGCTGCCTTGTCACGCAGCGGGCCCGGGTTCGATTCCCGGTCGGGACGAGTTTCCTGGGTGAGGGGTTTTTTCGGGGCTTTTCCTCACCTGTAAGATAAATGTCAGGAAACTTTAAGGTCCAAACGGTTCCAGAACACCATCTGGCCAACATTATCATCAATATCGTATTCGCCTAATTAGCTTAAGTTTAGTTTAAGGCCTCTCCTGACGCATCATTACCACCATCATCAACTCTCATATTATTGGGGCAGCGTAACCCCGCCTTCCAGGCGCCCCCACCTCAGAAACTCTTTGCTATTATTTCTCTTATAATTTTTAGTATGGGTGATAGAGACATAGTTGTTGTTGTTCTTCTTCTTCTGCTTCCTCTACGCATGAAAGCTGGCAGCTTGTTGCGTGTTCATTCACTACAGGCCCGGGGTATGGTGACGTCCTTCCATCGTAGTTGTGTTCTTCCTAAAGACCTTTTTTGCTGAGGTGTCCAGTCGTCCAGTCACATACTTTCTTCACTAATCTACTGTTCTCAATTCTATCTATGTGATCGTTCCAATTTAGTCTTCTATCGTTTATCCAGAGGTTTATATGTTCAATTTCACATTCTTCTCTAATAACAGAGCTGCGAATTTTCTCTCTCAGCGATTTTCCTATAATGTTCCTTAAAACATTTATTTCGGTTGTTTCATTGATTTTTGTTTTTTGAGTTTCTGTTCGGCATTCACAACCATATGTTAGAACTGGTCTTATGACAGATTTGTAAATTCTTACTTTTGTATCTATTCTTAAATTTTTATTTTTCCAAACAGTATTGTTTAAACATCCCGATATTTTGTTTGCATTATTTGCTTGATGAGCTATACAGGCAGTAGTGACACTACCAACATGCCTGGCATGTCATGGAAGAAGGTCCAGACTAAAAGATATACCCATCGAAGAAGAAGGGCTAGTAACTCACTTCCAAGATGTAAAATGTTCAATTTCTCACAGAAACATTCACGAAGAGACATGGTGTTTTCAAAATATGATTTTTTTTGACAAAAAAGGACCTTATCCTCTATTGAAAAGTTAGTATCATTAATAAGCCACTGTCAAAATATTTTTTGTCGATTTAATTTTAGGCGTATTAAAAAATGAATCTTAAACCAACTTTGAAATAATTTACTCTCTATATTAAACTGTATATGAGCAACGCTATTCTTACATTTAAAGTTTTAAACTGGAATCTGTTGGAACATAGCGATAACAACATTTCGCGAAGTGTTTATTTATGTAAGTGTAAAGGATAACAATGTTACAGGAAAGCCAATATGTTCTGAGAAAGTAATAATTTAATTAACTCTTCTGAACAATTGTTCATCTCTCTTTCTCTCTCTCTCTCTCTCTCTCTCTCTCTCTCTCTCTCTCTCATCTCTCTCATATATATATATATATATATATATATATAAACTCGCTGGCACTATCAGCCTGTAGGTTCATGGCCGCAAGGACATAAGCTCTCCATACATCCCTATCCTGAGATATTTTTTAAAATCATCTCCTGTATAATTTATCTTCCTCAAATCATGGTTCATTTTATTTTCATTATAACCCCGAAAAGTACAATTTAGCCTCTTTCAGGTTTTAAAAATTTTTTACCCGATTTTAGGACCTGTAGAGATTGTATATAACATAAGGCCTATTCGGATCCCTTGGGTGTGAAACGAAATTACCATTTCGTATGTTGATATTTTCTAATTAGAAGAAGAAAAAAACAGGTTAAAGCCTCAAAATCCGGACTCTAGACCGCTGTGGTCTCGGGGTAGCGTGCTGCCTTGTCACGCTGCGGGACCGGGTTCGATCCCCGGTCGGGACAGTTTTTTTGGGTGAGATTTTTATCGGATTTTTTCCTCACCTGTAAGACAAATGTCAGGAAAACTTTAAGGCCCAAACGGTCCCCGAAATCATATGGCCATCGCAATCATCATCATTCATATTCATCTTAGGTTAAGTTTAGGATTAGGGACTCTCCTGGCGCACCACTATCATCATCATTACCCATCATATCATCGGGGCAACGTAACCCCGCCTTTCAGGCGCCCCAACCTCAGAAGTGGGTTTCAAGTACGCCATACCAGGAGAGAAACCAGGAATGTCGAAAGACAAACCTGGGGCATTTGAAAAAAAAAGTAATTAGGCATACGTTTCACAATTACCGTATTCTGAAATAGAATTTGATACGTAAAAACAGAAATGAATAGATCAGACAGATGATTACTAGAAACATCAGAGATGAGGTTCCTCAGATACGTTGCAGTATATACTCTAAGAGACCACATTCCTAGTGAAACAATTAGGCAAGAACTCGACATTTCTAATCTAAATGAAAAAATACAAAACTATAAACAAAAATGGCATGAACATAGTTTAAGAATGGACTCTTCTAGGCTAACAAAACGAGAACTGTTATACCAATCTCAAGGCTACAGAGATGTGGGACGTTCTAGAAGACGACGGAAAGATGGATTCTGAGAGCGGAACAGGCCTACGGCCTACCGTGAAGATGATGATGACGTAAAAATAGGTAAGGATAAATTATTAACCCTTAAATTGGCAAAAGACAAATTTCTTCTGTTAGTTATTTGAATGTGGCGGACCGCAGTGAAAACGGAATCTTATGTAACTGTTATTATTAGGTATATTGCTTAATTAGACACATTTAAGTGGTTTATTTTTGTTTGCTTTCTTCTGATTTATTTATAATATTAAATTAATTGAACCAACTGATGTATCCAAAAGGATACATTACGAATTTAAGGGTTAATTTACCACTATTTTAATGTTATTTATATGCTCGAACCAATAAATAAAATAGGAGCTTGGTCTCAGTAGACTAGACGTAACCATGCTCGCTACCCATTCCGAGGTTTGTGGGTTCAAATCCTGTGGACTCGATGGATATTTTATGGTATAAAATTCCTGAGCAAGGTTTGCTTTGGAAAGGAATAAACCCGGCTCCACGTTGTATATCTACATCTCATTGACGCATTAATGAAAGTGAAAGAAATTAAACATGCAGAAGAACGAACGCAGATAAGCAGGAAGCTGGACATAAGCAAGATTGAAACTGACGGAAGGCAAAAGGAGAAAATAATAACAGAACTAATCCAAGAAGGAAAAATAGAAGAGGCAACCAGGGTAATAACGGCAATGATGAAAAACGCAATCGTACCAATACAACCCAGGAAAGCAAGAAGCTGGTTCGATAAAGAATGCTATGAGCAGCGGAAAATAACGCTTACTGCACTAGGGAAAGTAAAAAGATCAAACTACAAAGAAGGCTTGGAGGAATACCAAACGGAAAGAAAAAAATACAAAACACTCCTGAAAATTAAAAAAACGGAGCACATGGAAAGAGAAGCAATAAAAATGGCAGAAGAGGCAGAGGCAAACCCATATAGAGCACTTAAGACAAGGAGACCAAGATTCCCAGCGGACATCCCGATGGAAGTATGGGAAGACCACGTAGGAAAAGTGATGGCACAAAAAGAAACAAGACCTCAATGGGCAACAGGAAAAGAGAGGGGAAAAGAATGTCCCTACTTCACGAAGGGCGAAATAGAAAGGACAGTAAAGTCTCTCAAAACAAAAAAAGCGCCAGGACCTGATGGCATATGCAACGAACATATAAAAGAATCGTTCATGTTGCTGGCAGATATATGGTCACTACTCCTAAATAAATGTTTGGAAACAGGACAGATCCCAAATGACTGGCGACAGTCCGTAATAAAAATGATGTATAAAGGAAAAGGAGACCCGAGTAGCACAGAGGCATATAGAGGAATAGCACTCGAACATACAGTGTTAAAGATATTCACACGTTTAATAGCAATGAGAATAAACACAAAAATAGAAACGTGTTTACCAGATGAGCAATTCGGGTTTCGACGAGGGAGATCGACACTATCAGCTGCAGAATGCCTACTGTCAACTATTGAGGATGAGCTAAAGAAGGAAAGGGGAAAAACTGCACGTCGTGTTCGTCGATTACTCCAAAGCCTTTGACATGGTGAACAGGATAAAGCTAATAAGTAAACTGGAAAGGATCATAGGAGACCCCTGGATGACTACAATCATAAACAACATACTGGCAGAAAACCGAGTACAAATACAAGATGGGATAACCAGATCAAATTGGATAACACAAACAAACGGGGTACTACAGGGCGATCCCCTAAGCCCGATACTCTTTAATGTACTCACACATGATGTCATAGAGGCAGTAAACAAAGAACCACAGCAGGTAACAGTATACATGTATGCAGATGATATGGCGATCGCCTCAAGCAATAGGATAGAAGCTACAGAAAGCGATGGATGCACTCCAAATGTGGGCGGAAGAAAACGAACTCATTATAAATGAAGATAAGACAGAATACGTCGTATTCCGGAAAGGAGGTAAACTAGAGGCAAACACGGAAATCTACTACAAAGGAAAACCACTGAGGAAAGTCAACACATATAAATATCTAGGGATCACGATCCAAACAAATGGGAAATCATTCACATTACACATAAAAAGGAGACTGATAGAAGCAGTGAGGGCCATAAACGATATAAAGAACATACAAGCCCTTTCACTCGAAACAGCAATGAGACTATTCGAGGCCAAGATACTACCGGCGGCAACGTACGGACTGGAAATAATATGGGAACGGCTAACGGAGAGACAGCTGGAGAGCCTGGAAAATCTGAAAGCCAGATACCTAAAGAGAGTGATGGGGTTATCAAAATATATCCCATCCAGGCTGACATATGTGATGGCTCGAGAAACATTTCTGCTTCAAGACCTGATGCTGAAATTCTTGTTACCCACAACAGAGGCAGCAGCAAAGGTACTACACAACAGAAGGAGAAAACAAGACGAGATCTGGGACGAATTCTACTCCACAGAGGCGATGGCAAACAACAATTGGATGTCGGCGAACTACGAGCTGCGACACCTGGTGACCAGGATGGCGGTACACGGTTTCCACCACAGAATATGTACCAAGAAGACATATCACGTACCAGAAGACACATGTGTATGCGAGATGTGCAAGGAAAGATGTGACCGATACCACATCACAGTGTGTAAAAACAGAAAGAAAACCATAAGTGAATATGCACGGGACAAATAAAAATACAAAACAATACACAATGTGTGAACATTCTCATTATTATTAATTATCCTAATTCCCATAGGTGTCTCTACCTTGTAGCGGTAGTGGGAGCCTGACTGATCCTGTGATATTTTGAACTAAGCCGGGGGTAACTTAGCACAGGTAGGGCCTTCCCTTGCTGCACAGTTCAAGAGAGAGGTCCTACACAAGGAGAGACACCCTGGTCCTCCAGCTTGGAGTTTGGATCACAAGACTGACATCCTTGCATCTGTAAAACAAGTTTCATTGTAGAACTAGCTAATACCCGGCGTGTGATGCTACGCCTAAATAAATGAAATGTGTTTTTATGTTTAGTCGAATAAGTAAAAGGAACAATAATTATATATTTATGTCGTAATTATTTTTAGATACCCCGTACTCAGCGTTGCCCGGGAATCTACTTATACCGATTTTCTTGGCATAAATGAACTGAAAGATTCTTCTTCTTCTTCTTCCTTCCAAGTATTAGGCCAAGGCCTGTTGCGATCCTACACAAAATTGTCCTTCCAGCGTTTCATAGGACGGCTCAGAGATCTTCGTACTCTTGGTATATAATTATAAACAGCTTTGGGGATCCGATTTGAACTCATTCTTTCAAGATGGTGTTTCCAATTTAGTTTGTACTCTTTAATATATTCCAAAATTGGCGTAGTCTTCAATTCTTTTAAGATATCGGCGTTCCTTTTCCGATCCCATCTGGTTAATTTCTCGTATAAGACTTGTAAGCATAGTCCCTTCGATTGTTTGCTGGCCAAAGGAAGGCAAGACCTGTGATGGAGCTGCCATCTTATAGCCTCTGGCCAGGCTTTTCTGGAGAAGAAAGGAAAATAAAGGAAAGAAGAAATGGAAGAAAGAAAAGACTTCCTAGCCCTCGGATGCCCTAATAGCGTCAGAGTCGAAAAAACAAGAGTTAACCAAGAGCGGTTAGGTAGTAAAATTAAAAGAGTGCAAAACACAAATAAGTGGAAGAAATGTTTTGCTCAGCTTGGGCACCTTGTGGTCGCCATCCTCATATCCCCTACATGGGGACCCCTGAGGTTTGAACTGAAAAATAAAAATATTTATTAAGAGTTATCCGTAAAAGAATACCCGCCGTGCGCTGCTACGCTTGCCCGAGAATCTAGTCATCCCGATCTTCTTGGCATCAATGAGCTGAAAGATAGAAATTATTATTGAGAATTATCCGTAACAGATAGGCACATGCTGTCGCGGACTCTTGTAGATTTTTTGAGATATTCAATTCTGTGTATATTAATCTGATGTATGTTATGATTTAGGCAGAGTAAGCCATTTAAACGTTCAAAAAGTTCCGAAAAAACACTTTTTCTCTACAAAGAGTGATTTTTAAGGGTGAAGGGGTTGAGTATTACAACTCTCTTATAGCCTAAAACCATCCCGGGAAACTTCTGAACATTTTACAAAAATGTCCCATCACAATAGGACGAAGGACAAGCAGACAGACAGATATACATTCGTTTTTATGTTTCATGCAGCCGGACTGATGAATCAAGATGACCTGGTAACACGCAAGAGTAGATGGAAGTGATTAGTAGATCTCGGATATTAGACTAAATACTTTTTTTCAATAGAGGTAAACTGCAATTAATTAAATTCATCACATTTAAATAAAATTGGTTCATTTGCTGGTGTCTTTATAGTCCCTGAAGTGCCTAATTTGTATGTATGTGATGTACAGACTTTAAAATTCTCTCTGACAAGTCGAGTTCTTGTAAGGCATGGGGAAGGGGGGGGGCGTGCAGCACATTAAAATGCCTTCAAGGTCAAAGGTTAATATATGCTATTAGTCTTTTCTGTTTGCGTTGGGCAGTGAACATTTATAGATGCTGGTTGATAAAAGAAAATATTGTGAAATTTTACGAGTTTTTTAATTAGTGTTTGTACTATTATAATTAGAATAGAAGCACTGTTGAAAACATTGCATTCAACGTTAGTTATTAACATAATAAAATTAAAGGTGAAAAAGCTTGGTACTAACCAGTCCCATTATTTTGAGCTTCCTCAAATTTGGAAGACACAAAACTCAACGTTTTCGACTTCTTGGTTTGAGAGAAAATAGTGGTTAATTTTGAGCAGAAAAAGTCTGTATTATGTTTCATGTGTACTTTCTTTGGAGGCGAATCGAGTTGGACACTAACGGGGATAACGGACTTGAAACATTTACATGAAAAAAAAACACGAATACCAGATTCCTTAATTCCAGATATTCCTTCATTAAACTAGAAAGTGATTTCTTTGCTTCTGAGAAGAATCGTAAAGTATTTTCTATATAAATTATGTAATATTAACAATTATATTTTATTTTAGCATGCATTTAAATTTATGATTACAATAATTGTAGCTTTGAAAAAATTATAACTTAATTTAATAACATCAATAGGATTAACAATATCCATTTGTAAGTAAAAAGTATAAGATACGTAATTCTAAAGGGCAAACGACATGACTTCGTAATTGTAAATGTACATGCTCCAGCAGAAGATAAAGATGACAAGATCAAGGATGAGTTCTGCGAAGAATTGGAATGCGTGTTTGATAGCTTTTCACGATAAAGATAAAAGTAAACTAAAAATGGGAGCAAAATAATAAGAAATATAATTAGAAGTTAACGGAAATGTCTGTTCCTTTCTAAATAACTTAATGACAGCATCATATGAAAAATTTCTTAAGAGATTTTAATGCTAAAGTGGGACAGGAAGATGTATTCAAACCAACAATAGGCAAATTCAGTCTTCATAAAGATAGTAACATAGTAAAGACAATGGGGTAGATTAGTCATTTTTGCCACATCAAAGAATCCCATTGTTAAGATCACAACATTTGAGCTTAAGGATATTCATAAATACACCTGGATGCCTCCAGGCGGCGAAATTCGGAACCAGATAGACCATGTATTAGTGGACAAACGCTGGCATAGTAGCATCATCGATGTTGGATCAGTTAGAGGGACAGAGTGCAAATTGGATCATCATCTGGTTAGGGTTAAAATCAGACAAAGGCTATTGATTATGAGAGGAACAAACGCTAAAGATGATTCTGAAAAAAATGAATTAAAAAACTTGAAAATGATGAAATGTGGCAAGAATACCAAATCAAAATTGCGAATAGATTTGAAGTACTGGAATCTTCAGATGACAATGTGGCAAACGAAGAAGAAACTGATATAGATAAAGAATGGGAGGCTATAAGAGATACTATTAAATCGTTAGCATCAGAAAGCTTATTTATTTAAGAAAGAGGCAAAACAAGAAATTGTTTGATGAGGAATGTACCGACATTGTAAAGAAAAGAAAGCTAGCAAAAATGAAATGGTTACACGAGTCAAATGATGTAAATTTGGAGCAATTGGATATTATTAGACGGGAATCCATCAAGTTACTATGGAGTAAAAAGAGGGAATATATGAGAGAGAAGATCAATGATCTTGAAATGAATGCAAAAAATAGGAAAATTAGAGAATTATATCAGGGAATTAGGATAGAGAAAAAAGGGTTTCAGGCTAGAACAAACATAATTCGGAATGAATATGGGGATATGATTGCAGATTCCAGGAGTACATTAAATAGATAGAGAAGTTACTTTAATCAGCTATTAAATGTATATACAGAACAGGGTATTGAGGAGGATAATTTACAGACAGCAGAAGTGCTATTCACAGAACCAAGTGCATTAGAGGTTTAAATGACGATAGAAAAATTGAAGATGTATAAAGTATCAGGTTCTAATGAGATCCCAGCAGAACTGATAAAATCAGGATGGACAAGATACACCAGTTGCTTAGTAGGATTTGGGAAAAAGAAGCTCTTCCAGATGAATGGAAAGAATCGATTATTGTACCAATTTATAAGGAGATAAAATGATTGCAACAACCACAGGGGCATCTCATTACTTTCAACTTCGTACAAAATTCTAACAAATATATTAGTAAGTAGACTTACTCCCTATATTGATGAAATTCTAGATCATCAATGTGGATTTAGAAGAAACAGGTCTACAACCGATCAGATTTTTAGTATAAGGCAGTATTTAGAAAATAAATGGGAATATAATGGCACTCTACATCAACTATACGTAGACTTCACAAAAGGCATACGATTCAATTAAGAGGGAGAAGTTATATAGTATCCTGCTGGAGTTCGAGAATTTCTTTGTGCATCTCATTCATAAAGTTCTTGGTAAAATTTTTGGACCAAAGAGAGATGAACAGACATATGAATGGGGAAGACTACATAACTGAACTATATGGTCTTTATAGGAAGACAGATATAATAACAACAATTAAGTCTCGTAGATTGTGATGGTCAGGACATGTGGCACGAATGGGGAATATAGACATGCATGGAAGCTTCTTGTAGGAAAACGAGAGGGAAAACGTCCAGTTGGTAGACCAAGAATGAGGTGGGAGAATAATATCAACTATAATTTGAGGGAAGTAGATTATACAGAGAATTATTGAAAAGCATTAGATCAGGATGGGGATGTATGAAGAGCTTATGTCCGCGCGGAAATGACCCTACGGGTTCGTTAGTACCAGTAGTAAGTAATTTTTTTAAAATATTTTTAATAATAATATTACTGGTACATATAATTTTATCCGTAGGTCCGTGTTTATGGTCATTCGAATTTTGTATTTTTATTTACTATCGGGGGCTTAATTCATTTCTCCCATGAGCAGCTACTGATATTGAAAGAAAATGTATCAATACATCAAGTCTTCAATTTTTCATCTCCACAATGCTGTTAGAGTTGGTATATCTGACGAACAAGCCACAAACTCTACCTTATTTACTAACAGCTGAAGGCGTTTTTAGTAAATGATTGTGACGACTTCAACAGATGACGAGCCACCGGTAAAAAATACGTGTTAAAGGAGATGAAACAACATCAATTTGCTCATTCAACAGTACACATCTACTATTTTTATGCTTCAAAATTTCGAGATACATTCTAGAGTGCGTGTCTAAGTTAACGTAGAAACTGCTCATGGGTGGGAACAACATGGAAGACATTGACAAAGCACATCTGTATGTTAGTGTGCTATATATGGTGCACACTGTTTTATTCAAATATATCGATTTATGCTTTTTTAGATAGATCGATCACCTAGTAGAAAAACAGACAGGTAAAATGTTTAATTATGTAATAGGAAGAGTTGGATGTTTTGTGGTTTAGTTCACTCAGTACGCTGTACTGACCATTTCCATCTGCATGTGTATTCTGCTTTTTACCCCATACAAAAACTGTTATATGTTTTATAACAAAATAGCTGATACCTACACAAAAGAGAGAAAGAGAGAGACAAAAGAGAGAAAGAGAGAGAGAGAGAGAGAGAGAGAGAAAGAAAGAGTGACAAAGAGAGAGAAAGAGAGGGGGAGAGAGAGAAAAAGAGAGAGAGAGAAAGAGAGAGATGTTAGAGGGTATACGGCTTACGTATTCAAAAATATTAAAATAACAAATAAAAATAAATTAGTTTCAGTTTTTAATTTGACAAAAGCAAGCAATAACTAACTCACTGGCACTATCGAACCCGTAGGTCCATGGCCGCGCGGACATAAGCTCTCCATACATCCCTATCCTGAGCTAATGCTTTCCCATCATTCCCTGTATAATCTACTTCCCTCAAATCACAGTAAATATTATTCTTCCACTTCCTTCTTGGTCTACCAACTGGGCGTTTTCCCCTCTGGCTTTCCTACAAGAAGCTTCCATGCAACTCTTTCATTCCCCATACGTGCCACATGTCCTGCCCTTCGTAGTCTACGAGACTTAACTGTTATTATATCTGGCTTCCTATAAAGAGCATGTAGTTCATTATTATGTAGTCTTCTCCATTCACCTGTTTGTTCATCTCTCTTTGGTCCAAACATTTTCCTAAGCACTTTATTCTCAAATACTTGTAATCTCCTTTCCTCCTTTAAAGTAAGAGTCCATGTTTCGCATCCATATAATATAACTGGTAGAATAATAGTTTTATATATTTTCAGTTTAACGTATTTTGAAAGGAGTTGGGGCATCAAGAGTCTCTGCAATGCATAATAGCACGCATTTCCAGAATTGAGCCTATGTTCAATTTCTTTTTGCATCTCATTCCTATTTGTGATTATTGTTCCTAGGTATTTGAATTCAGCCACATTCTCAAAATTTCCCTCATTTGTCATTAACTGTCCATTTCCATTATATAATGTATTTATACGTGTGACCATATATTTAGTTTTATTGATATTTACTTCCAGTCCTAATTTCTTAGTGCTACTCAATAGTGTGTGCGTGTTGTCCTTTAGTATCTCCTCGCTATAGGCCAATAGTACTACATCATCAGCATAAACTAACAGCTTATTAATACCATTGAGTTGTAAGCCTTCCTCATTCTCTAAAGATTTAATGGAATGCTCTAGTACAAAATTAAATAGTAGAGGAGATAGTGCATCCCCTTGCTTCAACCCATTCTGGATTTCAAAAGTGTCCGAAAACTGTTTGCCTACACGCACCCTACCCTTTGTGCCATTTAGACACATTCGTATAAGTCTAACTTTTTAGGAATTCCGAACTCCAGCAGCATACTATATAACTTCTCCCTCTTAATTGCATCATTTAATTTTTTAAAGTCTACATATAGTTGATGTCCAGTACCATTATATTCCCATTTCTTTTCTAAAATCTGTCTTATACAAAAATCTGATCTGTTGTAGACCTGTTTCTTCTAAATCCACATTGATGATCTCCTAAAATGTCATCAACATAGGGAGTAAGTCTGCTTACTAATATACTTTTTAGAATTTTTTACGAAGTTGAAAGTAATGAGATGCCCCTATAGTCGTTGGAATCAGATTTATCTCCTTTCTTATAAATTGGTACGATAATTGATTCTTTCCATTCATCTGGAAGAGCTTCTTTTTCCCAAATCATACTAAGCAACCAGCGTATCTTTTCCATCAATTTTTCTCCCCCTGATTTTATCAGTTCTGTTGGGATCTCATCTGAACCTGATGCTTTAAACATCTTCAACTTTTCAATCGCCATTTCAACCTCTAATGCACTTGGTTCTGCGACTAGCATTTCTGCTGTCTGTAAATTATCCTCCTCAATGTCCTGTTGTGTATGTACATTGAATAGCTGATTAAAGTAACTTCTCCATCTATTTAATATACTCCTGGAATCTGCAATCATATCCCCATTTTCATTCCGAATTATGTTTGTTCTAGCCTGAAATCCTTTCTTCTCTATACTAATTCCCTGATATAATTCTCTAATGTTCCTATTTTTTGCATTCACTTCAAGATCATTAATTAAGTAATCAATGCTTTCTGATGCTGACAATTTAATAGTATATCTTATAGCCTCCCATTCTTTATCTATATCAGTTCCTTCTTCGTTTGCCACATTGTCATCTGAAGATTCCAGTACTTCAAATCTATTAGCAATTTTGATTTCACATTCTTGCCGCATTTCATCATTTTCAAGTTTTTTTTAAATTCATATTTTACAGAATCATCTTTAGCGTTTGTTCCTCTGATAAGCGAAAGCCGTTGTCTGATTTTCACCCTGACCAGATGATGATCCGAATTGCAGTCTCTCCCTCTAACTGATCTAACATCGATGATGCAACTATGCCAGCGTTTGGCCACTAATACATGATCTATTTGGTTCCGATTTTCGCCATATGGAGACGTGCAGGTGTATTTATGAATATCCTTATGCTGAAATGTTGTGCTCTTAACAATGAGATTCTTTGATGTGGCGAAGGTGACTAATCTAACCCCCATTGTCGTTATTATCTTCATGAAGACTGAATTTGCTTATTGTTGGTTTGAATATATCTTCCCGCCCCACTTTTGCATTAAAATCTCCTAAGAAAATTTTCATATGATATCGTGAAAGGCTATCAAATACGCATTCTAATTCTTCGTAGAACTCATCCTTGATCTTGTCATCTTTATCTTCTGTGGGGGCATGTACATTTACAATTATAAAATTATGTTGTTTACCTTTTAGAATTATGTATGATATCCTATCACTAACAAAGTTAATATCTCGGATAGCGGATAGGATCCTCCTTCTGACTAAAAAACCCGTTCCAAATGCAGGTCTTTCTGCACCCCCGTTGTATAATGCAAAGCTTCCTGATTCCTGACTACCTTCTCCTGGCCATCTAACTTCCTGTAAAGCGACTGTATCCAAGGGCGATTTATCTAATTCCAGCGTTAATATCTCTAATGCCCCGCTATTGTATAAAGTCCTAACATGCCATGTTCCCAGGAACATGTCCATGTTTGAGCCTTTGGCATGGATTCCTTGAAGTAATACCCCCGCTCGGAGAACCGAATGGGGGACTATTTGACGTCCGGAAAATTTTAACCCAGTTGAACCCATGTCCGCATTTCTTGGCGGTTTTATGGAGACGTGCAGGTGTATTTATGAATATCCTTATGCTGAAATGTTGTGCTCTTAACAATGAGATTCTTTGATGTGGCGAAGGTGACTAATCTAACCCCCATTGTCGTTATTATCTTCATGAAGACTGAATTTGCTTATTGTTGGTTTGAATATATCTTCCCGCCCCACTTTTGCATTAAAATCTCCTAAGAAAATTTTCATATGATATCGTGAAAGGCTATCAAATACGCATTCTAATTCTTCGTAGAACTCATCCTTGATCTTGTCATCTTTATCTTCTGTGGGGGCATGTACATTTACAATTATAAAATTATGTTGTTTACCTTTTAGAATTATGTATGATATCCTATCACTAACAAAGTTAATATCTCGGATAGCGGATAGGATCCTCCTTCTGACTAAAAAACCCGTTCCAAATGCAGGTCTTTCTGCACCCCCGTTGTATAATGCAAAGCTTCCTGATTCCTGACTACCTTCTCCTGGCCATCTAACTTCCTGTAAAGCGACTGTATCCAAGGGCGATTTATCTAATTCCAGCGTTAATATCTCTAATGCCCCGCTATTGTATAAAGTCCTAACATGCCATGTTCCCAGGAACATGTCCATGTTTGAGCCTTTGGCATGGATTCCTTGAAGTAATCCCCCCGCTCGGAGAACCGAATGGGGGACTATTTGACGTCCGGAAAATTTTACCCCAGTTGAACCCATGTCCGCATTTCTTGGCGGTTGTATTTTTACGGTGAAAGATCGTCACTCTTTCGACCAAGGTACTTATTTCGTCTGGTTTATCACCTTCGACCAGTCCGGCATGGGCAACCCTATAGGCAGCAATGCTACGGCCGGCATAGCTCTCAGGATCATTTAAGCACGCAAGCCACTCCACCACAACAAGGTAAAAATACCATGGAGGGATATGGGAATATACTTTCTATTATTGTTTGTATAATTTTTTGTTTTTCTGGTTAGATTCCTATTCCATTTGAGACTATATAGTGATCTGATTGCCTTCCTTGTATATTTTACTCTGTTAATAATAATAATAATAATAATAATAATAATAATAATAATAATAATAATAATAATAATAATAATAATAATAAAATAATAATAAGAAAATAATAATAATGATAATAATAACCTTATAACGATTTTCATGTGGATTATTGATGGTTGTGATAGATTAGTTCAACGTTCTCTCTTTCCCTAGAGACATTTTTATTAATCGGATTGGTTCTTACTTAATAGACTCTGATCCCAAATCACGGTCTCTGAGGTACTACAAAATGGTGATCTGGTTTCATTGTTGTGAATTGTATGGCTCTGCTGACGTTTAATTCATTTTCAGCAGTATTATTGTTTGCAATTAAGAAAATTGGCGATTTTTCAAAAAGTTAAGGTCATAAAACTAAAAAATAAAAATCACAACCAACAAATTCAACCCGATCGAGAAGAAAACCTTGGTCCAATACACCACAAATGGTGACCAAATGTGTTCTCGTTTTACTATAAATCAATATTAAAAGTAAGAATTGATGGAGGACAATATATCGAAGGCATTTTTGTGTCTAAAGAAGTGAAATTTATACTATATTTTAAAAGCTTTATTAAAAACATTGTGATTAAAATTTATGGGATCTTTCATAAAACATAGGAACTTGATAGTCTAATGCCAGTGTTAGTTAAAAAAAACTCCAGTGTAAAAAAAAAAAATTGATTTAGATGACACTGTAGCTGGTTGGCATAGTTTTAGATTCTGATTTTTCTATATAATATTAATAGCAAATACTACTTGTGCTGTGGATGGTGGAACTCCTTTGCTATAAATTAATAATGAAAGTTTCACATAAAAATGTATGCCTAATCTATTTACATGGGCCGTGTACCTTATACATATTCCTTTTATGAATGGGCGTAAAGTGTTTATTTTTGCATATATCACTGACTTCGACATTATATTCAACTATATATATGTGGTCTCGAAGTAGCGTGCTGTCTTGTCACGCAGCGGGCTCCGATTCACGGTCGGGACAGGCTGCTGGGTGAGATTTTTTTTCGGAATTTTTCCTCACCTGTAAAACAAATGTCAGGAAGCTTAGGTCCCAACGGTACCCGAAAATCATCCGATCATCATCATCATCCTTACCATTATCATCACCATCCTTCACCGGTGTGGAAACTAACGGGAAGCTACCACACCTGTAATTCCCTAGTAAAGCTGCAAAGCATAGCATGAAAATGATACGATTGCAGTGAAAGATCTGCCCTCGGACAGAATTACTATGGATGGACATATATATGCACGAATTTTAATGGTACCTGTGATAACTCACAAGTTCCATCACAAGATAGCGATGAAGAGGAAGAAACGGATACTATGTTCGAGTAAACGTATGATGAAATCGAGAACGAAGAGGATTGCGATGAAACTTATAATCCTATCGCAGATGATGTGGAAGAAATTTCGGTCTGTGACGTTTCGATCGGTATTAAAGACAATGAACTCGCAACACCTGGTCCAAAAAGAACAGCGAAGAGAAGGAGAATGCGCTAAATTTTGGAATAATGAATTGCATGTGGGATAGGCCTACTGGGGATACCACGATAAAAATAGGGCCGCTTACTTTACCTAAAGGTGTGGAAATGAGTTTTTTGGCCTAAACGCGTGTTGAACTACACTTTGCGGCGCTTGTACGCCGAAAGTATTGATTTTACGAAAACAAAGGTTATTACATGAATTGTAGGAAATGTTCTCTAGTCCAATTTTGAATATAAATGTTTTTATCGTGAAATGAGTCGCAAAGGAGATATTGTCAAAAAACTGCTTTTAGGCGCCATTTTACCAATATGGCGGCGCGAGCGGCAAAGATACGAGGTGGCATAGTTGAAATTCGGAAAGAGCACACCGAAATCCATAAAATTACACATTTTCAAAACTCCCGGAAAACTTTCCACGTAACTTCTTTTTTTAGAATCAATGACTGGACTATCATTCTTGCGATGTACAAACTGACAACAATGTTCGTCCATTAAGTTTCAATAATTGTATGATTATAAGATTTTAAATGAATGCATTTTTCAGAAACGACCTTTTAAGTTTTTTTTTTTCGTTATTACATTACAACAATTGACGTCCTTAAAAAGACAGTTACTATCTCGTTTTTCTTGTGTGGTCTTAATATAACCGAACATTTCTTTGACAAATACAATTTTTGCTAGGGAACACTCTTCAATTTCTTTACAAATGTTTTAACATTCAGGAACTGTAATAACTGTTACATAATGGAAAAGAGTTCGATCCGAACAATGAACTCTTTTAAAGAATCGTGTCACACGAATTATGTCGTGTCTCTCAAAAATCGTATGTCAACTTTTGTAAAATATAAAGCTATTTAACCGCTCGCTCCAACAAACTTTCTTAATATTAATATTATTTGATTTTTAAATCTTCAACCTTATGTTGTATTTCCGTATTAGATTATATCTATTTTCAATTCTTTGTTTTTTCATAGATACAATTAGTCGCAATGTTAATCTTGTAGTCGGTGCTTAAAAATATGGCATTATTAATATACTTAATGTATGTGAAATAATATCTCAATAAAATTTTATTGTAATAAAACATGAACCAGATTATTATTAGATTTTATGTAACAATATTATTATTATTATTATTATTATTAGGTCAAAGTTGTTGTCTATCGCCGACTACGTATAAAACATATGTACATAAAATATTAAAGAATTGGAGGAGAAAATGTTTAAGCATGGGATTTCTTATTTCAAACAATACAACTTTACATAACTTACATTTTGCAGGTGATCAATTAATTATTAATTGTACAAGATTATGAAGATTTAGACTATATGACTAGAAAATAGAAGAATATGATAAATGGGGATTAAATTTGAACACGAAAACAAAATATTTATAAATTGGCGAACCAGAACAAAATTTAATTTTGGAGACTGGAGAAACAATAAACTCTTGTAGTGAGATCACATATTTAGGAATTAAAATAAATAAAAATGGAAGTTATAAAGAGGAAATAAGAAATAGAAATAATAAAGGGAAATTTTCAATTGCTTGCCTCAATGGGATATTGTGGGATAAAAATATAAGTAATACAAATAAAATTAATATGCATCATACAATTGTTTTATTTGTCATTATTTGTGGAGCAGAACTTTGGCCATTAACAACAAAACAAATAAGCATCTTTTGTCAACGGAAGTGGATTTTATAAGAAGGGCAGCAAGAATTTCAAGAAGAGAAAAAATTAGAAAGTCTGTTACAAGGGAGGAAATGAAGATATTGAGGACACCATTTTAGATTATATTAAAACTCTGCAATTAAGATGTTACGGACATGTCCAGCGAATGGAAGAGGATCGGCTACCAAACTGTGTTTTGCAATGGAAACCTGAGGGCAGTCAAGGCAGAGGAAGACCTAAAACCTCCTGGAGTGAGGGAATATATTTATACATGAAGGAGAAACATCTATAACCAGGAGATTGGATGGACCGACAAAACTATTAGGAATCGGACGATGTCAAAGACATTAAACAAACGATGAACTATTATTAATTATTATTATCATTATCATATCTCATGTACTCATTAATATAGTTCGAGTTTTAAATAAAATACAAGTTTATCATCTTGTCACATCTTCTCGTCTTTTTCGTCCATACACATTACCCCTTCACTTTTTACAGCATACTTCAACTGATCTATCCATCTTACCTTAAGTTTTCCTATTGATCATTTACCACTCACTATTACTGTAAATAAAAATGTATTATCCTATATTAAATTCACATGACGAAACCATTGTTTCCTTCTTTTCATTCCATCTAATAATTTCTCAACCTTCAGTTTATTTCATATTTCTGTGTCCCTTATTATGCCTCCTTGTTTTATGAATTATGCTCTAGAGGAATATCATTTCTGATGTCTATAATGTTTTTCCTTATTTAAATGCTGTTTTATTATTTTCAATCGTTACGTCAGTTGCCGTGGAATTCACATCGGAGGATGATTCATCAGACATCCAGTTTATATCTAAATTAAGAGTACAATATTCACGAAGACCACATTTCAAATATTATTATTTAAAAACATAATCTTACTATAAATAAATAAATAAATAAATAAATAAATAAAGAAAACTAAATATCTTAAAGGATATTAGAAGTCAACATTAATTTAAATGGGAAAGCTATTGACTAGTGAATAGTTTTAATTATCTAGATTGTAATATTTCATTTTCAACTTATTACATTTATCTTTATTGTGTGACACAATTAAGAGATAATTAAATTTCACCCAAATGAGAAACTGAATTAAAGTTTTATAAGGTAAAGCTGCCCCTAATTGCTGAATGGTTGTGCGTTTCGGATTCTAATAAAAAACTATAGATGCAACAGAAATGAAGTTTTTAAGATATGTAACAGTTTACAGCTCTTAGACGAAAGAAAAAGCGAAGAAATCGGGAAAACTGCACTTAAACTAACGTGAAATATTTTCAAAACTGCACTTAAACTAACGTGAAATATTTTCAAAACTGCACTTAAACTAACGTGAAATATTTTCAAAGTTCTATAGAAAAACAGTACGCATACGCCAAAGTTTATATTGCCAGCGATAACCCACAATCGAACCACATATCGATTGTCATCCTCGATTATTATCCGTCGCTATGAAATTTAAATGACCAATATTTGCAATAAATCCACAAATCTATGTTAAAAATATATTAATAATATTTAAATTACCAAACGTTTATTAAAAATGGGTGTACACTTAATTGTCACTCCCTAATGCTGATCCAACCAGCGATAACCCAAAATAGCGATAGAAAAATCATATATTAAGTAATATACTCTGTGGAGAAACTGGCAGTTAGCATCACAATATTGTCTAACAGCGTCATAATATTGTGATTCACATATTTAAATAAATACATCTCAAATAATATTATAAAAATTGTTTGAAAAAGTTTAAAATATTAAATAATGTTAGTAAATACAAAAGGAGAGCTATAGTTTACAGTATATTTACTGAAAAATCAAGCGCTAGTAGAAGTGCAGTTGAGCCAAGCAATCAAACATTTTAAAATGGTAGATAAAATAGAGGAATATAGTAACCATTGGAGGGAGCATGTTTAGAGGATCAAATCAGACCGAATACCAAACATTATTTTAGATTATACGAGAAAAAGAAGAAAGAATACAGGTAGCCCGAAGAAGTGATGGATCCAACTTTCCAAATTAATCTATGAAATCGGAACGAGCCTGAACGTGATGCAGAAATGAGTATGAAACTATTAAAATCTAATATATAAAAATTAATGTGTGTTTGTTTGTACTTTATGCGCGGCCATATCGTTGATCCGATTGTGATGGGGCTTTTTGCGAAATGTTCAAGAGATTCCTGAGATGAGCATATACTATAAGAGACTTGTGATACTCAACTCCTACACCCTAAAAATCGCCCTCTATAGTGGAAAAAGTGAAAAAAAAGCTCTTTGGACGCTTAAATGGCTTACGATACCTAAACCATAACAAATACACAACATTGAAGTACACAGAATTGAATATCTCAAAGAGCTCTACAAAAAAAGTCCCCGACAACATATGTTTATCTCTTACGGATAACTCACAATAACCAATTTTGTCTTTCATTGATGCCAAGACGATCGAGACAAGTACGTAGATTCCTGTGCAAGCATAGCAACACATGACTGGTATTCTATTACGGATAACTCACAATAACGAATTTTGTCTTTCAGCTCATTTATGCCAAGAAGATCGAGATAAGTAGATTTCGGGGCAACACCGGGTAATCAGCACGGGGAATCTTAAAATAATTACGATATACATGTATAATTATTTTTCATTTTACTTATTCAACTAATCATAAGAAGTACATTAATTTTTGTCTTTCAGCTCATTTGTGCCAAGAAAATCGGGATAAGTAGATTCCCAGGCAACGCGGGGTAATCAGCACGGGGCATCTAAAAATATGAATTTATAATTAGTTTTCCTTTTATTTATTCAACTAAACATAAAAGCACATTAATTTTCATTTATTTAGGCGTAGCAGCGCACGCCGGGTATTAGCTAGTACGTAATAAATTTGGATAATGTTATATGGATCGGAAATCTGGACAATGACACAACAACATGCCAACAGAATAACTTCAGTTGAAATTGATTTTTTGAGAAGAGCTGCCAGAAAATCTCGACTGGAAAAAATCAGAAATTAGAAAATGGATGAATGCAAAAAGAAATATAATGGATGAGATTGAACACAGAAGGCTAAAATGGTATGGAAACGTAAGAAGAATGCAGGATTGAAGACTACCAAAGGCCGTCTATGCATGGAACATTTAAAGAAGAAACCGAAAAGGAAGACCAAGAACAGCTTGGAAGAAGAACATTCAAAATTCAATGTGGGAATTTGGTGTTAGAGATGAAGACACAGAGGACAGAGAACGATGGAGAACTTTAATTAAGTGGAATTTGTGAATGTTTGTTGCAGACTGATAGTCTGTAAGTCCGTAGTCATTTATATTTATCTATTTTTTTAAATTCATGTTAATTACTAAGATTGGTTGGAGAAAACCCTCAATGATGAAGAAAATTCTCAAAATGAACGAATGAATAAATTTGGAAATATTACCTTTTATCTACACTACATTTAGCACATGTATTATTAATATGAATGTAAAGAATATAAAGCTATTTTGTATAAACTTAAAAATGTATCCAATACTATCAAATCCGTAGGTTCATGACCGCGCGGACATAAGCTCTCCATTCATTACTACCCTGGCCGAACTTTTCCAAACATCCTCTCTATAATTTACCTCCCTCAAATCATGATTAATGTTATTCTCCCACCTCATTCTTGCCCTACTTAGTGGACACTTTCCAACGGGTTTTCCTGAGTTTCCATGCCCATATTTCAGCCTCCATTCGGGCCACATGTCCTGCCCATCGCAGTATATGAGACTTAATTGTTCTTATTACATCTGATTTCTTATAAATAAGCTCACTGTCAATTAGTAGTCTCCATTCGTCTGTTCATCTCCCTTTGGACCAAATTTTTTCCTAAGAACTTTAATCTCAAATACTCGTAATCTTTTCTCCTCTCTTAAAATAAGAGTCCATGTTTCGCATCCTTATAATATAACTGGGAGAATAACCATTTTACATACGTTTCATTTTAACGTTTTTTGAGATGAGTTGGGACGAAAAGAGTCCCTGAAATGCATAATAGCCCAATTTCCAGAACTGAGCCCATATTTAATTTCTTTTTGCATCTCATTCGTGTTTATAATTATTGTTCGTAGGTTTTTAATTCAGCCACTTCCTCAAACTTACCCTCATTTATCATTAACTGTCCATTTCCATTGTATAATGCATTTCTATGTGTGGCCATATATTTAGTTTTATTGATGTTTACTTCCAGTCTCAATTTCGCAGCGTTACTCCATACAGTGCGCGTGTTGGCCCTTAGTACCTCCTCGCTATAGCCTAATTATACAGGGCTTCCAGTATAAAACCGGACACTCTGCGGCTGGCAGAGTGAAATGCGGACGAGGAGAGAGCGCTGCCTGACGGGTGAAACCCCGTGAGGCGTGTCCGGTTTTATATTGGAAGCCCTATACTATATCATCAGCAAAAACTAACAGCTTATTAATAACACTGCCGAATTTATGATGGCATACTCTAGTACAAAATTGAATACTAGAAGAGATGAGTACCTTCTTTCTTTAATCCATTGTGAATTTCAAAAGTATCTGAATTGTTTGCCTACATGCACCCTACTCTTTTTTGGTAGTTAGGCAAACTGGATTAAGCATAACTAACTTTATAGCATATCCGAACTCCGGGAGTATACTATATAACTTTCATTCTTAATTGAATCGTATGCCCTTTTGAAGTCTAGATATTGTTGTTGAACAGTTCCCTTATAGCCTCATTTGTTTTCTAAAATCAGTATTATACTTGTCTGATCTATTGTATACATATTTATTCTAAATCCACCTTGATGATCATTTATAACTTCAATATAGGGATTAAGTCTCGATACTAAAATAGATTTTAGAATTTTTAATACAATTGAAAGTAATGAGATGTCCCTGCAGTTGTTGCAATCAGTAGGCTATATATCCTTTCTTATATAGATTGGTACGATAATCGACTCTTTCCATTTATTTGGAAGAACTTTTTTCCCAAATCACACTAAGCAACTGATGTATCTTGTCCATGAACATTTCTCCTTCAGACTTCAGGTCTGCTGGAATCCCATCTGAACCTGATGCTTTATATAGTTTTAATTTTTTCTTCGCCATTTCAATCTCTATTGCGCTTTGTTATGTGACTAATCTTTCTACTCTCCGTAAATAATCCACTTCAATATCCTGTTCTGCATGTTCATTTAATAGCTAATTAAATTAAGGTTTCCATCTATTTAATATACTCCTGGAATCTGCAATAATATTTCCATTTTCATTTCTAATTAGCCTAAATATAAACTTTAAAATATTGCATACGTTATTATTATTATTATTTATATTTATTATCGTTCACCGCTGTGGTCTCGAGGTAGCGTGCTGCCTTGTCACGCAGAGGGTCCGGGTTCGATCCCCGGTCGGGACAGTTTTTCTGGATGAGGTTTTTATCGGGTTTTTTCCTTACCTGTAAGACAAATGCCAGGATAACTTTAAGGCCCAAACGGTCCCCGAAAGCATATGGTCATCATCATCATCATCCTTCACCGGTGTGGAAAACAACGGAAGCCACCACACCTAACATTCCCTAGTAAAGCTGCAAGCGTATAATGAAAATGCTATGATTGCAGTGAAAGACCTGCCCTCGGGCAGAGTTACTATGGATGGATATTGTTACATTAATTATTAGATTTATTATTTATAAATTTAATTTTTATATATACTCTAGAATTGCATTTTAAATATTAAATTAAATATAGGCCTAGTATATGCATTTATACATTATAAGACACTTCCTGTATCTGATGTCACTTCACTATGCGTATTTAAATATTTAGATGTTATATTTAGATATGTAATGATATAACATTATATAGGGTACGTATAATATTTGTTGTTGTTTTTTTATAAGTTATGTTTCACACGAAACAACTAAAGAATGAGAAATGCTTACATAAGTCGTGAAGAGATTATTGTGTCCATGTGCTCAAAATGTTGACAAGAAACAGGAAACAAACTAACTTATTACAGAACAGCGAATTAATATTAAACGACGAAATTGTGAAACCAGGAAATCCAGTTTATGGCTATAACTATCGTTTATCACGTCAACCAATTAAAATGAAAATAATTTAAAAATAACTATATTAATAACATTTTACCTAAATAACTAAGGTTATGTAACAGTATACACAAAAGTATACGTAAATAGAGTAGTTAATATGTTATTTCTTTCTGTTCAGTGACTGTTTTCGCTCATAAGCACAGATGGAAATTAGGAAGGCCTATTTTCGTGAATACGTACTTAATGTTTATTGAATTACAACTAAAGTTTGTTACAAATTTTACTAATATCATTGTACATAATTAAAATATATTTTCCAGAATGCTACATATATCTTGCACAACTTAAATTATTCTTATATTTGGACTGGCATGGATCTTTTTGTAAACTGTTTTACAACAGCGAGTTAATATAAGAATAAACATTTGGTTCATAAAATACATTCTTGTGATAGGTAAATATGACATCACTTTTTTGAAGGTCATGTATTTTTAAGGAGATAAAAATTGTGAATGTTAGTTCCTTCGGAGGGGAAGTGAAGCGTGGGTTTTGTGTCGCAGATTTACGACATCCGAAAGTAAATTAAGGCAAAAAAAGTATATTTGTCGACTCTTTCACTCACAAACTTAAATTGGGGCGCTAAATAACCTGAATAATCGAGCGTTGTTAAAAAAAATTAATGTTTGTTTAAATTCTTCTATAGTGTTTCTGCCCGAGGGCAGGTCCTTCACTGCAATCATAGCATTTTCATGCTGTGCTTTGCAGTTTTGCTAGAAGGAACCACATATTTTAATTATGTCTTTAAGGCGCGTATAAATTATAGCTCTAAATTTTTGTACATAGTTTATTGAACTGTAAATTAACAACCACGAATAAAATCAAATCAAATGTAGCTTTAAGAGAAATCAATAATTCAGTATTGACCTTCCATTCCGTTTAATTTTTCCAGGTCATCCAAAGAAATGTCATAAAAATAATAGAACTAAAATCTGAAATTTTAGCAACACAGTATCGGCTTTTAAAATCACAGATGTTTCAACTGGTAACTTAATATCTGCACATAGTCAAAATATTTGGCTGAAATATTACTGCATAAATCGCTGCCAGTTGAATAGACATATAAGCCTGCATTAAGTATTGCTTTTATTCTGGTGTTAAGGGGATGTTATAATATTTTCTTATTCTTTCGGATTAGGATTACGATATTTTTTTGTCCTCTTAACCAATTCGCCTCAAAAGACGAGGTAGACTCGCCGATAGTTAAATGGCCTTCAACTCAGAAGACGAGGTTCATTTGCTTGACTCTACTGTTATATTTCTGCAATATTTTGTACATCGCTTGGCAGGGTAATCTTCTGTTAACATTTATGTATAGTAGAGGAATGTGTTTTGGCCTTCTCCCTTATTGTGAATTCAAGTACCGTTATATTTTTTCTTATTTTGAATGTCTGAAAATAGACAATGTAACTTACGGCACCTTAAATACGGTTTCTAGGAAAATGCATTGAGCATTTAAACCTGAAGCGAATGGGTTAAAAACACAATTAATTGGGAGTGGTAAATTTATGTGGCGTTCTTTGAAAAAGTTAGGATGACACTTATATATTGTACAAGAATATAGTTTCACAACCAAACTTCCGGTAGTCCCCCTGTTATAAAACAACTTTAAAAAATACAATATCACTCCAATGCAAACCACATAGAGGTGTGCAAGATAAATGAAAAACCCTGTAAATAGCATAGTTCCCATAATTTCTCGTACAATGAATGATTAAAGAAAGATTATTATTTTTACGTATGCGTAATTATACATTTTAAATCAATCTTCCATATCATAGGACTTTAAATTATTGATGTAGATAATTTAAATTTCACTCTGTATTGTAAATACATCATTATTTATTTTTAATAGATAATGAGATACGAAGAAGGGAAAACGCCCAGTTGGTAGACCAATAATGAGGTGGGAGAACAACTAACTACGATTTGAGGGAAGTAGATTATACAGGGAATGATTGTAAAGCATTAGCTCAGGATATGGATGTATGGAGAGCTTATGTCCGCGCGGCCATGAACCTACGGGTTCGATAGTGCCAGTGAGTAAGTAAGTAAGTAAGTAAGTAAGTAAGTAAGTAAGTAAGTAAGTAAGTAAGTAAGTAAGTAAGTAAGTAAGTAAGTAAGTAAGTAAGTAAGTAAGAAAGTAAGAAAGTAAGAAAGTAATGAGATACGAGGATTTTTTAAAAGATGATGCTAAATTTAAATATCTAGGAACAGTAACTACAATAAAAATGAGGTGCCGAAATAAATTGAACATACGCTCAACTTGAAGAACTCATGCTGTTATGCATCACAGTGCTTTTGTCACCCCAACTTTATAAAATTTAGGGGACTTTAACTGTAGGATTGGGGAGGAAAATATCACTATAAAATCGGATGATAATGAAACACGAGGTGAGGGTAGGAGAAGCAAAGATAAGATTTTAAATTCAGAAGGAAACCAATTGTTAGCTTTTTGCGATGCATTTGAACTTGAAATTCTGAATGGTAAATATGGGGAAGATAAAAATGGAGAACTGACATTTATTAATAAAAATGGAAGTAGCGTAATCGATTATTCAATATGCACACAAGACATGATTCCAGTCCTAAGTAATTTCTGTATAGTTTCCAGAATCGAATCGATGAGGTGGCAACAATATTGCGGCCAATAATCGTTTCAGGTGGATCGAGGATCTGAGAGAAGAATTTAACAGGAGTTTGGAAACGCTAATACAGGATCTGCAATTAAATGATCTTAGCGGGGAGGAAATTGTTAAAACTTTGACAGAATGTTTTTCAAAAAGCAGGGGAAAAATTCAAGGTTAAATACGCAATGAACCAGAAGGACAAAGGGTGGTACAATAATGCATGTAGAAAGAAGAAGAAATTTGTCGAAAGTAGTCTTTTAAAGTTTAGAAAAGAAAGCACAGATGAAAGCAGAAAAAATTATGCGCAAGAGAGAAAGGAATATAAAGACTTATTGGCAGAAACAAAACTAGCATGGCAAAATAAGAAATCCGAAGAATTGAGAGTCACGACTGAAAGTGGGAACATTGCGGACATATGGAAAGCGATAAGGGAACTCAAAGTAAAGTCCATAAATCGGACAAGAATAACGCCCGGGGAATGGAGAAGTTACTTTGATAGGGTGCTGGGAAATGAGAGGTTAAGATATAATCAAGGAAATATAGTTGAGATCCCTGACCCAATTCATATTCAATTATTGGATCAGGATATTTCGAAAAATGAAGTGGTTTCTTCCATTAAATGTTTAAAGAATGGTAAAGCACCTGGAATTGATGGAATACCAGGGGAATTCTTGAAAAATATGATATCATCCAATAAATTATTAGACGTTTTGAAAACTGCGTTCAACAAACTTTTTAATGGAGGAGATTATCCGGAAGCCTGGGCGACAGGTGTCATCCAACCGCTATACAAAGGGAAAGGTGGGGCACAGATACCAGAAAGTTATAGGGGAATTTTGTCTCTTGTCAGTGTTCGGAAAAATATATTGTAAAGTACTTTACGAACGAATCAGGCAATGGGCTAAAGAGAACAATAGGCTCTCAAAATATCAGGCAGGTTTTAGAGAAGGGTACTCCACGGTGGACAACCTATTTGTTCTGAGAACATTAATTGATGACAATCTGAAAATGAAGGGGGGTAAATTATTTTGTGCATTCATTGATTTTAAGATGGCGTTTGATACTGTGGACCGAAGCGCACTTTGGGAAAAATTAAATCGGAAAGGATTGTCTCGTAAAATGATACATGCTTTAATGTCAATTTATAAATATGTTAAATTTTGTATAAAAGTAGACCAAGGGCACATTACAGAGAGCAGCGAAGCCAATCGGGGAGTGAGACAAGGTTGCATTTTATCACCAATGCTATTTACTCTATTCGTTGATGATATTGTAGACGTAATGCTAGAAGGAGAAATTGAGGCTCCGGAGATAGGAAATGTTAGAATCCCAGTCCTGTTGTATGCAGATGATTTAATTATCTGTTCCAAGACAATCAAGGGATTGCAAAGAGGTCTTGACCTACTGGAAATATACTGTAGGAATTGGGGATTGACTGTAAATGCTAGTAAGACAAAAACAATGACATTTAAAAATGGGACGGTTTATGGTAGAACAGAGGAATGGAAATACAGAGATCAAGTTCTTCAAAACGTGAAACATTTCGAATATCTTGGTACGACGTTGAAAATGAACGGAAAGTGGAAAAAACACATTGATATAGCATTATTTAAAGGGAGGGGACAACTTAACAGTGTACTCGGTATTCTGGGTCGAGTGCCTGATATTCCAGTCAGCAGATTAGAAAAAATGTATGGAGCTATGGTCAGGCCAGTCATGCACTATAGTAGTGAGATTTGGGGTTTCCAAAGAACGGAAATACTAAATAAGGTATATACGCATTTTCTAAAGTATATTACAGGACTTAGTAAGGCCGTTTCTAACTGTGGAATTTTATATGAATTCGGGTCATTCCAGGACGATATTAACTGTAAAATTCGTGTACTCAAATACTGGTTGCGAGTAATCCAAGGTGAACAAACAATGCTTAGAGCAATTTGCTACGACCACCAAATTAAAAACATAGATGTTAAATTTTGGGCAGACGAGGTTAGGAGAGAACTCCAAAAGATTGGGATGGGCTGGATATGGGAAAAAGGGACTGAAAATCGCAAGAACGTGTGGAGAAAATAAGGAGGAGGTACTTAGATGTAAACCAACAAGATACCTTCGCCGAATGTACAGGAAAACGCTCACTGTGTTTACAAAGAGACCTAAAACACGTCTGGGGAAAAGAATCGTATATACTCAACCTAGGATTAAGGAGAGATCAGGGCTTGCTTGGTTTAGGCTAGGGGCATGGAAATTTCTAAAAATAAGCGACGATCACGATATGCGAATATGTCCAATGTGCGGGAACTTTGAAGATGAGATACATATATTAGGAAAATGTAATGATTTAGAATATTGGAGACGTCAGTTATTACCGGAAAGGTTTCTAAATTCAAATCGGGAAAGATTGGCATGCTACGAGTTATTGGTAAATCCAGAAAATTGGATAAACCTCGGTAAATTTCTGGACAAAACGCGAAAAATAAGGACAACACTCATTCATGAATAAATATATGTTATCAAAATGCAGTACCATTAATTATTAACAATTATATATAAATTAATTAGTGTATAATGCTGTTGTGTTATTATTTAATTGGAATATTAATGTTTTCTTTATGTAATTGTAATGTTAATGTTTTTTTAGTGTATAATGCTATTGTGTTATTACTTAATTGTAATATTATTGTGTTTTCTTTATGTAATTGTAATGTTATTGTGTTATTACTTAATTGTAATATTATTGTGTTTTCTTTATGTAATTGTAATGTTAATGTTTTTAGTGTATAATGCTATTGTGTTATAATTTAATGGTAATATTTTTATTGTGTTTTCTTTATGTAATTGTAATGTTATTGCTGTTTTTGTTTATTTTTCTTTACACTAGTACCAATTATTACTTTATTGTAACGGACTGTCAACAGCACGTACGGCTTACTGCCCGTGCGAGCCATATTTGTAAATAACATTGTAAATATCTTACTTTTTGTCTAATAAAGTCCTACTACTACTACTACTACTATAAAAAATATGTTAAACTAAAATAATAAAAAAAATCCATTTATATTATACGGATGTGAAATACGATTTCTTACTTTAAGGGAGAGAAAATGAGTACTTGAGAATACAATTATTAGGATTTTTTTTGGACCAAAGAGAGACGAACAAATGGAGAAGACTATATAACATTATTATACATGACTTTTACGGGGTACCAGATATAATAAGACCAGTTAAGTTTCGTAAACAGCAATGGGTAGGAGATGTGGCACGAATGAGGAATGAATAGGGAATGGAAGATGAGCATGGAAACTTATAGGAAATACAGAAGGAAAGCATAGGCCAAGAATGAGATGGGAGAATAACATTAACCATGCTTTGATTAATACATTTAAAATTCATTTTATAACATCGTTGAGGTAATGTAATAAGATATTAAAATACAAATTTGGTTCCTGATAAATCAGTCATCCACAACTAAATTATAAAACTTAATCAAATATGGTAGGGCCTAGCAGTTGAAATGCAGAAGATGAAGCATTATCTTTGAAAGGTCTCCATATTTGATGACGTTTTATAATTTAGTTGAGGACGATTGATTTACCAGGGACAAATTTTGTATTTTAATATCTTACATGATTTCATTAACATTAATTATATAGAATGTTCTAGCAAAACATTAGCTCAGGATAGGGATGTATGGTGAGCTTATGTCCAAACGGCTATGAACCTCCGGATTCGATAGTGCTAGTGAGTTGTTTAATGTGAATAAATCAAGATATTGCAATAAACAACTATCGGATTTTCACTTTATAGGAAAACTGAAAAGCTATTTCTACTCTACGCTTGATGCCTATGCTATTTATCTCTACCTTTACCTTAGTTTAACCTCTCCCTTTGTAGATACTTTTACATGTCTCACGTTCACTTTACAGGTGCATGATTAGTCGAGAGAGGATTTTGAAACTCTGCATAGCTTACATACTTTTTCGATCACAATAGGACATAGATGACATCGTTAGATGATTGATCAGCTCAATGACAGGACCAATTCTGTAGGACATTATTATTATTATTATTCCTTTCCAGGATTAGGTCAATGTGGCCTGTTCCGGTATCAAGTCCATCGTTTTCTTGGCCTTGCCAAAGATCTTTTTCCATGCGGTTTGTAGGTGTTGATCGTTTTGGGTAATCTTGTATTGTCCATTCTGTCTAAATGTTCTTTCCACCGGAATTTGTACTTTTTTAGTTTATCGAGCATTGAAAATATCTCCAGTTCATTTCTTATTGATTCATTATATTATCTATCCATGCATATACATTTTTTTACGGATCTTAAAATTTCATTTCGGTGGCTTGAATGTGCGAGATTTTTTTTTGTAAGTACCCGAGATTCAGATCCATATAACAGAACAGACACAGCCATAATTTTATAAAACCTGAGCTGAGTTTGTCTTCGAGTCTTTCGGAGTGTTCTTCTTATGGTGCCATACATTATTATTATTATTATTATTATTATTATTATTATTATTATTATTATTATTACTACTACTACTACAATTATTTTTCCTTTCACAAATATTCTGACATCGAAAATCATATCATCTACAATTTTAGCAGGCTGGGTATTTACATTGATATGCGTGTCATATATTTAATGTACAAGTTTACAACATTTAGTAATAATGATAATAAATTAATTAATTTAAATGTAATAATGAAGTGTAAAAGAGGACTTGACTTAGTGATTAAGGAAAACACAAAGAAAAAAAAATCTTGCGAAGAATTCATGACCTTACGAATACAGAAAAAAATATTCAAATAATTAGAAAGAGAAATAACATGTACAACCTACCAGTACTGCACATATATAAATAATATCTCTGCAGGCCGACATCAATAACGTAGGAAATGATTACACATGTCTTTCCAAATTCCATATGAATTTGTAACGCTCTTTATGAATTACTTAAATACTCCATAAATTCTAAATCACAGAACTGTCGTTTATAGAAGTTCCACAAACAGAAGACGAAAACTTGCTTTGCAGTAAAAAAAAAGTCCTTGGCCTATGAATATTTCAATAATGAAAATTTTCTATGTCAGAGATAATAAGAATAATAAAAAACAAATCAGGGCTTATGGGTAAACAATATATTTTTCATCATCGCCCTCACATGTAAAACGAACGTGAAGCACTCTCTTTGAAATGCCTAGATTTTAATAGTGTGACGTTTTACAACGGAAGTTAATGTAGTTGAGGACGACTGTTATATCAGGAACGAATTTTTAAACTTTAACACAATTGTAACCTCAACAGTCTTCTACCATTATTTTTAAAATTACAGGTTTATAGAAATTGTTCAATATATGCAAATCGGAGGAGAAAATATCAGAATTATAGAGTTAAATGGCTTCAGCATTCATCTTACAAGGCAGCACGTAGGACACTGAAGAACTTATCCAGGTACGACGATTTGGGTACCCACAGAAACGTCCTCTGGGGTCTGTCAAGCTAGAACAGAATCGGCTCAATAGTGCTTTGATTGACTAAGATCGTGATGTGGCGCAGAAACACTAATAAACCACAACAGCAAACCAAAACTTATACAGTGATCAGATACTCTCTTTTAAATGAACACGATGTAACTTTTATGAGTAAACTAAAATTTTATATAGGACCTATAGAAACTTATGAATGTAGACGTGTGAGTAAATATTTTAACAGATTGTTTTCGTTTCATATTTATTCACGATCTCAGAGGTCTTCCTTAATAATATCCACCACATTTCCACCCCTTCAGTATTTAGTCAGAGGATTATGAGTATCACATTGCAGTTATACATTGGTTCTTTGATAGTTTCGTTACAATTATTGAATTTTCTAATTTTATTTCTAAAATTCGTGTAGTTAATTGGGAAGCCGTAACAACTAAAACTAACAGAGAAAATTCAAATTGGAGCGAAGATAGATGTTACAGTAAATAATAAATATTTTGATTCTTTCCTTATTAAAAGTCATGAATCTTTATAATGTAAAATTACTAAATAGGCCTATAGTGCATATAGTTTCTGAATTTAAACTTGAACTGTGGGCCTTTAATATAAATATAAAGCACTTTTATAGGCGAGTCGAAACTTTCTGATTATGTTGCACAATGCTGTTAACAATAGGCATATATATATATATATATATATATATATATAAAGTGATCCCGCTACAGGGCTTAGGAGGCCCTTGGGGTAGTAGGAGGTCAAGGCTCCCACTTTTTCTAGACAATCGACAATGTCAGCCAGGTTGTCAGCCCTGGGTGACGGCCGCCTTTACCCCCAGAAAAAGCGGCATGTACTCATTTCCGTTAGGGGCAGAGTCGACCTCAGGACCATAATACCGCCAGAAGGTTTTTGTCAGTTTAAAAACCCTGATTCCACCGGGTCTCGAACCCTCGACCTTCAAAAGCGTAGTACCTTAACCAGTACGCTTATGGCGTATCTCAATATATATATATATTTTTTTTCTAAAGCAAAATTTAAAAGGTTTTAATTATATAAAACACAAATTTCATAAAATTCTTGAAATACTTTGCTCCGGGAGTAAATATATTATTAGTCTGAATGACGTTTTTAGGTAAAAAAAAATTTAAAAACTAAGTAATGTACTAAGTGCATTAAAATAGTAGTTCATTCAATTCAATGAACCATGAAGACCAAGTACTCCTTTCATTTCAATGATCGATGAAGCCCCCTTTTCGGGAAAATTCATTCATGAAATCTGTTAAAGCTGTCGAGTCTCTTTGTTTAACAAAACCTTCTCCTAGAGGAAGCCAAACAATGCACTAAAGTTAATTACCTTACTGAGAGTTCCTTCCTTCCTGCAGCTTCACAAGTGATCCTCTGTGCAATGAGATCCTGAAACAAAACAGTACAATTTTGTTAGAAATACTGCACTCTCTTATTAAAGTAAGGTAGAGTTGCATTTGAAATTTCAGAGTTAAAGAATGGAACATAGTGTAGAATGCAATTAAAACTTCTAGAACAACAAGAAAAAACAATAATATAAACCTAGAACGTTAACGCAGGCGGTAAATTTTGAACTTGTATAGATAATTATATTTGAAGATAAAAATTTTCGCCTAGGCCGGGACTCGAACCCGGGACCCTTGGCTTTCCGGGCCAAGTGCTCTACCAACTGAGCTACCGAGGCGAGTTACGATCTAGACGCAAATTTTTCTCTTATGTACGTCTAGATCGTAACTCGCCTCGGTAGTTCAGTTGGTAGAGCACTTGGCCCGGAAAGCCAAGGGTCCCGGGTTCGAGTCCCGGTCTAGGCGAAAATTTTTCTCTTCAAATATAATTTATCCTTCAAGAGAAGTGTTAAATTAATAATAAAATCGTTGTATAGAGAAGTTAAAACCCTGGTGTCAAACTATCTTACTGAGATTTATCCAATCTCCCTCAATTTTCAAGGCAAACGCGAGTTGGAATTTAACTAGGATGACTCATTTAACCATGATCACCATTTAACGGTATTATTTTCTTTCTTTATTTCTTTAACTCGGTTAAACATTTCACCCTATAATTAGTCTACTTATTATGGTAGGAAAGGAGGTTACGAGTATTTGAGAATAAAATCCTAGGAATATTTTTGGGCCAAAAAATTTGAACATACAGGTGAATGGAGAACACTACAAACAGTGGGCTACATAATCTTTATAAGAAACCAGATATATGAACAGTTAAGTCTGGACAGAACATGTGACGCAAATGGGGAATAAAAGAGTGGCATGGAAGCTTCCTGTGGGAAAATCAGAGGGAAAACGCCCAGTTGGTAGACTAAGAATGAGGTGGGAGAATAATATTAACCATGATTTAAGATAAGTACATTATACAGAGGATAATTCGAACACATTAGCTGAGGATAAGGATGAATGGAGAGCTTATGTCCGTGCGGCAATGAACGTACGGGTTAGATAGTGCCAATGAATTAGTTATTTAGTTAGGCGCTTATTACATGCCACACGACACCGAGTCTTAGAGTGGCACGATCTTGTTGGGAGAGAAATTTTAAACTGTGAATCACACATATACTTTTTGACTTCATAAGGACATGGAGGGCTTACCTGAATGAGTGATCAGCTCAATGTCAGAACTTACAGCGAGAGAACACAACATTAAGACGAAACACATCAAACACACACATTCACACTAAACAAGGCGAATATGTTAATGATTATGATGGCCAGATGATATTTGGGGACTGTTTGGGCCTTAAAGTTTCCTGACATTTGTCTTATAGGCGAGGAAATACCCAGAGAAGAAAATTACCCAGGAAATTTCTACCGGCCGGGAAGGAACCCTGGCTCGCTGCATACGAGGTCTTCTTCTTCACGGTTTAGGCTTATTTACTAGCCTGTTCCGGCTCCAAATTGCTGCCCTTTCCATCTTTTCCTTGATCTTCCCAAACTTCTTCTTCCTCGTGATGAATAGTTGTATGCTGCTTTTGGTATTCTATTCTCAGTCATCCTTGCCAAGTGTTCTTTCCAGTATGATCTGTATTTCTCTATTGTTTGCATACGAGGTATAATTTAAAAAATAAAATAATTTCTTCAGAAATCACAAGACAAATACAATACAAACACACGATCCACTAATACACTTAATGATCCTAGACGTGATATAATCTTACATATTAAAGCAAATAAGAATGATCAAAATGATTCGCATGACACATTGTAATAAAAAGTGATGGCTCCGTGGCGCAAGCGGTTAGGCTATCGCCTCTCACAGCTTGGATCCCGAGATCGAGTTTCGGTCACTCGATGTGGGTTTCGTGGTGGACGAAATAAAGCTTGGGTAGGTTTTCTCGGGGTCTTCTCCCGTTTTCCCCTGCCACAATTTCATTCCACCATTTCTCCATACTAATCTCTTTCATTTCATTCATCTGCCCCTGTGATGGTGCGTCAAGTGTGGTCGGTCGGCACCCTTGACATTCACAGATCTCTATATATAAGGGCTCATCTCATCTTCGACCCGACCCTGAGTTGGATACGAGTTCAGGATATTTATTTACTGTATAAAGTGTTTACCAGGTAGGTCAGGTGGCAGGCAGCAGGCGTATCCACCCAGACAACCATAAATGAGAATTGGAGACTTTCTTGGAGATAAACACGACCAAGTTTAGGCATGCAATGGAACTAAATTCTTAAGACAAGCGGATATAGTCTCTTAGACCCGAACAGCATTAAGTCATAGCAAAAGGGCTTAAAATAACATGAAGCTGATTAACTGTGAAATTACAGGCAAAACTGATTTCAACATGTAAATACAGTGTGCTCAGGAAATCCTAGTGCAGTTTTGGGATATCGTAGCCCACATAAAACAAACATTATCATCATCATCATCATCACTCCAGGGATTAGGCAATTTCTCATTCCGACTTCATAATGCATCAGCCCAACGTCTTCTAGGTCTTCCAACATCACGTCTTCCTCTTGCTTGATAATTTCTTGCTAACAATGGATATATCTCCTTACTCATTCCATCCATATGATCAATCCATTTCTGTCTGTAATTCGTGACCTTATCCAATAAAGGCTGTACTTTCAATTCTTCTCTTATATCCTCATTTCTTATTCTATCAAGTCTTGTATATCCTTTTACTTGTCTTAGGAACCTCATCTCCGCCGTCTGTATTCTATCCTTCTGTTTTTTCATTGGAGCCCAAGTTTCACATCCATACAATATTGTGGGAACCGCCATAACATTATACATTTTTATCTTGGTTTCTTTTCTAATTTTATTTTTGAATGTTCTCTGTATTGTTCCACACACCGTCTGAAATTTATTTATTTTGGAGTCAATATCTCTTTCCACATTGTAGCCAACATCACAGCCCAAAGATTTGAAACTAGACACCTGTTCTATACTTTGATTTTCTAAAATAATTTTGGGTCTCACTGGATCTCTTCCTCTGAAAGCCATGGTCTTCGTTTTCGTTACAGAAATCTTTAGATCATATAATTTACATATTCACATAAAACAAAAATTATAAAATTTAAATTATTTTATAAATTCAATGTTCTACATGATCTTCATCAATCACAAAACACGTTTCCCAATGACGCACCGTCGCATCGCCCGGAAAATATTCACCAACCTACCCTCTATAATCATTTCACTCGCTTGTCATAAACACACCTTGGGAAGAAGACGGCCACAAGTGTAAAAAGTTTAGTTCCGAGTTATTAACAACTAAGATTATAAAACATGTATAGTAATTCAATTTTTGATATGGGCACAATTTTTATCCTGTCTCCATTTTCTTGCACATGACTTGTGGCTATAAATAAATAAATTTGTAACCATTTTTTTCTAACATGTAATCTTAATTCAATTTATGACATTTTCACAGATATAGCACTCTTCTTCCCAAGGTGCGACATGCGTTCTTTCAGCACTTGCAGATTAAGAAGCTTGGTTCTGTATATCTGTAGGTTGATGAATAAGTCCAGAGGTGTGAGGATATCATATGCAAGTGTTTGAAACTCTAGAAGCTGAAGAATGCGCATAATACGAAGCTGCAAACCAGGGTAACTTAATGGACCACATCGTCTTCATCGACGACGCCACGTTTCACATTTGTGGACGTGTTCATAGACACAGCTGTCGTATATGGGTGGACGAGTCGTCCAATGAAACCACAGAGTGGAAAAGACATTCACCGAAAGTGAACTTTTGTCTCGACTAAACGAAAAGTTTACAGCCCATAATGTTCGCCAAGCAAAACATCACAGGAGACAAAGAAAACTGAAGAGGCCAATGCTTGAATAAGAAGATACTTTAAGGAAGCCTCTGTGTGTCATGATATGTTGAAAAAGTTCTTACAGTCACAGTTACTGCAACATGGTATCATAGATACAGTGGTGTTGCAAAAAAATGGAGCACCACCACACTTTGCTCTGACTGTACACGAGTATCTCAATGATATATTTCCCAACAAGAGGATTGGAAGGGTATATCCTCCTACCTGGGCACCGCATGCGCCAGACCTCACATCTCTGGACTTTTTTTTTGTTAGGGGCTCATCAAGCAACAGGCTTACAAAACCAAGGTTTCTAACCTGCAAGTGTTGAAAGAACGCTTACGCCAAGCGAGTAAAATTATAACAGAGGATATGTTGGTGAATTTTTTCCGGACAACGGTGCTTCGTTGGGAACGTATTATGAGATTGGTGGAGGCCATGAGGAACACTGACTTTGTAGTAGGCCTAAAAACTAAATTATATTCTTTATTTATTTAGACTACGTTATCTCAAAAATGTACTGAGACTTTCTGAGCACACTAGAATACCAAAAACAAATTCTATGTTTCATTCAAGGAGGGAGGTTTGTACATAAACCATAACAGGTCACTAGGTCAATTACCTGAAGGGCTGTTGATATGTTTTCAGATTGAAAAAAATAAACAATGGACGGAAATACTTTACAACATTTGACACGAAACATTTTTCTAAGTTCCAATCATATACCATGCGCATGCGCCAACAAACGCGAAGCTGTTTATACTATGGAATCACGGGATGCAGCCAACATATACACAATATTTAACGAACCTAAAAGCTAACCTAACACAATATAAGTACTCTAACCTGTGAAAGACCAACCTAAAAGGTAATTAACGCAATTTAAGCACTCTAACCTGTGAAATAACGCAACGTCAAAAAATAAATAATAAGTTCTGAAATTTTGAAGTATATTTGTACAATTAATTAGTACATACCCTATGTCGGCTGCACTGGAAAAGTCTTTGTTGATGCAAAGAATATCCGTTAAAATCAATATGACTGCCATGTCTTCATGGTTAAATATCATAGACAAGATATTGAAATAATCGTTAGAAAAATGTAAAAGTCTTTGTAAATGGTGGAAAATAATGTGAAAAGTGAAATTCTACAATAAAATTTGATAGGAGTTTCTTCTTCTTGTAAGCCCATGTTTCCCTTAGAGATTTAGGCACTCTCCCCCTACAGGGAAGAATTTGAACCATACTAATTTAATTACACTTATTTTCGTATAGATGCCATTTGAGTGGTTCGTGGTCAGCGTTTCGCCTCATACTGACATCTAGGAAACTAAGGTAGTACCAGGACGGGAAAATTCGGTAAATTTTGCTTAGAGGTCTTTTCATTCAGGCTTAAGGATCTTTACGAGCCTGAAATCTTCTGACTTGGGACCCACGGCTTAAAGTCCCTCCCGGAGGACTTGCTCCTTGGATTTTTCCATCCTAAAAAAATCCATCGACCCCGGCCGGTTTGAACCCGCGACCAGAGGCAAGGAGAATAACCACTAGTTCACCGCGGCCGACTCATATGAGTTTATGAAGGAATAAAAAATGTCACGTCATAGGTTATAAAGTTTAGACCTATACGTATATACACGAACATTGCATTTCTTTTAGTCGGGGTAGCATTTATATCTGCAATTAAATTGTGAATTGGAAAACATTTACAGTATTAATTACACGACAAATCTACGTTCTATATATATGACTCACATAATGTATAATAATTGAAATGAATGAGTTACAATTATACATGTTTTGGTTTAGTAAAGCGAACAAATGAGCTACAAAATCAAAGCATGGCGGTTGTGTAACAAACGGCAATTAAAGAGGTCGGTAACAACGTTTGTTCAGCTGAGCAACAACGCGTTGTTTTGCGTTAATCCGAAACCCGATGACCTGTAACTAATCACACGGTTCTTTCTCTGTTCCTCCGTTCACATTTTATCTAAATAGCGTTTATTACTATTTACATTCTATCGCGTATATTTATAGTTTAGATTACGCTCAGAATACCGGAAATTTATATTTTGTATTTTCCGAGTTCAGGTATTTATGAAACATAATTAATTACTGGAGAAATATATTAATTACTCATCCAAGTAGTATCCGTAGTTACCCCACTAGGTGTCTCATTGAGACGATATGCCGACCCCATATCACTCGTTGACATCTATAGGTAAATAAAAAATCTAAACTCGATGACGGGACAGGTCTAGGGTGTTCTTTGTCTACCAGCCGGCTGCTGGGCTCACGTCCACATGTGTTCATCATAGATGTAGACGATCATCCATCCAGTTTAGGGGTAAAATATGATCAGCATGTTGGGTCCCCAAACCGTTATATCTGGATTTCTCTATCTGGAGCCGATACTTATTGTACCTATCCAAATGCCTCATAATGCTGGGTGGGCACCGGTCCCATACTGGCAGAAATTCCATGAGAAATTTTTTTCTGCCTTGGAGACTCGAATCAGCGCAAGTCCCGTAGCTCTGCGCCAAAGCTTCCTGCCTTAACCTCTCGGCTATGGCGCGAGCTTATGAGGCAAATAGCATAACTATATTAGCTTGATTGAAATAATCCCAAACTAAATATCTGTTTACAGGAGAAGAAATGGAAAATATACATTTCAACAATGGAGAAGAACTAAAACCTAGTATTGAATGCACTTACTTATAAACAAAATTAGATCATCCAGGCGATAGCACAGTGGAAGTTAAAAATAGAATCACACAAACAAAACAAGCAGTACATGTTTTAAACTCCGTTTGGTGGAGCAAAAATATTTAAAAGATAGAACTTTAAAAATATATCAAACCATAGTTCAGAGCGTTTTAACATATGGTGCTGAAGTTTGGCAAATTCCTACCATGGAAATAAAAATAATTTTAAGTACAGAAATTGATGTTTTAAGAAGATCAGCTGGAAAATCTAGAATGGAAAGAACACGAAATAAAGGAATTAGTGACATTATGGATGTATAAGAGGAGCCGGACATCATAAACATTATAGAAAAGAAAATATTACAGTGGTATAGCCATGTCATAAAAATTCCGGAGCAAATATTGCCTAATTATTATGGAATGGATCCCTATGGGAAGGAGGAATAAAGGAAGACCAAAGAAAACTTGGATAGAAGATGTGCAAGCGGCTATGATTATCAAAGGATTGGAGGAAGGTCAATGGGTGCACAAAGAGGAATGGCGTTTGGTTTCTGGAAGACGGCGGCAGCTATCATGATACCGGATGATGATGAAATAATCCCACTAGGATCGCATTAATCCCCATATAGAGATGTACGTGGTATATAGATAGGCCTATATAGAAAACTGTTAAGAATACTCAAAAGGTTGAAATTTGTAAGAAAGAATTGTATTTTACAAAAGCATTCAAGTAGGAAAATTAATTAATACATATATTTGATATGGCCTACTGCATATATATATATATATATATATATATATATATATAAGTTTCAGAAATTAGAGTTCTAAGACCTTTGGCTGGATACACAAAATCAGGTAAGATATAAAACAGGACAATTGGGAATAATTTATTTAATATGAATTTCTCTACAGTACAGTAGAATACCTACAATCTTTTATAAATTGTACATGTCCATACGTCTCTATTCTCTTCATCACTCTGTGTTATTACTTTCGACACATTTCTCGTATGCACTCCTTGAACCCACGTTATTTTGGTCTCCCCTTTCTTCTGCTACCCTCCGCTTCGAAATTAAATATAATTTTAGATATCCTGTCATATAACATCCTCTCTAGGTGGCCAAATCGTTTCTATCTTCTTTCTTCAATAACTTGTTAAATTTTTTTTTTCAACATGGTTGAGTGGTAGACAAGGCCTTAAGGCCTTAACTCTGCCAGGTAAAATAAAGCTATTATTATTATTATTATTATTATTATTATTATTATTATTATTATTATTATTATTATTATTATATCTCTAATTTTAGCATTCCTAATTTTGTCTCATTTTGAGTTTGTAGAAGCCCTCCTGCAGAAGTCTATCTCTGAACCAATATTTCAAGTGCTTGCTCTCTGCTTAATGTCCATGCTTGAATTTAAAATTAGGAATGAAATTGAATATATAGAACCTTAAAGAAGGAGATGGGGAGAAAACATGGAAAGAATGAATGGAGAAAGATGGCCAGGATTGCTTTTAAATACAGAGGAAGGAGATCAAAATGAGGCAAACAAGAATATGAAATGAAGATTTGAGACGGTACTTGCTGCTGAACCTTGCAATTAAGAATGCGCACAGTCCTACCTGTTCAACTCCACTCTCCTCTTCCCTGTGTTTAGAAGCATACAGTGATGCCAGATCTTAGGGTTTACGTATTTATCTTTTCGTAATTATATTAAATTAATAATAATAATAATAATAATAATAATAATACTAATAATAATAATAATAATAATAACGATAACAATAATAAACGATAACGACCTGTAGTGAATGAACACCCAACAAGCTGCCACCTTACATGCGTAGAGGAAGAATAAGAAGAGAATCCATCCATCCATAGTAATTCTCCCCGAGGACAGGTCCTTCACTGCAATCATAGCACTTTCATGCTATGCTTTGCGGCTTTACTAGGGAATTGTAGGTGTGGTAGCTTCCCGTTGCTTTCCACACCGGTGAAGGATGATAATGATTGGGATGATGATGGCCATATGATTTCGGGGACCGTTTGGGCCTAAGTTTTCCTGACATTTGTCTTACAGGTGAGGAAAAATCCCGATAAAAACCTCACCCCGAAAAACTGCCCCGACTGTGGTTCGAACCCGGGCCCGCTGCGTGACAAGGCAGCACGCTACCTCGAGACCTCAGCGATGGACAAGAAGATTAATAATAATAATAATAATAATAATAATAATAATAATAATAATAATAATAATATTATACTCAACTCCTGTCCAACTCATCAACGGGACGAGGGATGAGATGAAGCCCCTATGTCTCTGAATGACAAGGGTGCCGGCCGACCACGCCTGATGCACCATCACAGGGGCAGATGAACGAAATGGATGAGGTAAGTATAGAGAAATAGTGGAATTAAATTGTAACAAGGAAAAACTGGAGAAATTCCCGAGAAAAACTTGCCCAATCTCCGTTTCGTCCACCATGAAGCCCACATGGAGTGAGCGAGACTCATCTCGGGACCCCAGTGGTGAGAGATGAGTGTCTAACCGCTTGCGCCACGGAGCCGCCATATTAAAATACAAAATGTTTATTTTATTCATTTATTTATTTTATCTGATGGAGTTAGGACCGAAAGGTCTTTCTTCCACTTCACCAGGATTAAATTACAGACAATAACAATTATAAATTATCTACACATTGGTTCTTCTTCTTCTTAAACATAATTTACAGGATTTTCATCCCGTTTATTTCCAAAATCACTCATTGGAGGAAGACATATTGGATGTGCATTCATTGTCTAACCGTCTCTTGGCTGGTCTTCCTCTTGTTCTTCTTCCGTCCATTGGTCTATCTTCTTTAGCTCTTTTTGCAAGTCGGGTTTCTTCCATTCTTCCTATATGATCCTTCCAATATTTTCGTCTATCTATAATAAATTTGGTTTTGTCTTGAATATGACATTTGTCCCTAATTTCTGTGTTATGTATTTTATCAAATAATGTTTTCCCCTGAATAGTACTTAGGATTTTCATTTCACATGTGCTTATTATTTGTTTAGTTTTTGTTGTATCAGCCCTAGTTTCTGCTCCATATACGATAACTGGTCGAACTATCGTTTTGTATATGCGGGTTTTGCTTGCTATTGACATATTGTTGCGCCAAATTAAATCTTTCATATATCCTGATACTTGTGCTGCTTTATTGTTAAACCCGCCATAGCCTGTCCCAAGTCTAGTTGAAAAAGGGAGAGGGGAAGGAGTAACACCTCGTAAAAACCTTGGTTCAGCTTGCCCAGCTGATAGTACCTTGTGAGGGCCCCTTGCCAGGGTTACGGTGAAGACCTCAACGGCATATACAGCGGAGAAGGAGTCCTTCAGTACGGCGTACCTGATGGAAGAGGCAACTCTACGTCTACTGCCTTGTAGATTGACAAACGGGCGGATGGGGTTCGTTAGTCCTGCAAGACAACCCATCTAGGAGAGACAACTCCGAAATAAAACGGGGCAGGCTGAGCTCTGGAGCTGGGTGAAGGCAATCGGCCTAGGGAGGAAACTCAGAATAATAAACCCGCCATGAAAACGGGCTAGAAACCCACTTCAAGGTGTATCTTATACATTGTTCGCAGTCCCAAGGATCAAGCCTCGGATCAAAGACGGAAACACATTGATTAATAATACATAATAGTCATAAGCTACACAATATAGAGTTGACAAAGAAAAAATTAATACCAACGATAATTACAAAAATGATGATGATAATAATAATAATAATAATAATAATAATAATAATAATAATAATAATAATAACAACATATCTATAATTTGATTGAGTAATTGGCTAGGTAAAGAAAGCGTTAAATATTAAAGAATGATAAAAGTATACGTAGTTATATACTATATTGTCTAAGGAAATATAGTAAGCGTTTTTTAACTGTTTTTGAGTCGGGCAGGCTTTGATATGCGAGGAGACGTAATTACAGCGTCAAGTGGCTGAAACAAGGACGAGGTGTAGTGAGATGTTCGATGTAGAAGAACAGCTAGATTTAAATGTTCGGCTAAACTTGACATTCTGTGATGCGACCTTTTAATTTCTTCATGAACTCTTGTCAAATTTTATTCTTACGATTTCATTTTTCAAATTATTTCCCATCATTAACAATGATTTTAACATTTTTTCTAACGATCATTTCAATATATTTTTGTATGTTATTTAACAACATACGTAGTATGAAGACGTATGTTTAAATTATGGTGGGAAGATAGTGAATGGACGAGTAGAAGTATAAACGGGTGATGAGGTGGACAAAGTGTTGTATAAGAAACAGAAACAATATATTTTTCGTCTGTCTTCAAATCGGAACCAAGACAACAGTTCAAATACTGGAGTTATACGATCTGATGATTTCGATCTCATGATGTATTTATGTTACGTTACGATAATTATATAGTAAATATATATATATATATATATATATATATATATATATATATATATAGGTTGATTTTTTCTTTCCTGAAGTATTCACATGAAGATTCCGAAAACACAATGCAAACTATTGTGAACATTTATGAAAGAAGAAAGAACCGATGGAAACTACAACTGAAGAATGTAATATAAGGAAGAGTTGTAAATCTGATCTATTAAAATTAATGATTTGCAATTTTTGTAGAATTTAAATAGTAGCCCTGCTGTATATAAATTCTAAAAAAAAAATATCCCATTGGTTTTATATTTCATTTAAATATATACACAAGTGTTTAAATTCTAAAATAATTTCATAATTTAACCAGACGCTAAATTAAATAGCTGTAACGCTGTTAGTTACAATTACTGCCTACAACACTATTCTGATAAAATTCCTTCTAGCTTCGAAAAATGTTAGTGAAGCAAATACAGGGAGTTAATGAAATTACACAAAAGACAAAAACACGTTACTTATAATTAAAATATCTATCTATCTATCTATAGTGTTCTGTCCGAGGGCAGGTCTTTCACTGCAATCATTGCATTTGCATGCTATGCTTTGCAGCTTTACTAGGGAATTATAGGTGTGGTAGCTTGCCATTGCTTTCCACACCGGTAAAGGATGATAAAGATAACGGTAATGATGATGGCCGGATGATTTTAGGGGCCAATTGGACCCTAAGATTCCTGAAATTTGTCTTACAAGTGAGGAAAAACCCTGAAAAGAACCATCACCCAGGAAACTTGTCCCGACCGGGGAACGAACCCGGACCCGCTGCATGACAACGCAGCACGCTTCCTCGAGACCACAGCGCAGCGATGGGCTAATTATATATATAATTGAACAATTTATTACATTACTGTATTTTATTTAACGAATGTATTTAAATTTGAATAAATCAGAATTGCAATTTTGAGTAAATGTATTAGCGGTAGAGAAAATATGGGGAGGAAGTACCTTGGTCGAAAGAGTGACGATCTTTCACCGTAAAAATACAACCGTCAAGAAATGCGGACATGGGTTCTACTGGGGTAAAATTTTCCGGAGGTCAAATAGTCCCCCATTCGGTTCTCCGGGCGGGGACTACTTCAGGGAACCCATGCCAAAGGCTCAAACACAGGGACATGTTCCTAGGAACATGCAATGTTAGGACTTTATACAATAGCGGGGCACTAGAGATATTAACGCGGGAATTGGATAAATCGCCCTTGGATATAGTCGCTTTACAGGAAGTTAGGTGGCCAGGAGAAGGTAGTCAGGAATCAGGAAGCTTTGCATTATACTATGGGGGTGCAGAAAGACCTGCATTTGGAACGGGTTTTTTAGTCAGAAGGAGGATCCTATCCGCTATCCGAGATATTAAGTTTGTTAGTGATAGGATATCATACATAATTCTAAAGGGTAAACGACATGATTTTATAATTGTAAATGTACATGCCCCCACAGAAGATAAAGATGACAAGATCAAGGATGAGTTCTATGAAGAATTAGAATGCTTATTTGATAGCCTTTCACGATATCATATGAAAATTGTCTTAGGAGATTTTAATGCAAAAGTGGGGCAGGAAGATATATTCAAACCAACAATAGGCAAATTCAGTCTTCATGAAGATAGTAACGACAACGGGGTTAGATTAGTCACATTTGCCACATCAAAGAATCTCATTGTTAAGAGCACAACATTTCAGCATAAGGATATTCATAAATACACCTGGACGTCCCCAGATGGAGAAACTCGGAACCAGATAGATCATGTATTAGTGGATAAACGCTGGCACAGTAGCATCATTGATGTTAGATCAGTTAGAGGGACAAGACTGCAATTCAGATCATCATCTGGTCAGAGTGAAAATCAGACAACGGCTATCGCTTATGAGAGGAACAAACGCTAAAGATGATTCAGTAAAATATGAATTAAAAAACTTGAAAAATGATGAAATGCGGCAAGAATACCAAATCAAAATTTCTAATAGATTTGAAGTACTGGAATCTTCAGATGACAATGTGGCAAACGAAGAAGAAACTGATATAAATAAAGAATGGGAGGCTATAAGAGATACTATTAAATTGTCAGCATCAGAAAGCATGGTTGTTTAAAAAAGAGGCAAAACAAGAAATGGTTTGATGAGGAATGTGCCGACATTGTAAAGAAAAGAAAGCTAGCAAAAATGAAATGGTTACACGAGCCAAATGAGGTAAATTTAGAGCAATTGGGTAGTGTTAGACGGGAAACCACCAAGTTACTAAAGAGTAAAAAGAGGGAATATTTGAGAGAGAAGATTAATGATCTTGAAATGAATGCAAAAAATAGGAACATTAGAGAATTATATCAGGGAATTAGTATAGAGAAGAAAGGGTTTCAGGCTAGAACAAACATAATTCGGAATGAAAATGGGGATATGATTGCAGATTCCAAGAGTATATTAAATAGATGGAAAAGTTATTTTAATCAGCTATTAAATGTACATACAGAACAGGACATTGAGGAGGATAAGTTACAGACAGCAGAAATGCTAGTCGCAGAGCCAAGTGCATTAGAGGTTGAAATGGCAATTGAAAAATTGAAGATGTATAAAGCATCAGGTTCAGATGAGATCCCAGCAGAACTGATAAAATCAGGGGGAGAAAAATTGATGGACAAGATACGCTGGTTGCTTAGTATGATTTGGGAAAAAGAAGCTCTTCCAGATGAATGGAAGGAATCAATTATCGTACCAATTTATAAGAAAGGAGATAAAACTGATTGCAACAACTACAGGGGCATCTCATTACTTTCAACTTCGTACAAAATTTTAACAAATATACTAGTAAGCAGACTTGCTCCCTATATTGATGACATTCTAGGAGATCATCAATGTGCATTTAGAAGAAAACAGGTCTACAACAGATCAGATTTTTAGTATAAGACAGATTTTAGAAAAGAAATGGGAATATAATGGTACTGTACATCAACTATATGTAGACTTCAAAAAAGCATATGATTCAATTAAGAGGGGAGAAGTTATATAGTATCCTGCTGGAGTTCGGAATTCCCAAAAAGTTAGTTAGACTTATACGAATGTGTCTAAATGGCTCAAAGAGTAGGGTGCGTGTAGGCAAACAGTTTTCAGACACTTTTGAAATCCAGAATGGGTTGAAGCAAGGAGATGCACTATCTCCTCTACTATTTTAATTTTGTACTAGAGCATGCCATTAAATCTTTAGAGAATAAGGAAGGCTTACAACTGAATGGTATTAATAAGCTGTTAGTTTATGCTGATGATGTGGTACTACTGGCCGATAGCGAGGAGATACTAAAGACCAACACGCACACACTATTGAGTAACACTAAGAAATTAGGACTGGAAGTAAATATCAGTAAAACTAAGTATATGGTCACATGTAGAAATACATTATATAATGGAAATGGACAGCTAATGACAAATGAGGGAAATTTTGAGGAATTGGCTGAATTCAAATACCTAGGAACAATAATCACAAATAGGAATGAGATGCGCAAAGAAATTAAACATAGGCTCAATTCTGGAAATGCATGCTATTATGCATTGCAGAGACTTTTGATGTCCCAACTCCTTTCAAAAAACGTTAAGCTGAAAATATATAAAACTATTATTCTACCAGTTATATTATATGGGTGCGAAACATGGACTCTTACTTTAAGGGAGGAAAGGAGATTACGAGTATTTGAGAATAAAGTTCTTAGGAAAATTTTTGGACCAAAGAGAGATGAACAGACAGGTGAATGGAGAAGACTACATAACAATGAACTACATGGTCTTTATAGGAAGCCAGATATAATAAGAACAGTTAAGTCCCGTAGACTGCGATGGGCAGGACATGTTGCGCGTATGGGGAATGAAAGACGTGCATGGAAACTTCTTGTAGGAAAGCCAGAAGGAAAACGCCCAGTTGGTAGGCCAAGAATGAGGTGGGAGAACAACATTAACTATGGTTTGAGGGAAGTAGAGTATACAGGGAATGATTGGAAAGCATTAGCTCAGGATAGGGATGTATGGAGAGCTTATGTCCGCGCGGCCATGAACCTACGGGTTCGATAGTGCCAGTGAGTAAGTAAGTATTAACATTAGATATAACTGCAATAGCATTGTAAATCTACAGTAATTGACACAATACTTAACTTCCTTTCCGAAGGATTTAGTTCCATTAATACTAAACGAATTTGAACACAAGAACCTCGATTATAAAGGCATGATGGCAGTTTGACCACCAGAACAGACAATGTTTTATTTTAGAGATGTACGATTTGAATCAAGTTGTGTAACAGTGTAGTTCATATAGCTAGCTTGATTTAAAATATCGGAATGTTATTGCGTTTTAAACATTGAATTATTTAGAATGTAACATTTTGAGTGAAAACAATTGAAGGCATTTCTGAACATGTTTCCTGATCAAAGTTAAAAAGGTCTATAAACGTAAATGCAATAGTAGTGACAAATTTTATACTGTGAGAACAAACAGGAATTTTAAATACAAGATTCAATTAAAATAATATATTAAGTATATTTGACTTCCAATCAAAAAGTTTGTATGTACAAGATAAATAATCTTCATAATAACAATTATAACCTTATTCATTATTATTCTATCTACAATCGTAGTTAAATTTTAAATACAACGAGGGTGAAATAAGTTTTGAAAAAAAAAATAGAAGCAGATCGTCAGTTCAATCCATCAACAACATACTATCAATAACACACATAGAGAAATTTTAGAACATGAAACATACTAAATAAGAAACAACCCAACGACTTAAACCCTCTATTTTTATAGAACAGTTGGCAACTCACGAATCTATTTCTAACAATGCGAGACCACTATTCTTGGCTTCGTCCGCCGCGAAATTCAAACGCCGCTATCACATTGCCCACATAATTACTACACCAAATGGAATTTAAAAGTAAATGCATTGGACAGGTTGTTTCTAGACATGAAGCAGACGGGTGGGTCTCTCTGGATCTGTGGTTAGCAGGATTCTTTTTATTATTTTATTTTTCCCCCTTTTCGTTTACACTGTTTTTCCTTTTTGTTTTACCTTATTGTTAACTTTTATTCTCACATATATACACAAGCACAGGACACACACCCAGACACAAGGTGGAGATTTAAAATTCCCTATCCTGCCGGGAATCGAACCCGGGTCGCCGGAGTGGAAGGTAGGGACTCTACCGACTACGCCACGGCGACGGACAAGATTCTAAACGAAGCCGGCGATGGTAGTGACACCTACCTGACAGCGGACGAAATGGGAATTATAGATTTGTATATGTGGAAAGAATAACAATTATTGTTAATGTTTGTGCGAGATCTCGAATGGTGTAGTGGACTACACACTAGTCTGGAGAACTAGAGGTCCACGGTTCGATTCCTGGTTCAGACAATTTTTCTTTTCACAATATCATTATACTATTAGGATATCCACCGCTGAACACAGCACAAAACATCTCAAGACAAGGGACATACACCCATATCCAAGATGGAGATCTAAAGTCTCTTAAATGATCATATACATAGATAAATATTTCTGTAATTTGAAATTCATATTGCTTATGATCAAAGAGAGATTAACAGATAGGCGAGTAGAAAAGACTGCGTAACAGTGAGCTACATGATCTTTATAGGAAATCAGATATAGTAAAAGTAGTTAAGAGGGACAAGGAAGCTTCTTGTATGAAAATTAGAGGAAAAACGCCCAGTTGGTTGACCAAGAATCGCCGAACAAAACACGAAAAAGCTCAAGACAACGGGAATACACCCACATACAAGGTGGAGATCTGAAGTGTAGAAAATGATCAGATTCGTATTCAGATACATATATCTGTAATTTGAAATTTATATTTCTTATGAACAAAGAGAGATGAACAGACAGGCGAATAGAGAAAACCGATTAACAGTGGGCTACATGATTTTTATAGGAAACCAGATATACTCGTACTAAGAACAGTTAATTTTCGTAGACTACGATGGGCAAGACATGTGGCACGAATGGTGAATGAAAGAGGAGCATCTTGAATGAAAACTAGAGTGAAAACGCCCAGTTGGTAGACTAAGAATGAGGTGGGAGAATAACATTGACCATGATTTGAGGGAAGTAGATTATACAGGGGATGACTGGAAAACATTAGCTCAGGATAGGGATGTGTGAAGAGCTTATGTCCTCGTGGCTATGGAAATCTGGGTTCGATAGTGCCAGTTAATTAGTTAGTTTGCTATTATTATTATTATTATTATTATTATTATTATTATTATTATATTATTATTATTATGTTTACCTGCATAATGCACAATTTTTTGCTTCTGGTTAAGTTTGAATACGAGGCTTGAGAGAAGAATTTGTTGTCTCTTTAAAGCCAAACGTTAAATCACCACGATGCTGGTTATTATTATATATAGCGTTGTGTTCGCTATAAAAGCAGAGGAAGATGATTTGATGTTAAATCTAGCGTCTGTCATGAAGAGAAGACTAATCTCGTAAAACGGCCCGTATTGTGCATTCACAACTTAACTCGCTCACACAATAGCGCATTTAATATGTTATTTATTATCAATTCTCCCAAATCGTTTGATCACATAAACGCTTTTAATTTTATATTTAAACCCAGAGGAGGTCATGACCATGACCAACTTGGTTAATATTAAATGGTAAGCGTAAACGCTGTTTGATCGAACATAATTTTTTACGTCCGCGTCGTCCCATGAGACAATTATGTATCATCTCAATTTTCAAATTTTAACTATAAAATTTATGACGCGCTTAGACGATTAGGGTTTAAAACAAACTTTTACCACATCGATATTGAAATATGTATAACTAATCCGGATATGCATATAAACCATATAACAGGTTGATTAATAATAATAATAATAATAATAATAATAATAATAATAATAAATAATAATAATAATAATAGTTGAATGCAGGCTTTCACGGCCGGTAATCATGATGTTGAGTGATTCCGGGTTCTGTGGCCGTGGTCCATAGTTGGTGTTGATACCAGACGTTTCGCCCTCAACTGCGGAGGGCATCTTCAGTGGCGAGTGCACTCGCCACTGAAGATGCCCTCCGCAGTTGAGGGCGAAACGTCTGGTATCAACACCAACTATGGACCACGGCCACAGAACCCGGAATCACTCAACATCAATAATAATAATAATAATAATAATAATAATAATAATAATAATAATAATAATAATACTAATAATACTAATAATACTAATAATAATAATAATAATAATACTAATAATAATAATAATACTAATAATAATAATAACAATAATAATAATAACAATAACAATAACAATAACAATAACAATAACAATAATAATAATAATACTAATAATAATAATAATAATAATAATAATAATAATACTATAATACTAATAATACTAATAATACTAATAATACTAATAATAATAATAATAATAATAATAATAATAATAATAATAATAATAATAATACTAATAATAATAATAATACTAATAATAATAATAATACTAATAATAATAATAACAATATAATAATAACAATAATAATAATAACAATAATAAGAACAATAATAATAATAAACAATAACAATAATAATAATAATAATAATAATAATAATAATAATAATACTAATAATAATAATAATAATACTAATAATAATAATAATACTAATAATAATAATAACAATAATAATAATAACAACAATAATAATAATAATAATAATAATAATAATAATAACAATAATAACAATAATAAGTAGGTAAGTGGCACTCGAAAGAGCATTAAGTTTTAGGTTTATGATTTGTCATCAGTTCGTTCAACGATCCCGTCCATATTCTGCATTGTTTGTAATGGTATCGCTCGCATTTTTGTTCACATATCTTGCATTCACACGAGTCACTCGGTTGGTGGAATTTTGTATTTTTGCACATTTTATGGTGATATCCATGTGTTGCCAGGCCTATAATTGCGTGTCTTTGTGGTTGGTTGCTTCCGGTCCAATCCCCGTTCACCATGGCGTAGAACTCTTCGTCGATCTCTTGTTCCTTCTTTTTAATTTTTTCCGTGATTTTCTTATATGGCTCCGTTGCTGGTAGTAGCATCCTTTGTCTCAGGTCCTCTAGGAAGTAGGTTTCTCTGACTATCATATACGCCATTCTATTTGGTGTGCATTTGCTTGCACCTAATGCCTTTTTAATGTATCTTGCTTTCACTTTTTCTAACCTCTCCAAATCGCTGGTTGATAGTTTCTCCCATATCAGTTCTATCCCATAGGTGGCGATTGGGGTGATCACTGATACGAATAATTTCATGGCTGAGTCTAATTTTAATGCTGTAATGTTAATTTGCACATAGCTCTTATAGCTGCTGCTCTCTCCTGCACATGTGCGCTGAAAGACTTTGTTGTTAGGCGTAACACTGCAGCCAAGTATTTGAATTTGATGACCATTCTTATCGGTTCTTCTCCTAGTTTTAGATTATTACTTGCCGCTGTTCTTCCCCCTTTCCGGAAAACCATGTGTGCGCTCTTGTTGCTGTTTATCGTGAACTCATTTTCTGTAGCCCATCGTTGTATCACGTATATGCCTTATTGTAATTATTCTTTGTTTTCTGCCCCAATGGTCATGCCGTCTGCATACATTGCCAGCGTGGTCCCGTTAGTTATCTTCCCAATGTCAGCCGTCATTATGTTAAATAGTAGTGGGCTGATGTGGTCTCCTTGTAGTATCCCGTTAGTTTGCTTAACCTCATCTGATGCCTCAACCTCATCTGTTATTTGTTACCAGTTTCGCCTCATTATGTCGTGTACTATTCCGACAATGTGGTGTTCGTATCCGATCATATCCCTCATCTTCGTGAGTCTTTTTTATGTAATCGAACGCTTTTTCATAATATATGAAGACCACGTAGTATTTCCCCTTCGGCCTGTTGAGGGCTGCTTCTATCTGTATAATAATGCGGATGCTGCTTGCAGAGTGGATTTTCATTTCCTAAATCCGAATTGGTTTCCTGGGATGTTTAATTTTGTGATGTCCATCAATCTGTTCGTTAGTATCTTCATAAAGATTTTGAACATGTTCTCCAGTACCACGCCTATGTAGGAGTTCATGTCTCCCGTGTTTCCTTTACCCTTATACAGCATTTTCAGGGTAGCCCATCTCCATTGCTCTGGTACGGTTTCCGTCTCTAGGCATTTGTTAAACAGTTATTTCCATATTGATATTAGCACGTCAGCCGATGCTTTTAGGTGTTCGTATGCTACTTGACCCAATAATAATAATAATAATAATAATAATAATAATAATAACAAAAATAGTGCTTTATATAAGCTAGCAGAGTTAAGACCATAAGACCTTATCTTCTGCTCAACCAGCGAAAATAAGATTATAAAAAATTAAATACTTATCACAATTTAAAAATATTATTAAAATACTAGCGGCCCCGATAGACGTTGTCCTGCCAGAATTATTCTCAGAAAGTAAATTATTCATTAACTTCCCAGAAGGTTTTAACGGTCAGTCATTAATTTTTTAATTTAAAAATATATTGGTGGCGATGGAGGTAAAATTTTGGGGTTAAATCTTCTGATACGTGAACATCTTAGAAATAAAAAAAAATCTTATGACCCGATCGCAGCGACACCTACCGGGTCCAATTGTGACTCTAAACCATCACGAGACCCACTCAAAAATATAAATAAAAAATAAAAACGTCAAAAAGTTTAAAACATCCTATATCGCAATCGCAGTTAATGGTTTCATTGTGTCGAACTAATTATATCTATTAATTTGGATTTAAGTAATGATAGTGGTTGACAGTCCTTCACATGACTGGGAAGTGAGTTCCATGCTCTAGTCAGAGATATTGTGTAAGATTCAGAGTATAAACACGTCCTGTGCAGTGGTATAAATAGTAAAGAAGAGTCTTGTAATCTTTTTCCTAAATTGTGATGAGTCGATAAATTTTGAAAATGCATTGATAAAATCATCATCATCATCATCACTCCAGGGATTAGACAATTGCCCGTTCCGACTTCATAATGCATCAGCCCAACGTCTTCTAGGTCTTCCAACATCACGTCTTCCTCTCGCTTGATAATTTCTTGCTAACAATGGATATCTCTCCTTACTCATTCCATCCATGTGATCAATCCATTTCTGTCTGTAATTCCAATTCTTCTCTTATATCCTCATTTCTTATTCTATCAAGTCTTGTACATCCTTTTACTTGTCTTAGGAACCTCATCTCCGCCGTCTGATAAAATAACTTGGTAAATATGTGTGCAGAATTTTGAATATCAAAACATGTGAACGCAAAGTTCTTCCGTTACTCCGTTCAGATTCTCATGTAAAAATGTAAGAAGTTTATAGAAAGAATGTAATACGGCAATATTTGAAATAGGAACTTTTTTATTATTGATTCTCCAAATATTTTGAAACCCTATTTCGCCACAAAGGCATGTTAGGGTTGTAGCTTACTATAACAATATTATACTATACATTGTAAAACAGAAATATTATCTTATGGCTTTAAATGAGAGTTATGAATTACATAAATTGTCTTAGAAAATACTACATATTGTTATGAATTTCATAAAATGTTTATAATAGTTTTGGTTCTTAAAAATCACTTCACACATTGAGGCAGAAGCCTCATCATCATTTAAAAGTAAGTTTAACCAGTATCGTTGCCTTTCGAATATAGGACAATCAATTAAAACATGTTTTACAGATTGTATTGATTCTTGACATTTACAATTATGATCACTGTCTGGGTTAATATTAAATCTTCTAAAATAACTTCTAAATTTTCCATGGCCCGTCATAAATTGTGTTAAAATGAAATTTAGAATAAGTACCGTATGTTAAGTAATCCAGATCCAGTGGAAGGCTGTGGAATTGTAAGATACATACAAAATAATTTTGTATTTTATTAATTAATAATTACTATTAATTATAATTCTATGAGTGGTGAAAAAGGGAAACAATGCTTCAGATCCACTTGTACAATGACCATTTGGCCTTAACCAGAAGCAGCACGGCAAGGTGGTCTTCGTTATACTCCTAAGTAGATTTTTACACCTCTACAGTGGATTCCATCACATAGTGCAATTTTAGGTAACGAAACAACAGCTGATCTTGCAAAGAAACGTTCCTTAATGATACAGTCAAAAAGATCTAATTCCACACCTTACATTTCGGTTAAACAACATTAAAAAGGGCATAAACACCATACTTCAGTCATCCTCAAAAGATAATATCAGCGAATGTCTCTCTAACAATACCAACTCTAGACTACAACTTCCACGGAATACACCAATAGATCGATTGAGATAACTACGGGGTATCTAAAAATAATTACGATATAAATTTGTAAGCATTTTTATGTTTACTTATTCAACTAAACATAACACATTTCATTTATTTAGGCGTAGCAGCGCACAATTTATATTAATATAGGAGAATTGGTCTGATTTGCACACAGTAGTTAGCTAGGTGACTTATTTAACGACGCTCTTTAACAGCTCAGTTCATTAGCGCCGCAATTCAAATCTGGCGTGAAATGACCTATACGTTTTACTCATAATCATAAGCCATTTTCTTCAGAATTGAAGTTATTTTACGTGCCGCAGTCCCATTCAAACTTCCCACATTTTAATTAATCATAACTCTCAAGGTATGCGGAATTAATAAATGAAGTTGGTATTAAAAGAAAGAGAAACTCAAATAATTTTAGTTTTCCTTGTTGCAGTTAATTCATCTGTCGCATGTTGGACAATAATGACATAAAACAAAATTTGATCAATAATTTATCTTCGTCTGGCGGGTATGTAAATCGCCTCATCACACTGTATATTATTCATTATCTTTTACGGTGTCACTTACCAAAACATGGAATTCCCTCCCGCCCTATGTCAGAGACTGTCAAACTATAACATCCTTCAAAAACAAACTAAAGAATTATTTAATAACAAACTAACTTATACACCTCACTGACAGTATTCTTTTAGCAATATTAATATATGTAATTATTTATGAAAATAATATTAAGGATAACAAATATGTTTATTTGTTTTGTTTTAAATATTGTATAATCGTAAAATTAGTTTTCTATATCTCATTATTTTCCTGTTTTTTATATACACTAGACAGGGACAATTTAATATGCCTTGCTTATATACATTTTATTATTAGTTTTAGTCTTAATTTTAACTAATATTAACTGGTATTATAGATCGTAATACGTAGGCCTATATTAGATATTATCTATTGATCAAATTTTTTACTTAGTGATTAATATTAGAGTTAATTAAGATTGTTATATTCTGATGTAATATATGTTTGTCCTGGTGAGTGGAAGAGAAGGCCACATGACCTTAACTCCACCAGGCTAAATAAATCTAATCTAATCTAATCTAATCTAAATAACCGTATGTTTGCGACTCCAGTACAAGATCTTCATGATTTACGAACCCGTATCCTTGACACAAATTGCAAACGTACCAATGGACATGTTGGACAGAACATGGCAAGAAATCGAATACAGACTTGATATTGTTCGTGATAATAATGGTGCACATATAGAGATGTTTTAGTGTGTGGCAACGTATGTCAATTAAAATTCTTTGAGTTTCTGTTTCGTTTAATACCGGCCTCATTTCATAATTCCGCTTACTTTGTTAGTTATGATTAATTAAAATGTGGGAGGTTTGAATAGGACATCCTGTATAATATAGTTAACCTTTGGTTTTACTTCTCTTCTGAGGGAAGAAATATTTAAGATGTTTACTTTTACGCCCTTAAAAACCATATACCCCGGACGGGTTTCAACCCGCGAGCCTCGGAATCAGAGGAGGATTATAACTACTGGTTCACAAGGACCAAATAATTATTTTGTACTAATGCCGAGTTTTGATGCCAATCCCATTTAAGTGGGCGTGAAAAAAAAACTTTTCCTTTGGAATTTTAGATTCCGTGACCGTTTTTGACACAAATTGAACGGCAAGACATGAATTTAATAAAATTAATTTAATAAAAAACATTAATATTGTTTCGAGAGAATTGATAACATTTACAGCACTTCTTAAGTAGACTATTTAAACGAAAAAATACATTTCACGTAATGAATTACTGCTTGGAAATCTCGCCTCCACTGCCATTATGAAGTACGGAAGTAGACAAACTGAAGTTGAACTTTTTTTCTGGGGAAACAGCATGTGACCAAAATGTTGAAATACTATATTTATATACAAAGTTTCAATGTTTACTCATTTTTCTGTGCCTAAAGTTTTATTTTCCTTCTCTACTCATCCATATCCTTCCACTCCATGTCCTCCAGTCCTCTTGTTCTCATTCCAATATTTTTCTGGGTAACGTTTCTTCTTGCATTCGTCGTATATGTCCAAGACCAATTTACTTGCTTATACTATATTATATAATCTACTATTAAATGTTTAGCATTTTTTATTTTCGTATTATTTTATTTCTTATTTTCCCAATTTTGAACAACTACAGCTCTCCTCATGAAATCCATTTCTATCGACATAAGTTTTTGTTGAATTTCCGTGTTTCAGCTCCATATGTGACAGTACTTCTCATTATTGAATTATATTGAAAGGCTAATACTGACTATTTAATCCAAGAAATTCTAATTCAGAATTCGAGTACTGTACTTATATTACTTCCACGACTATTTAACTCATGCCCCAAATGGGAGTCAATGACCAATCACGTTTCAATGATTTCTGTTTTACAACCAATCAGAGTCGTGTTTCACGAAATATTTATCAGTGTTAGGATTATCATATATTAAACAAAGCTTCTCCTTTTTAATATTCTGAACAGGTCTGACCGTTATTTTGCAGTGACTGAGCGTATAACAAATACGGCTACCAGATTGTATATAATAGTGCTTACATGTCAACATTTGTAGCAATTGATTATACCACCAAAAAAAGAAACCACTGTTTGCACTTTCTTAAATGTATTTTTTCCCAGGTAATAATCGAGAAAAATATAATTGTCATATTTACATCATACGACATCAAAAATGAATTAATATACAGATTGATGTGTTTCATTTTTTCTCCACTAGAGAGCATTCTTACAATATTGCGTTCCTTTGGCAATAAATAGTATGATCTGGTTGCAGTGATAAACAAAAGAAGCAGTAGAAGCGTACCTATCGTTTCTCATTTGTTTTCAAACATCGCCGTTTACATTAAATATATAAATATTTTAAAATAACTATAGTTAAATAATGATTTGTGAGTAAACAGCTTAATTTTATTCGTTAAATAGTCCTAACAAATGCCACTCTTGATTTCCAAATTCTCTAGATAAATTCACTCCTCACTTCGTGAGTCGTGAATTTATCGATAATTTGGAAATCACTCGTGGCATTACTTATGATAAATAGACACGTCAGTACACCTGATAAATATACAGTGCACACATTTGTGAAACACAAGTCAGGAAGTTAGAAATGTGAATCGGAGTAAAAATAACTCAGTGTATACAGCTATGCTGTTTCGTGTGGGTTTGTTGATACAAATCCTCGTGCAACCGATTGACCCTTCCAATTTTACACAAATCCTGTCCTTGACCATATTTATTATTATCTATTTATACAATTCCTATGGATACATTCATTCAAGTTAGCTCGATTTTTGTAGGTAAAAAAAATATATATATTACAAGACTAAAATTAAACACTATCCACTTAAGTTTATTTCTACGTCAATAAGTACTCCTCCACGTTTACAGGATCGTACAGGGACTCTGGTTCAAATACATACGGTTGCAGATGGACATGGATATCATCCGCGGACGAGTGTTCAACTCAATGGCGAAGCTACATCCCGAGACAACACGAACATTTAAGACAAGACACAATATTCAATCACAAATTCATATTAAGCTCATTATTAGATTTTAAATTATCATAATAAGACAGAATGGACAATACAAGATTACCCAAAAAGATCAACACCTACAAACCACATGGAAAAAAATCTTTGAGACGGCCAAGGAAACGATGGACTTGAGACCGGAATAGGTCGCACTGACATAATCCTGGAAAGGAAGAAGAAGTAGAAGAAGTTACTAAACAATTAGAGACTAATCATAATCCATCTCAATCAATTAAAATTGTAATTGTACTTTTTCTATAATTAAAAATGTTACTGACATAAATAACAAAACGAGAAAAATAAAATATTAATCTTACCGTCCCAACATCTCTAAAAAAAAGTTAAACTGAATATATATGAAACTGTCATTCTCACAGTTACATTATGTGGATGCAAAACAAGAACTCTTAATTTAAGGGAGGGGAAAATATTACTTATTTGAGAATAAAGTTGTTAGAAAAAATGGACCAAAGAGAGATTGACAGACAGGCGAATGAAGAAGACTTTCATAACAGTGAACTACAAGATCTTTATAGGAAACCGGATATAAGAGGAAGAATTAAGTCTCGTAGACTGCGATGGGCAGGATATTTGGCACGAATGGGGAATGGAAGAGGGTCATGAAACATTGTAGAAAAACCAAAGGAAAAACAAGTTGGTAGACCAAGAATGAGATGTGAGAATAATATTAACCATGATTCGAGGGAAGCAGATTATACAGGTGATGACTGGAAAACATTAGCTCAGAATAAAAATGTATGGAGAGCTTATGTACGCGTGTCCATGAACCTATGGGTTCGATAGTGCCCATGAGATAGTTAAATATACAATTTACATGTTTATATAAGGGTTATTATGATGGTCAGATAGTATTCGGGGGATATTTGAAATGTAAGGTTTCTGAAATTTGTCTTACAGGTGACGAAAAATCCCCCCAAAAAGTCCGTCACGCCAAAACTTCGTATGAAATAAGTAATCCCTTTAGGAATTCGAATTTATGGTCCGATTTTGCTGACTTTATATATATATAATCTCCCTTTTGTTAACTAAATAATATGGCATACAGTTACACTGCGACAAAGCAAAATTACAGCTCTTATAGCGACTTTTTAATTTCGGGTTTCAGGTAAACCCCCACTTCTAATGGTCGGATGTCGCTGATTTTTAGAGACTTTCTTCCTAGTTTTATTTTAATAACGTATACTGAGCTTTGTTATGAAAAATTGAAAAATGCAACCGCTAGAACAATTTTAAAAATTTCGTTTCAGGTGAATTACTTCTCCTAGTGGTCTGAATTTGCTAGTTAATGAACTCGAGCTTACTTTATTTAATTAATTGCCATATGACGAGTTTGGTTACTGAAATAGAAAAAATATAAACATTTGCAACGAGCTACAGGCGAATATTATGAACTAGCATAATACCAACTGTCCTGAGCCCCGCTTCATCAACAGACAAAATCTTTATTATGGAATGCAAACCAGAATACATCTTGGCATGCTACGAGTTAATGGTAAATCTAGAAAATTGGATAAACTTGGGTAAATTTCTGGACAAAACGCGAAAAATAAGAACTACACTCATTCATGAATAAATACATGTTATCACAATGCAATTAATTCTTAATAATTCTACATAACGTAATGTAAAATGTTATTGTATTGTTATGTAATTGTAATATTTTTTTAATTGTAATATTATTGTTTTCTTTTTGTTTTACTTTATACTATTACCAAATATTACTTTAATGTAACGGACTGTCAACAGCACGTAAGGCTTACAGTCCGTGCGACCCATATTTGTAAATAACATTGTATATATCTTACTTTTAGTCTAATAAAGTCTTATTACTACTAGTAGAAACTGTTACCGGAATTAAAATCTGGCCGTCTGATCGTTTGGCAACAGAGTTTGAACCCACTGCACATGTTACGGACACAGCGACGTATCACCGAGGACTGCTCAGAATTATTAACACAATCAGAAACAGCTACTTTTTCGTACCCACGTAGCATGGTTGTCGTCCACATCTTTTACTCCATATTATCAAGTGTGCGGTCTGCGAGGCCTGCCGCGATCTGCGATGTGATATTCCATTTCCAAAAGTAGTTCGAAGAGGGTATCCTGCGGTTGAATATTTTCAGAATACAAGTTACAAGATTTGCAGGTTGAATTTCATTTCCTTGCCCGTAACAGAACATTTTATCTGCCACTTCCTGATTTGAATAATAGGCCACCATTACGTGTTCATATGTTGAAAGGTCAGAGAACAGTTATAAATCGTTAAAAAGAAAAATAACAGTACTGCTATGTTATAACTAAACATGCAGCCGTTGAGAACTACATCATGCGAAAATAATTTACCTGACTCTAGTGCTGTAGTATGTGCTACGATTAGTTGAATACTTGTTCAGTTATTGCTTGATACATCTGTGTATCATGCTTCCTCATCTGTTTCTTGGCGAAGTACCTGTAGTAGAATATATTACAAACAATACCTTAACTCAAAATATAATAAATATAGGAACTATGGTTATAGATACTTTTTTCTTGTTTTGTTGAATATTACCTCCGCTCTAAATATTGGGATCCTTAGTTTCAGAACATCCTGTTATAGTAATCACATTTTATATCCATAAATAGTAATTCTTCCCGAAGGCAGGTATTTCATTGCAACCATTACATTTTCATGCTATGCTTTGCAGCTTTACTAGGGAATTTTCCCGGTGAAGGATGATGATAATGATAAGGATGATGATTTTCGGGGACCGTTGGGGCCTAAGCTTCCTGACATTTGTCTTACAGGTGAGGAAAAGCCCGGGAAAAAACCTCATCCAGGAGCCTGTCGCGACCGGGAATCGAATCCGGACCCGCCGAGTGAGGGCAGCACGCTACTTAGAGACCACAGCGGTGGACACATTTTATATAATACTAGATAGTACTCGGCGTGCACTGCTACAACTAAATAAATTATAATGTGTTTTTGCATTTAGTTGAATAAGTAAAAGGAGAAATAAACTTACAGAGTGTCCCATTCAAACCTCCCACATTTTAATTAATCGTAACTAACAAAGTATGCGGAATTATGAAATGAGGCCAGTATTAAACTAAACAGAAACGCAAATAATTTTCATTGCCACACACTAAAACACTCTATATGTGCACCATTAGTAGCATGCACAATATCAAGTCTGTATTCGAAATCGTGCCACGTTCTGTCCAACATGTCCATTGGTACTGTTGCAATTGTGTCAAGGATACGGGTTCCTAAATCATGAAGATCTTGTACTTGAGCCGCAAACACACGGTTTTTTACTTACCAGAAAACAGTTTGTGCTCGTTGCTGAGGAGTCGCCATTTTGTTTTATGTCATTATTGACCAACATGCGACAGATGAATTAACTGCAACAATGAAAACAAAAATTCTTTTGAGTTTCTCTTTATTTTAATACCAACCTCATTTCAAAATTCCGCATACTTCGAGGCTATGATTAATTAAAATATAGGAGGTTTGAATGGGGCACGGTGTATATCGTTATTATTTTTAGATACCCGGCGTTGCCAGGGAATCTACGCATCCCGAAGTACTTGGCATAAATGAGCTGAAAGACAAAATTCGTTATTTTGAGTTATCCATAAAAGAATACACGCCGTGCGCTGCTATGCTTGCCCGGGAATCTACTTATCTCGATCTTCTTGTCATCAATGAAAGACAAAAATGGTTATTGTAAGTTATCCTTAAAAAATAAACCTATGCTGTCGCGGACTTTTCTATTGAGTGTCTTGAGATATTCAATTCTGTGTACAATAATGTTGTGTATTTGTTATGATTAGGCAACGTAAGCCATTTAAGAGTATAGGAGTTGAGTACCTCAACTCTCTTATAGCCTATGTTCATCCCAGTAATCTCCTGAACATTTTGTAAAAAAAAACATCATAATCGGATCAACGGTATGGTCGCGCATAAAGTACGAACGATCGAACAAACATTCATTTTTATATATTATATTTATTATAATTTATAAATTATATAACAAATTCAGAACTTTGCACAACGATGAAGTTGGATGGCGTTATACATCAACCGGCTATGCACCATTATGTAAGTTTCGAGAAAAATACGTTGTAAGTGTGTCAATCTTCACTATTTATTGTAGCGCCAAACTAACAATAGGCCTACTGGATAATTTCCTTGTTTGACAGTTATACATCAACAATCTAAGAGCGGAAAAATTTAGCGCCTAGCTGCATGATGCAATAGTTAGAATAACATTTATGAGGATCTGGTGTCAGAGCCTTTTTTTGCAAAACATAAAATCTCTGAAAGGACTGATGGCGTTTACATAATAAGCAATATTTAGAGATTTGGCGCTAAAATTGTTCGTACACTTACTTAAGGAGCCAGTGCAAAATAGCATTTTTTTATAAAATGGCGATTAGCCGGTTGATTCATAACATCGTCCTATTAATGTACTGCCACATTTTTCGACAATTCAATATAAATTTTCAGTCAGAATTTTAATTCAGAATAAATAAAGGAGTTATTTTTTATGTCCACCGCTGTGGTCTCGAGGTAACGTGCTGCCTTGTAACGCAGCGGCCCGGGTTCGATCCCCGGTCGGGACAGTTTTTCTGGGTGAGGTTTTTATTGGGGTTTTTCCTCAACTGTAAGATAAATCTCAGGAAAACTTTAAGGCCCAAACGTACCCGAAATCATATGGCCATCGCAATAATCATCATTCATAAATTCATCTTGGATTAGGCTTAGGTTAGGGACTCTCCTGGCGCACCACTATCATCAACATCACCCGTCATATAATTGGGGTAACGTAATCCCACCTTCCAGGCGCCCCAACCTCAGAAGTCGGTTACAAGTAAGATGTCAGGAGAATACCACGAATGTCGAAACACAACTTGCGGCATTTACCAAAAAAGTCTAATATAACGAAGAAAACCATTCTGAGCAAATATAAACAAAAAACATAAATTCATAGTTATTGCTATCAATATAATACACTCTAAAATTAAAGAAATATTGTAAACATTGCATAAACATGATTTTGTATAGGATTTTGATGCAATATAGAATAAAATGTCCATAAAAGCAATAAATATAATTGTGTAATCTTTGACATATATTAGCATCTTTAATAACAAATGAGACAGAATATTACAATAAAACATCAATATACGAATCGAAAACTGCTGCTATAATTAAGTTAATATCTAATTTCATTATACAACTAAGTCCTGAATTACTGCATCGCTTCATACAAATAATTTCTAGGAGAAATGATTGTGGTCTAGTGGAGGGAGCTTCTGTTTCCCGTGCATGAGGTCGCGTGTTCGATCCTGCTGCCATGCTTTTTTTCTATCTCTCTCTCGTCCTTATTTCAATTAATTTTCTTCCTTTTGTTTAATTTATTTTGCTTTGTTTTATTTTCAGTATTTACCGCACTACTTATTTACACGAATTTTTTTTCCATTGCACGACACACAACGAAATAGAACGAATTTGTTTCTCAAATATCTCTGATCATGCTCAGTGGCTTCGTTCTGAGACTTGGAAAATTTTCTGTGCGCCATCAATTATTTCAAAGGCTGTACAATGACAGCTAAAAATATATTGTATGATCAGAAAAAAATATATATATCCTTCTTTCAAAAGCCAAGACACAAATAGTCAAGTCGAATGTAAAAGCGGCAGTATTCCTGGCTGATCGTCTAGAGCTGGACATTTAAATAAGAAAGAATAACCGATAGAGATTAGATTCGGTTATCTAGTAATCTACCAATCAATTTCAATTTGCATATGTTTAAAGTATTTTTAAGAACACTATGCGGTAAAGCATTAATCTGTGGATTATGACCGATTTATTAAAAAGAGTTTTAAAGTAACATTCAGGACCAAAATTAGATTTATTCTGTTCCACATTAAACAGTGTTACGTCCATTCTACTTGTACAATTATGTTTATTTTACTGCTGCCACCTGACAGCACATTAAAATCACAATAAACAACTGTTTGACCAAAACTGAGAACAACAATAAAATAATATCTAATTAGTGATAATCAAAATTAAAACTAATAAAAACACGACAAAGGAACAACAACCCCTAAACAGTATATGTATAAATATATAGAAAATGGATTGATTATATATTGTAAGAAATCAGCTACTATTTTTATAAAATAAAATAAATTATCGAATGCTGTTAGTGTGGTGTTTTGGTTAGTTAATAAAAAAATTACTGAGTTTTTCAGTGATGTAATGTCTCTGACAAAGAGCGAAATCTTGAATGTAGAAATCCACAAGATAAACATTAATTTAACATTATACGTAAATATTTTATTCTCTCCTGAAAATTTCACTTTCAATGTCATGAAACACCTTCTCATATCAACACGTGTGACGTAACAGTCTGTTCTTATTGTTAACTGATGGCATAACTAAATATGACGTCTTCATCTTTATTTTCTTTGTTCTGCGGTAACTAGGATACCGAAATGGCGACCTGCTCGGAGGTAAAAGAATTCTCGTTTCGATGCAAACCCCCGACAGTAAGCAAAAAACATGAAGGATTCATACAAAATAACATACAAATGTAATTGACAGAAGAGCTACGTACTGGAACACATGCGAGTGGAACGGTCGGTAAGCAAATTTTTCGTAGTTAGACAAGAGTTATAGTGGCAGCTAATATTATAATACCATTATTTATTAAATCTACTTCATTTCTGTCTGTTCCGGTTCCAAAACCGGTTATAGCTTATCTCAAGTTTCAGCACTGATTGATTTTGGAGCGGTTACATTAGTACCGAACAAGTCCCCCATCAGCCGACATTGTCTGTGTGGTCGACACGAGGTCAAGTCTCGCCACGCTAATGGCAACAGGCTGCGCTAAAAACTTAAAACACTCTACAACGGCCAAAAAGTGTGTCGCGTAAGAATTGCGTTCAATATGTCCAATATATAGTCCGATCTTGGAAATATGTCTTAATTAAAAAAAAAAATAAATCACAAGTATCTAGTTTAGTTGCGAGAAAACAAACATTATCGCGGCTAGTAGAGTTTAATTCATAGCTATGTTTCTGTGTTACATATTGTTACAATGACTTGTTCTCATTCAACTTGCAGACATTTTCCAAACAAATACACGCGACAGAAGTAATTTGTTACAATCACTCTCGACTGTTGTTTCATTATAACATAACTAAAAATAGAGATTGGATATCGGCTACTTTTGAAATTAACAATGGGTTAAAGCAAGGACTATTCAACTTTGTGCTAGGCTAGAGCATGCCATTAAATCTCTAGAGGATGAAGTATTAATACGCTTTTAGTTTATACTGATGGTATTATTGAGCGATAGCGAGGAGATATTCACCCTTATTGTACTCTTTATATGTCTCTGACCTACCTTCACCTCCATCACTTCAAATAGCCTCCTTTGCTGATGACACTTGTCTATTCATGCAGTCCAAACTTAAATCCATTCCTCACCGACTTGCAACATTCCAGCGAGCAATAACCATCATATATGAATGGTTTTGCTCCTTGAAAATTAAACTTAATGCAGGTAAAACGCAAGCCGTCCTGTTTACCAGATCGAACTTTCCATGTCCAATCCAGCTCATTATGGGTGTACAACCTCTGCCAGAAGAAACTTCTGTCAGATATTTAGGTCTAATTTTGGATAAAAGGTTTACATTCAGATCCCATATCGATCATAAAATAACTAAAGCTCACCAAGGCATAGCAATATTATATTCTTTTTTTTCACGTCGCCGTCACTGACCCGAAGGATTAAGCTCATATTATATGTGGCTGTGATCCGTAGTATGCTATTGTACGGCTGCGAATCTCTGAGTATCCTTGCGAAATGCCACAAAAATAAACTGCAGATGCTGTAAAACAAGTATCTAAAAATCATACGTTCGGCCCCACATTACACAAGGATAACAGAGATGCATGAGGCCACGAAGGTACCATATATTGGTACGATCATAAGAGAAAGGGTCGCCACCATGTTTCAAAACATAAATGATCATGAAAACCCAATAGTAAGCAATATAGGACACCTTCCGCAATGGCGTACTACACATAGAAACATATTGGAGGCAATAAACCAGCCATAGTACTCAGTATGAACTAACCAAGGTCAAAACGGTCAGCGCAGAGTGGCATGGCTCATTCCGGATCTGAATCGAGCCGAGCTCTTCAGCGACACGGTCTCCGATGCCCCAATCAAGCGAAATCTATTCGCCTTGGCAATAAACATCCACATTAAATCAATAGTACATGCTACCATAAAATGAATCCCCATAAAAATCGCCGTGAAGGCTCGGGCAAACCAGCTAAGCCCAATACTGAATACACACATGCGAATTCGCCGTCAAGGGACAAATAAAAGTCCCAGCAAAAGGCACATTGGACAGCACCAATAGCTGTCAACAAGAGAAAAAGAAAGAGAGAGAGAGAAAAAAAAGAAAGAAAGAAAGAAAGAGAGAAAAAAAGAGAAAGATGGAGAGAGTGGGAGGGAGAGAGAGGGAGGGAGGGAGGGGGGAGGGGGAGAGGGGAAGGAGAGAGAGAGGGAGAGGGGGAGAGAGAGGGGAGAGAGAGAGAGAGGAAGAGAGGGAGATATATATATATATAGGCTATATATACTAAGGGCAACACGGCACACTCTATTGAGTAACACTAAGAAATTTGGACTGGAAGTAAACGTCAATAAAACTAAATATATGTTCACAGATAGGCCTAGAAATACATTATATAATGGAAATGGACAGTTAATGCCAAATGAAGGAATTTTGAAGAAGTGGCTGCGGACTGCTTGAATTCACATACCTCAGGAAACAATTATTACAACTTGAACTGAGATACTGCAGAAATAAATTAAACATAGGCTCAATTCCGGAAGTGCGTGCTGTTATGCATTACAGGGACTCTTGCGTTATGATTTTATGAACTTGTATAAACATTTATTCTGCAGCTCCTCCATCTGCGAATTCCAAGAAACAATTTTTTATCAAAGTTTTACAGATCTTCATGTGTCCTACTTATACGACCGTCACAACAATTGTGTGTGTTAAAAATGTAGCGCCCGCTGTTGTGTTTTCTTCGGAACTAAACTTGACATATAGCAATCATATAAGACAATGAGTTCAAGTCCGTTCGTTAACCAGCACAACAGCAAGTAAGAAAATCTAGCTGCCGAAAATTTCGACTTTTTGTAACAACACATTTTATGTGCAGTTGCAATAAAACAAGAAAGGTATTATCTAAAACTCTTGGAAATCACAATGCTAGGAGGTGGGTATCTGAAAGACATAATTTAAAACTCGCTCTGGTTACTGCCACTACAATTCTAATTATATGTGGTGTAAAATGTAAAATATAAAATAACGTGAGTTAAGTTGGTCACACCCTCAAACAACCAACTGCTCGATATTTACATTACACGAATATACGTACCCAGGTTTCATATCCGTACAATAAAAATTATTTTACATTTGTGTTAAATAGTTGGATCTTAGTTTTAACATACACAAAGGAATGACAACCACTGTCCACTATACAAGGAAAAAAATAAAATGTAATGAACCGATTATATATCAGACATTAGCTTAAAATAATAGTCTTATGAGATGTTTCCGTTAGTTAATAAAACAATCAGTTCGTATTGAGTTAGGCTTTCACGGCCGGAGTTGCTATGATGATCTTGAAGAAGATTTCCTGGCTGTAGGCCTTGGTCTCGACGCTTGAAGTTCCCCGACGTTTCGCCAGAGACTGCGTCTGGCGAAATGTCGGGGAACTTCGAGCCTCGAGACCACGGACTACAGCCCGGAAATCTTCTTCAAGATCATCATAATCAGTTTGTTTTTTAAAAATGGCGCCAGTCTCTAACATAGTGTGAATATAGAGATGATTAACTGCCAGGCATTAAATATAAACATTTTCTTCTCTCCTGAAAATGGACGTAACTTAATTAACATAATCACGTCTAATGATTAAAATAACTTTTGGCATTCAGTTAATTTGTATCTCTTCTTCTCCTTCACATCCTGTTCCGTCTTCACTAATAGATCTAAGACCTTCTCTTCCAAGGACGTCGATATCTCTTTCTTCCTCTCGGAAAATAATGTAAGATTATCTTTGGTAATCTGCTCTCTTCCATTCTTTCTACATATTCTTTCCACTGTTTCTTGTTATTATATGTATTTTGTTTTATGGAATAGATCTGCAGTTCTTCACGAATATCATCGTTTCGTATCTGGTCCATTCTTATCTGATATACCCATTTATTCTTCTTAAAAAGTTCATCTCAGCTGCTTGGATTTTACTTTCTTGTTTGGTAAATGTTTATCTCTCTTCTCCTTTTATTATTAATTCAAGACGTAACTGGTGACATGATTATCTTTATGTTATTTCAACCGTTTGTTCGGCCGTAACCAAGAAACAATAAAACTTTACATGGTCAGAAAATGGCAACATTTGCCTATACAAAAGATAAGGTTTTTTTTTATTGTAGGAAGAAAACTGTAAGTTTGTTTTATGTAGTTAGAACAGTATTTAGACATGGGCCATGCCTAGTGGCGGCTAATATTATTACTATATATATATATATATATATCCTATATTTTTTTAAATTTCGATCCATCAGTCCGGTTGTTATAATTTTGAGTTATGTTTTACAAGGAAGGATTACTCACCCCTCGTAAAACTCCCAATCTGGAGGTCCAGAGTTTGATTTTGAACTGCCCGTAACCGAGCGGTTAAATGCATCATGCGTTAGTGATGCGCTGCTTCAAAGTCCCTATGAGACTGTCTCGCCATGCACTTTATAGTTTTTTATATAATATTCACACATGACTATAGATTGTAACTTATGGGAACAGCCTACGCTACATCGGCCAGTCTATCGTGCAAGAATTGCGTTCAGTACATAGTCAGAATTTGCTCATTTTCAAATATGTCTTAATTTTTTAAAAATTAAATCGCATGTATCCAGTTTAGTTGCGAGAAAGCAAACATGGGCGGCTAGTAGAGTTCAAGTTGGGTATCCTGTTGTTCCCATAATTCATAGCTATGTTCCACCGATACACATTGTTATTATGACATCTATTAGGTTATCTTCCACATGTCCTGCTCACCGGAGTCTACAAAACTTAACTCCTCGTATTATATCTGGTTTTCTATCAAGATCATGGAGATCACAGTTAGATAGTTTCCTCCATTCACCTGTCCACATGTATCTGGTCAATATGCACTTTATTCTCAAATACCCACATTTTCTTATGTCTTAAAGTAAGATAACTGTTTCGTATCCATTTAATATATAACTTGTAGAATCGCCATTTTATATATCAATTTAATATTTTGAGACAAGTATTCGTCATTCTATATAGAACATAGGGTAGCGGAATATATCATGCGTTTTTTCCATAGTTGATTCCTTGGCATGAATTTTTAAATTCTGCTTTTTACTCTTTTGCAAGTTATTTGAATTCTGACACTTCATCACAATGTACTTTAATTCCTATTATATTTTACATCGATAGGAAGAGAAATTATACAATTACCACCAATTGAAATGTGCACATGACTATAATAAGTTGTAAACTTTTATCTTTCTTAGGAGGAAACTAAAAATTTGAACATAAAATTAATGCTGTGAAGAAAAACAAGGTGGCGAGATTGAAAACAATAGTACATGGAAATCATTCAAATAATCCCAGCGCTATGAGTGTGTAAAATAAATTATATGAGGGGGCAAAACTGTAGAGGAACTGTTTGGTAAGAATATTGTAGCCTGGATGGATGCAAAATGGATGATTTCGTTACGCAATACATAAGTTGATTGCATGAACTTTATGGTGAAAACGGGTCATAGATATAAACAAAAAACAAAAAAAGAACATCACTCCACATAAGCAGATATTGTTTGGCGTAAAACTGAATGAAGTTTTAGTTAAGGTGTAAGACAATTCTTGGCTCACAAGAATTCCAAATTTTGTACAAAAGTGTCTTGTGGATTAGGGTAGTACTTTCTATGAGAGTTTGTTTTCTGGATCTCCGAGTGCTGTGCTGACATGATGCCTTTCTTGTTTTTCAGGATATTGAAGTGAATCTGCAGGTCGAGATCAAGAATGAATCGATGACATGCTACCAGGGACGGGTGGACTAACAGTGGTCTACACCTGTTTCGGCAGGTGTAGATCCGGCTCATGGGAGTAAAACCGGTTGCAAACCCAAGTCCTTGGGGGGGGGGTAAAAGTATAAGGACACAAAAAAATTTACCCGACTGCCTAGGGGTATAGCTGGGCAAACCGTTAGTATGTAAAGTACCATTGTTATTATAATAATAATTAGGGCTCGGAAGTTGAGGAAAAACTTTTTTTAAATTTTATGTCTAAAAACGATGTCCAACATAATATAGGCCTATATATACTTTTTTTTATCACTGTAGTTAAGAAAATATGAATTTTGTCATTCCTTTTTGTCCTTTTTCAACTTTTTTTGCTTATTTGTCCTTTTTTGGCCTTTTGTAGGTCTCAAAGTTTCTTTTTTACCTTATTTTAACTATATTTGCACCATATGTATAATTCAAGAATCCGTCTTAATTCATCTCATTTTAAAAACAATATTAGTATTAACTTCCAAAGATGTTTAAATTTTGTTCTACGAGAACCCATTGAACACTCAGCAAATATTGCGTTATTTTTAACCAGTCTACTGACAACCCGAATTTTTTCTAAGAAGTTGCCACTTTGTGACTGTTGTGATACACTCAAATGCCAACTGAGGTAAGTTTGAATTTCTCTTATTTCGAAGTTCAATTTTTATAATTCTAGTGTAGGTAAAGCAAATATATTTCCAGTTATACCAATTCAAATTTAAATTTCTTTCTGCAGGATAACCATTGCGGTTTCGTTCAATTCATTCTATGCGGGAAAAATCCTTCATTCTAAATTCTTGTTGAATTAAAAATATATAAAGTACGGCATGCGCTTCTACACCTAGATGAATTAAATGTGTTTTTATTTTTATTTAAATAACTGAAAAGGAAAATAATTATAAATTTATATCATAATTATCAGTTTAGCTGTTATTTGATCGGATTAGAGATAAATTGGCCGGTTTAGGGTAATTCGATCGTTTTAGTGGTAGATTCATTGGTTTAAGGGTAATTTTATCGTTTTAAAGGTAGCGATTTTTATTATTATTATTATTATTCCAATGTCATGGAAGGCAGTATTATTATAATATGTAATAATATTTCAGGTTGTGATGCTCATTTGAGGCGTACGAAGGAGGATCTGCAGTTCGAATGAAACATCCAGGTACTATTTCACTTAATAATTTTACTATAAATCATCATGCAGACTGTTTTGGACGAATCACTGTGAAACGTTTGTTAATACAAGGATGGGGATGAACGTTAACTACAACGTCATCCAATTTTACGCTAAACAATATGTACTTATGTGGGTGATGATTTTTTTATTTACATTTCTAAATTGTATTTCTATAAAACTTCTCATATTGAACTATTTACGCCAAACAACATCTAATTACGTGGGGTGATGTTTTATTTTAATTTAAATCTCTATATCACAATCCCAGAAAACTTCCATTATGAAGTATCACAATTGCAGCTGGTTTGTCATGTATTAATTACCAACGTGAAGATGAATGTGGTGTACTTAATTTATGTGAAGAACCTATGAATTATATTCAATGTAAATTGATGTATAGTGATAAAAATATAAAATGACAGCTGTAATCAGAAATTAGTTCCCATATAATATTTTTTCCTTCAAGATATATTCAATTGAATATAAAAAAACTGTATGTCATTTTGTTTCAAGGTGTATTTTGTTGAGCAATGGTTAAATACATACATAATCTGCACTGTAAGTGTAACTTTTGCTTAAATATTAAGTTTATATTCAGTTGACATAATATTTTGGAAACGTTATTTTCAAAGTTAATTTTTAACGTGGTTCTCTGTTTTCCGTATTTCTAATTCATAATACCTTTCTATGGAATATCTTTGAAAGGATTCATTTTTATTCTTTGTTTTACAGAAGATAATTATTTTGTTAAAAATGTACATGAAAGGTAAATTTATCCAACGAAACTATGAAGTTGGCTGAAATTTGGTGTGGAAACAAGACAGCAAATGAATTCCTGATATTTTAGTCAGAACACCAAATCGTGCTGTTTGCTTTGTCGACTGAATTTATCCGAGTGATTCTCGAGGGGAATAAATATCGGTATCGTTGAGTGTTACTGGAGCACTTCTAATTTTATTACTGTTATTAACTTAAATATTCTTAGAGGTAAATCAACAGTTCAGTGTAACATGTTACAATATTTTTATAATGTTTAATTATACTTCAGGTTGAAATAATTTGGAACAACAACAAAACTAATTTTCATCATGAAAAAATCACAGAGAATAACTTTTTATGTACTGTTCATGGAATATGCATCTTAGTTCCTACGTTATGCCATATAGAAAGATCCCATTTAGGAACTACTATTAACATAAATAATAACTGCACTAACGAGCCCCTAAGTTCATGGCCATGCTGACATAAGCCCAAGTTTCGTGCCTTCTTTCATTTTCCATTCGTGGCACGTGTCCTGCCCGTCACAGTCTACGAGCCTTAACTGTTCTTATTGCATTTGGTTTCACATAAAGATCATGTAGCTCACTGATAAGTACTCTTCTCTATTAATCTCTCTTTGGTCCAAACATTTTCCTACCAACTTTATTCTCAAATATTCGTAATCTCGTTTCCTCCCTTAAAGTAAGAGTCCGTGTGTCGCATCCAGATAATATAAATGGAATAATTACAGTTTATATATTTGCAGTTTAAGCTATTGCCCAACTATTATGTAATGTTCTAACATTCCATGTTCCTAGAAACATGTCCCTGTGTTTGAGCCTTTGACATGGATTCTCTGAAGTAATCCCCGCCCGGAGAACCGAATGTGGGACTACTTTACCTCTGGAAAATTTTATCCAGTGGAACCCCAGTTTCTTGAAAGTTGTATTTTACGGTGAAAGATCAAGGAACTTATTTTTCTTATTTTTGATCAACTTTGAATGCTGTAAATAAATCAATAGTTTAAAGATGAAAAAAGCTACACCTGTAAACTACAAGGAAAAAGTGTCTGATTACTAATCCATTCTCTTAAAGTACTAAACTTTTTTTTTAAAAATCATATTGAAAATAACAGCAAAAAACATGAATATCGTGAATACAAGAATCTCTTGAAAATCTCGGTGAAGTAGGTAATTAATATTTAAAATAAACCTCATAATGATATTTCCTACAATAGTTCAATGGGTATTTAATATTTAAATCTACTAATGTTTCAGAATATGACCAATTAGCAAGTTAACATGACCTGAATTTGAGCTTCTCTCATTTTTATATCAATGATCAAGAACAACCCTACAAACTAAAAACCTACTTTTGCTGATGATGTTATAATATGGGTCTCTAAACCGAAAAATCAAAACCAACAGCCCAACAATCGCTAAAAAATTAGAGAATTGGACATCCCAAAACTTAATGAAGGTTGACATACAGAAAACAAATTATAAATCATTTAAATTAAGAAAGAAATCACTACCTATCACTCTGAAATTAGAAGCAGAATTTTAACTGAAACACATGAAGCAAAATATCTAGGAATAACCTTTGGCACGAAATTAACATATATTGGAAGAGTAACATGTATTGGAAGAATGCACGCTAGCGGAGAAAAAACTGAAACACGCCAAATTGTATATTATAACCAAAATTATATGTTATTAATTCATTTTTTAAGACACAACTCAATAGAAATCATTATTTAAAAACAATTATTGACCACACAATTATCAAATGTGTAGATCGAAGGAATCTGTTTATTATTTGCTATATTCAATGTATTTGTTAGAGAGTCAGTCACTGCAAAACAATGCTCTGATCTGTTCAGAATATTAAAAAGGAGGAGTTTGTTTATTATGGTAAACAGATTTCTATAAAGAGCCAGGTGAAGAAGACTGTCATAGGTTATAAAACAAAATTAATTGAAACGTGATTGGTCATTGATTCCCATTTGGAGCATGAGTTAAATAGTCAATAGAAAGACATGAAATGGGTATTTCAATCAGGATCAGTGGAAACAAACCTACCTGATGATAGGACTAGCCCCGAAAGGCTTACCATAATTGATATTTTAAAAGTTGAGGAGACAAACCTACAAGGTAAACAATTTTATAATTTTAATATTATGGCTAACACAAACGGAGTTTTACCATCAATCTTATTAATGTTTAGAACCAGCAAAATATAATGAATTCGCTTAATTTACGCAGCTCTTGGGCGAAGAACATTTTTTACTATATTGTTTTAATTTGCTATCCAGATAAATACATTATCATTTATTTAATATAATTTAAATAAGCATAATTTTTACATAGAACTAATCAATATACTGTGCTATAATGTTCCAATTTCACAGTTGGTTGAAGCAAGGAGATGCACTATCTCCTCTTTTATTTAATTTTCTACTAGAGCATGCCATCAAGTCTTTAGAGGATGAACAAGGCCTACACTCAATTGTATTAATAAGCTGTTAGTTTATACTGATGATGTAGTACTATTGGCGATAGCGAACAGATACTAAAGGTCAACACGCACAAACTATTGAGTAACACTAAGAAATTGGGACTGGAAATAAATATCAAAACTAAACGAATGGTCGCACATAGAAATAGATAATATAATGGAAATGGAGAGCTAATGACAAATGCGGGAAATTTTGAGGAAGTGGCTGAATTCAAATACAGTAAAACTTGTTTAATCCGGAACGTGAATAATGCGGAAATCTGTCCAATGTGAACAAATTTATTGGTCCCGGCAAAATATAAGTAATTTTACATGTATTTAGTTTGTATAAAACGGAATCTGTCCAACGCGGAAACGGAAGGATATTTCTACACAATTCATGAAAAAAATTGTTTGTAAGGCTAAAAGATATAGAGAGAAATAAATTAGTTTCAACTTCATTGAAATCTCGTTAGGCGAATTAACAATAAGTGATGATTCTTCTACCTGTATCTGAAATTTTCTTTCGGCCTCACTGCACACCCGTTTTGCAAAATACAGGTTCGTTTAACAAATATTTGGCGTGTGACATCTGTCTTCCAAACAACCAGTGCACTGTAAAATCCTAAATTAAAGATCTGAGACCATTGTATACGTATCATTCACAGGTAGCGTTCTGAATCTATGGAATAAAGATGGCTAAGTCGTATGTATCATTGTCATTGAACGAAAAAGTGAAGGTAATTGAAGATAAAGAAAAACAAACTCTCAGTACGCGAAATAATGACTAAATTAAATTGTGAAAAAAATTCTAGTTTATGAGATTTTAAAACACAAAAAAATAATAAATGGACGGATGCAAGGAAATGTTCAAATGAAGAGAGGAAGAAATCAACGAAGCATGGGAGTATTTTACAAGTCCACGATCAAAAAAATCTCCAAATTTCCGGACTTATGCTCGAGAGTCGAACTCTAGCAGTTGCTATATCCCTAGAGAATATCGATTTTAATGCATCTTCAGATTGGTTGTTGACGTTTTAAAAGACGACACAATATAGTGTGGAATTAAATAATTTCATCCCGTAAATCATTTGCGGGAAATCAAAGGATGTGGACGAAAGTATGTGAGTGAAAACCGAAACTGCATACTTTAATTTCAGGATACACAAGAGAGATTTTTAACGCTGAAGAAACGGGACTGTTTTTTATTTTTGCGCGTTACCGTCGAAGTCGCTCATACATACTATACTTCACTTTCCAACGGCAGCGGAACTACAATAATTAATCCAAGGTACATAAAAATACATATTTGGTGCTCTATAATCTAAGATTGGTTAATGTTTTTTGTTATAATGCGGAATGTTGTCCAATGTGGAAAAAAAAATTGGTCCCATGCGATTCCGCTTTGAACAAATTTTTTACTGTAGCTAGGAACAATAATCACAAATAGGAACGAGATGCACAAAGATATTAAACACAGGCTCAATTCTGGAAATGCGTACTATCATGCATTACAGAGACTATAGACGTCGCAACTCCTTTAAAAAAAAACGTTAAACTGAAAATATATAAAACTTTTATTCTATCAGTTATATTACATGGATGCTAAACATGGACTCTTACTTTAAGGGAAAGGAGATTTCGAGTATTTGAGAATACAGTTCTTAGGAAAATTTTGGACCAAGGAGAGATGAACATAGAGACGAATGGAGAAGAATATATAACAGTGAACTACATGGTCTTTATAGGAAGCTAGATATAATAAGAACAGTTAAGTCTCGTAGACTGCGAGGGGCAGGACATGTGGCACGAATGGAAATTAAATATGTGTATGGAAGCTTCTTGTAGGAAAACCAGAGGGAAAATGCCCAGTTGGTAGACCAATAATGAGGTGGGAGAATAACATTAACTATAATTTGAGGGAAGTAGATTAAACAGGGAATGATTGGAACACATTAGCTGAGGAAAGCTTATGTCCGCGCGGCTATGAACTTACGGGTTCGATAGTGCCAGTGAGTTAATTAGTTATAATGTTCCAATCCTTCTGATTACAAATCAATATCTACTGTGAATACATAATAGATGTTTTGTTGTTTAATGATGTTCATAACAATAGTCATCCTGTAATTTGTACGGCACATTTGATTTATAAAGCAGAACATAATGGTTGGTTGTATCCTGTTTGTGCCTCATTGGAAAATGTACAGGTTGACATCTGTTTCCTAAACTCCAAAGTTTTAAAGAGTTTCTATAGTTACAAATAGGCCAAGAGGTAGAATCCATTCTTTATGAGAGCATCTCGAAGAGCTGTTAGTGTCAACAAGTTGAAATTTCACCTAATGTTGGCTACTTTGTTTGCTAATGTTTTCGCAGGTGTACATGTGAGTATTTATATTGTAACTCCAAGAATGAGTAACTATTAAATATTTTTATTTATTTATTTTACTTATTTATTTATTTTACTTGATGGAGTTAAGAACGTAAGGTCTTCTCTTCCACCCCACCAGGGTTAAATTACACATGCAATAAGAATTATGATAAATCATACACAATAGATAATTATTGACTACACAATATGAAGTTGACAAAGGAAAGAAAGAAAAATATTAATAATAAATAATTATCTACAATTATGTCGCGTAGAGAGAATGAACCACCTTCACCGCTACTGCTACCTTCCGGGATCGTTAGGTTATGACTATGCTGTACTTAGTAACGTGTTCCTGATATCTAAAGAAGTTATTAATGAAAAACAGCCTGCCTCGGGCCCATAGAAGGCGGCTAACAATTCATCTTTCTTTTCCAGTTGAACGTGCATATAAATATAAATACTGATTATAAATTGCATAGGATGAAATAACTTCGTTACAGGATAGAGAACAATGATTACTCTTAAATAACCACAAGGGGCGTAAAAGTTAAGCTTTTAATGAAAAAAACAAGTGTTGATTGTAAAAACAAAGTAATAAATGAATAACAAAAGATTGATCTTCGATCAATCGATCAGACATAAATAACAAAGTAAAAAGCTGAATAAATAACATACCATACAAACTGTCACACTCATACATGTCCAAACTCCATTGGAATTCCTTTTTCCATGCTTGATTGGACTAACTCAAATCCGACCATTCCTCGGTCACAATCCACTTGTTTATTTTATAAATCACCATGTTAACTTTGCCGATGCATGGTGCACTTAAGTTGGATTCGGATACTGAATCCACTTCTATACAACATAACGCCACTTGCTAGGCCGATCGAATGATAAGGTTCATTGAGATTACCAAGCTTATAAAAGGTTCGCGGGTAGAGGGGATGTGCGCTATAAAGATGCGCGGAGGAAAGGGTAAAAGGGAAGGGGTAGCCACACGGAACAAGGGACATTGGCAGGCTTCATAAATGTTCTGGAGGAGCACAAAGATGAATAACTGAACCGCAAAAAGGGTACTTTCGGTTCAATTAGATTAAGTGAATGACTTGGTAAAGAAAGTTTAAAATATAAAGGAATAATAAAAGTATACATGGAACGCAGTTATAGATTATATTGTCTGAAGAAATATGAAGTTTCTTTTTAAACTGTTTTTGAGTCGGGCGGTCCTTGATATACGAGGGGAGGGAATTCCAGAGTCGGGTGACTGAAACAAGGAAGGATGAGGAATAGTGAGATGTTCGATGTAGAGGAACATTAAGAGTTACATTTTTCTCAATCTTGTGTTTAAGTTATGGTGGGAGGTTAACGGCTGAAAGAGAGTAGAAATATAAAGGGGTGATGAGGTGGACAAAGTGTTGTATAAGAAGCAGAGGCAATGTATATTTCGCCTGTCTTCCAATCGGAGCCAAGACAACATTTCAAGCACTAGGGTTTTAAGGGGTATTTAAATATTTATTTATATTTTTGGACTAGTGGTTATGCTCCTTGCCTCTGGTCCCGAGGGTCGCGGGTTCAAATCCGACCGGGGTCGATGGATTTTTTAGGATGGAAAAATCCAAGGAGCAAGTCCTCCGAGAGGGACTTTAAGCCGTGGTTCCCGAGTCTAAATATTTTCAGGCTCGTAAAAAATCCTTAAGCCTGAATGAAAAGGCCTCTAAGCAAAATTTACAGAATTTTCCCGTCCTAGTACTACCTTGGTTTCCTAGATGTCAGTATGAAGCGGAACGCTGACCACGGACCACTTAAATGACATCTATACGAAACAAGTGTAACTAAATTAGTATGGTTCAAATTCTTCCCTGTAGGAGGAGAGCGCCTAAATCTCTGTAAAGGGAAAACATGGGCTTACAATAATACAATATTTATATTTTAGGTAGTAAATTTGCAGATGCAACAACATATTCAAATATAGAGAATTTAAATAAAAAAGAAAGTAGATATATATCAGATACGGTACAAGTACAGATGAAGATGAATATTATGTACAGTGCCAATAAGTATCCAATGCTCCGAATTTGACAACATGAGACGAATATGATACGGCCCTAATAGTGATTAATGAATATAAGAAATGAATAAATAATGAAGGAATAGAATATAGTTAAAAATAAATTAAGTTTCATGTTGGTAAATAGTTCTCACAAGAAGCGGTTGAAACCCTAAGTAAAAGAGGTCATAAACATGTAACTCCTCAAATTAGACCTGAAATGTTTAAGCTGGGTCTAGCTTCAAAACTCACGTTTGGGAGAAATGTCAAACTCCAAATTTACAATCGCGTTAAGCCCAAGCTGGCAAACACGGTCCCTAGCCGTGAGAATAAAATCAAAAGGTAGGTGGTGGTTTAAATAAAATAGTTACGCCCTTGGTGGACATGTGATTAAATATTCTAACCAATCAAAATGAGAGTTAGGGTAGAGACCATATATGGGAATAATTGGTCCTGACTTCGATACGGAACTCATGAGGACAAAAAAATTTAATACACTTACACTGACACTTATACTCGACACTTAGAAGGAAGAAGATCTTGAATGTATAGTAAAAAAAAATACCTTGTCACAACGATTATGGACTTAGGGAAAATCTCCCGAACTCATAAGTCATTTGCTAGTCCTCATTAGCGAAATATCGAAGGCCAGGGACACAAAAGTTTTATTTTTACTGTGACACTTATACTCGACACTTAGAAGGAAGAAGATCTTGAATGTATAGTAAAAAAAAATACCTTGTCACAACGATTATGGACTTAGGGAAAATCTCCCGAACTCATAAGTCATTTGCTAGTCCTCATTAGCGAAATATCGAAGGCCAGGGACACAAAAGTTTTATTTTTACTGTGTAACGTTCATTTAAATTGGCAGAGATTAATTAAATAAAATAATTCAAACAATTAGTGATTGTCTGTTCCCACGCAATTCTCCTTCCGAACCCTATATAGATAGGAGTCTCAGCGCTCACCCTGAAACAGGAACCGACTAGCTACCGAGGAAGGGCAAGTAAATTCACAATTAAATCAAAGTGAAACTCTAGTGATATTTAACCACAGACACCACTCCAAAATACTGCCCCAAAGTGGCGCCCAACGTGGGGCTCTTTTTACTGTGACAAAATGTTTTCAACGTGAGTGCATTCAAAATAAGAATGATTCACGAAAGTTGTGGACTGAACATCATGATCCAGCAACAGTGTGGAAGACAACATTCTAACCACGAGATGGAAGGAGCAGCCAGGAGTGGACAACAATCCAGGAGCAGATCAACCTAGATAACCGATGGCGGATCTATACAAACCTGACGTAAGACAAATAATGAAGATATACCAAGGTAAAGTGACAGATTTTTTAAAAAAATAATAGAACATAAAAGTTGTCAAAAGACGGAAAAATAAAGTATGTGGAAAATTAACAAATTAAACGAAAGTGTTTGAGTGTTGAATAACAAAAAAAAATAATTTTTGTGAATAGAAAATAAATATTAATATTAATAAATTGTAGAATAAATAAATAAATAATGGAGGGAAATAGTATAAATTTTATAGAAGGGCAAGCTTCATCAGAAAGTAGGCCTAATGATGAAGTAGAAGTAGGGACAGAGCATGACGATAGCCCGAACGCCCCCTTAAATGTAAATGATTCAAAGAAAACTAATAAGTCCCAGAACGACTTTGAATATTTCGTGAGGCAAATGTTAATGTCAATGAGGGAAGATATAAATAAAAGTAATAAAACATTGGAAGAAATGAAACAAATTCATAAAGAAACGAGGGAAGACCTGAACAATTTTAGATTAGAAATAAAACAAACTCGGGATTCTGTAAAATCAGAAATTCAGGGGACAGGAGAAAAATTTACCACTAGTTTAGCAGGAAAGGGTGAGATAGGTAGAAATAATGATGATGAAAGGGAGACAGGATATGAAACTCCCCAAGAAAATAGATGTAAAAGTAACAATGATATTTGTATGGTAGTTACTACAACAGGTGAAAGTACTGTAGATCAAACTCAAAGGGACTCAGATAGGGAAATGACACGTCAGAATGAGGGAAAAAAATGCGAGCCAACTATTATAGATGTAAACAAAATACCTCAAACCAATGATGATGAATTACATGAAAATATATTTAAATGCAATAATGAAATGCATGTTATTAATGATGTTAAATTAAATCAAAATGGAACAACTGACCTGATGATTTCGGTACAGCCAAACATCCGCTCAGTGTTCCAATTTGAAAATTTGGATATGCAAAGTAGATGCATGGGAAAGATACGAACAAAATATGGAAAGAAAACAAGAAAAAGGTAGGGACGTATAGAAAATATGCTTAAGTCATACCGAGTAATAAAGAAGCGCCAAATAAATAGGAGAAAATGGTCGAAAAAAACGGTCAATACGTTAGATTCAAAGGTAACATAATGAAGTACTGTACTAAATTAGTGCATGATGAGAGAAAATGTTATCTAGAAAAATATCGTGCTGAAATATTTGATCCGGGCGCGAAACTATCGCAAAATGGTAAGAATGCAAAATTCATACTATCCTGTTAGAATGGATGTAATATCAGTTAGACATTCACATGCATCTGCATTGTATGCACAACAATTAAATAAATGTGAAATAAAAAAAGTAAGAATATATTAGTATGATAAATGCAAGAAGTGTTGGTCATGCATATGTCAGATTAGTATTAGGAAAATTTAATGAGAAATAGTTTAAAAGGGTTTATATTGGTACTCACTAGAAAACATAATGAGACTGGATAAATGTTGACGAAAACAGAGGCAGAAAAGTTAATTTTACAGAGGGAGCGAGAGGCACCACCCCGCTTTATAAAAACATAATAAAAATAATTATCATGTATATCTGCCTTAATCTAAAGCGTGAACAATAACAGAGACGAGGATAATAATAAGTAAAGTGTGAAAATTACAAAGAAATGAAGAGCTGATCGTAGTGGGAATATTTAAGAAAATGTTGAACCCAGTCTAGAATAGAGATAAAAATCAGTTCACTAAACTTAAAATGTTGTAAAAGATGAAAGAGTGCGAGTGAGACGGAGATAGGCACACCCTTCACAGGTACAAAATTAATTTGTCGAAAACAAGTTACTTACACAAATACGATGTTAAATGAATAAATAAATGTTTAAACAAAACTCTAAAAAAAAATAACCATGTGCTATTATAACTTTATAGTCAATTTCATAATGATTCAAATGTTCTTAAAAACCTAATATTATTCTTGAGGAATAAAATGGAAGCGTTATAAGCATACGAAACTTTAAGAAAGAGGTTAAGGCATCGTCCTTTTAACAGTTTATGATTGGTGACAGATAAAAAAATATAGCGTAGACAAAGCGAAAGAATGAATTAATACAGGATCAAAGCCCGAAGGAGGCGTTTATATTATGTCCTTTTAAATGATAAACGTTCGCTCATATGGTAGCGAGAATTGTTATGGGTAGATAGAGCGACATGATTTTGATTCGACCGGTGTTGTCGAGTTGTTTACTAATGAAATATAAATTGTCGTCAAAAAACGAAATTGACGAGTATGAGCTACGATGATATAAAATTCTGTATACAGCGACGGTTCTGCGCGTATGAAATGTGATATTATGTTACCGAGAAGTAAATAAATAAGGATAAGTTCCACCTTAATCGATTGAATAAAAATAATATGCGAATGATGAATAAAGGAGTTCTATAAAGAATAAATAGATTTTCAAGGTATTGGTGAAGATCAGTCAGTGAACATGCTGAGAATAAACTTTTAATGACCACAGCTAAGGGAGCGCCTATTAAAAAAAAAAAGATAGATTTACAAATTAATTATTATGATGAATCGTGAAATGTTCTGAAAACTGAGATCGCGATATAAAACATATATGATTCTTATTAAATACCGATATACTTATTTATAAAGGATAATCATCGGAAATTACATAGGAAACTAATTAGTAAAGTTACCATTTGATTAAAAGAGGGCAAATATGTTTACGGCAACATTAAGATCTATGTCTCATTAAATAAATAAATGACCCAAATAGAATAAATTAGTAGCTAATTAGAATAAAAAAAATATTAGTTTATAATAAGTGAGTTCCAGTGCATATATAAAGTGTGAACCATGGAAAGTGCGAACGATATAAAGGGATAATATAATAAAAAAAAATGTGCATGACATTGCAATAATAAACTGAGTGATATATGGAAAACGTATTATGCTAAATTACCGAGCATGTGAGAAATAAAAGTGACGTAATCAAAACAAACAAACGTATAATAAAGTGAAAAAAAAAACGAGAAGATGTATGGGATATGATAAACTAACCATAGGGTTAAAATAAGAAAAACAATTGTTGAAAAAAAAAAATAAGTAAGGTGAACCACCGATCGCAAATTGAGTTTAAATGTACATGTTTTCTTTTTGTTGTTGTTCTAGTGGTAATATGCAGAAAACTGTAAGTAAACCAGGGTGATATATGTTCAATAATATAATCTATTTGGTGTCTGTAAAAACATTTCCATATATGGTACTTGTAGGAAAAGTAATAGTTTAATACATTTTGGTTTGATGTAATTAGCATATTTAATTACTTCTCTTCTAAGGGGAGCTGTGTTAAAAAAAAGAAGATATTTTTAACTTTACGTTAGTATTTTTTTTTGTTTTAACAAGAGGCATTGTGAGACGAATATGATACGGCCCTAATAGTGATTAATGAATATAAGAAATGAATAAATAATGAAGGAATAGAATATAGTTAAAAATAAATTAAGTTTCATGTTGGTAAATAGTTCTCACAAGAAGCGGTTGAAACCCTAAGTAAAAGAGGTCATAAACATGTAACTCCTCAAATTAGACCTGAAATGTTTAAGCTGGGTCTAGCTTCAAAACTCACGTTTGGGAGAAATGTCAAACTCCAAATTTACAATCGCGTTAAGCCCAAGCTGGCAAACACGGTCCCTAGCCGTGAGAATAAAATCAAAAGGTAGGTGGTGGTTTAAATAAAATAGTTACGCCCTTGGTGGACATGTGATTAAATATTCTAACCAATCAAAATGAGAGTTAGGGTAGAGACCATATATGGGAATAATTGGTCCTGACTTCGATACGGAACTCATGAGGACAAAAAAATTTAATACACTTACACTGACACTTATACTCGACACTTAGAAGGAAGAAGATCTTGAATGTATAGTAAAAAAAAATACCTTGTCACAACGATTATGGACTTAGGGAAAATCTCCCGAACTCATAAGTCATTTGCTAGTCCTCATTAGCGAAATATCGAAGGCCAGGGACACAAAAGTTTTATTTTTACTGTGACACTTATACTCGACACTTAGAAGGAAGAAGATCTTGAATGTATAGTAAAAAAAAATACCTTGTCACAACGATTATGGACTTAGGGAAAATCTCCCGAACTCATAAGTCATTTGCTAGTCCTCATTAGCGAAATATCGAAGGCCAGGGACACAAAAGTTTTATTTTTACTGTGTAACGTTCATTTAAATTGGCAGAGATTAATTAAATAAAATAATTCAAACAATTAGTGATTGTCTGTTCCCACGCAATTCTCCTTCCGAACCCTATATAGATAGGAGTCTCAGCGCTCACCCTGAAACAGGAACCGACTAGCTACCGAGGAAGGGCAAGTAAATTCACAATTAAATCAAAGTGAAACTCTAGTGATATTTAACCACAGACACCACTCCAAAATACTGCCCCAAACAGTGTCCTTCTCGCTTTCCAATCTTTGGAAATGGGATCCTTAAAAGAGATTCAGATTGGTAAATGTTCATATCTTCATCTTCTTTTGAGCATAAAAAGTAGATGTTGTAGATATTCCGATTTTATACAAGTATTTACTTTAAAAAAATCATCGGTTATTTGTCTGAAAGCTACTACAGTTGATTTGCTTGGAAAATCTGGAATTATGAGTACTTTAGACCATGTCGGTTATCAGTTTATTCCATTTGGCTTTTTCCTTGTTATACTCTTCGTCTGGGATTGATAAATTTCTTTTGATGATTAGTTTTAATTGTATTTTTATCTTATTCTTTGCAGGTATTGCAAAAAATAGTTCATCTATCAGCGAAATCGCTGGTTTCAACTCGTCTTTTGTCAATCAGCTAATTTCTGCTCTTGAAGAATGCTGAGTTCCCATACATAGGCCTATAGGTATTCTAACTTCTACCAATAATTCTAAGTCAGATTTGCTTGACGACACTTATTCTGATAGACAGGATGAACCAATAATAACAGCATACAAACGATCTAATTTCTATAACAACTATGACACTAATGATAGCGAATCTAAGAGACACGACCCATACAATTCACGTAATAAAATGATAATTACAGTTTAGATAGTAGTTGGTCTGATTCGCGTGGGTATCAAACTTCAAATTCCAAATCAAATGACAAAAACAGTCATTCAGACGACAATACCAAAGATAATCATGATAACATATGGTTCAAGTGACTCTTCTAGAGATGAAAGACATAGTTCTAATGGTTCAAATTACCATGAAAATAACGGAGATAGTTCGCGACATTTTGGTTACAATTCTGGCAGAACTTTGCGAAATGATAGACATGGAACTAGAGACGATTCAAGCGAAGAAAATGGCCAAGATGACAATGATTCAACTAGCAGTGACCAAAAAGGAAGTAGGTCATCCGATAAATCTTCAAGAAACTCAGCTAGAAGTTTTGGTCTGCAGAGTATTCTAAGAAGGAAGTCTAGGGAAACTTACAATACTGGAGGAGATGGGGTTTCAGCTGTGAGTACTTTTGACAAGTTAATCCAAATTATCTCTTTACGAAAATAATTAAAACGTTCTTATAATAGGCATATTTATTTTAGAGTTATTTGATCGTCTTTAAATTTGTTTGTTGCGGTATTAATTTTTTCTAAGATTGTAGGCCAATAGCCAATTATATTCAGTAATACTAGTGTGTTTATTGAATTATAGTTAACAATATTTATTGATTTTTTTTCAGTGTACATTTCAGTGCGTTCTCTCTAGAATACAAGTGGCAAGTAATATGATTGACTTAACTCATGCCCCAAATGGAAGTCAACGACCTATCACATTTCAATTATTTTTTATTTACAACGAATCACTGTCGTTTTTCACCTCGATTTTATCAGTTTAATTGTATCACTTTAAAAGCAAGCTCCTCCTTTCAACATTCTGAATAGACAGTTTGATGTGTTTCATTTTTTCTCCACTAGAATACTGCGATTCTTTGGCAATAAATAATATTATCTGGTTGCAGTGATGAACAAGTTGAAACATAACGTTTCTCATTTGTTTTCAAACAACGCCATTTTCATTAAATATATAAATATTTTAAAATAACTATATTTAAATAATGATTTGTGAGTAAGCAGCTTAGTTTTATTCGTTAAATAGTCCTAACAAATACCACTCTTGATTTCCAAATTCTCTAGATAAATTGGAAATCACTCGTGGAATTACTTATGATAAATAGAACCCAGATTTGCATACAAAATAAAGTACTAAATATGCATAAAAATGTAGAAAATATGCGCCCTAATTATGCAAAAATAGATTGTAATAAAGTAAAATAAATTATTTATTTTGTGGGTAATCTTAGCTTATTCCTGGCTGTTACAGTACATACGAAAGTTTTTTCAAGAGGTTTTCTCGTGTGAAGCTCCTTCATCTGTCAGTGAAGGTTTCAGACAATGAAAATGTCCTTTCTACATCACATGATGTCACAGGTGCATGTGAAAAACACCACAGTTCTTCAATGAATTCCTCTTCGGTTACAGTTTTTTCATTATCACCAGAGAGCATTTTGCTAATACATATATTGATTACTGGTAGTCTGATATTCTTACCAGGATAATTGTGTTATTTAAATTTTACTCAAATTTACTTCATACGACCTCACGCGTATGCATAATTAACACAATTATTAGCATGTGCAACAATGCATTTTTAAAGAGAGATTTGATTCATAGAATTAACTTATGCTTTTATAATAATCGTTCTTTCCATTACAACTACACTAATCTAACATTAAGAACTTAAAATTTATTAAATTTTTTTCAATGTCACGCTAAACAGTGGGTTCCTGCAAATAGGAATTTGTTCACGCATTAAAATGCATTAGGCCTACACATACGAATTATTACAAACTGAATCTTTCTTAAAAATTATATTATATGATACTTAATAAGTAGCAGTTTTTTTACGACTATTTAACTCATGCCCCAAATGGGAGTCAATGACCAATCACGTTACAATGATTTTTGATTTACAACCAATCATAGTCGTGTTTCGCCTAGAATTTACCAACTAAAGTTTATCATAATAAAGAAAGCACCTCCTTTTTAACATTCTGTATAGGTCATAGCATTATTTTGCAGTGACTGACTCACTAAGAAATACGGCTACCAGGTTTTATATATACGGCATGAATGTCAACACATACCGCATGCGGGTGTTATTATAAAAACATTTGTAGCAATTGATTATACCACAAAAAAAACACCACTGTTTGCACTTTCTTAAATGTATTTTTCCCCAGGTAATAACCCAGAAAAATATAATTGTCATATATACATCATAGGACATCAGAAATGAATTAATATACAGTATGATGTAGGCCTATTTCATTTTTTCTCCACTAGAGAGCATTCTTACAATACTGCGTTCCTTTGGCAATAAATAATAAGATCTAGTTGCAGTGACGAACAAAATAAGCAAATGAAGCGTAGCAATCGTTTCTCATTTGTTTTCAAACATCGCCGTTTACATTAAATATATAAATATTTTAAAATAACTATATTTAAATAATGCTTTGTGAGTAAACAGCTTAATTTTATTCGTTAAATAGTCCTAACAAATGCCACTCTTGATTTCCAAATTATCTAGATAAATTCACTCGTGGCATTATTTATGATAAAATAATTGCTCAGTTAAATTTTATATAGTTGAATCTTCTTCCAAGTTTACTAGTGATAATTTGGTGAAATTAAAACTTCACCAATATCAAATTATATTATTCTTGTTGAATTGTAGAATATTTAATTTTAGTATTCTCTCAATTTTAAGGAGGAATTATAAAAAAAAAATACCGAGGAGCTTTGGCTTCCACTTGGTTCAAAATCTGACGCAGGAATGATTAGGGATGCAAACATACATCGTTCATAAACATCAATGTTAAACCCGTAATATCGAGGATACATAGCTCTTTATGAACGATATTTTGTCATGCCTAGCGCCATCTATTGTATTATTTTCGTTGCTCGTTCGCTTTCTTAGCCAACATAAAAATAAAACAGATAAAACTAAAGCAGAATCAGAATTTCGCATTTTTATGTCGTCTCCTGTAACTCTCGTAAAAGCAGATGCTTTAGAAATGTGGGATGACATGGAAAGTTTATTTCCTGGGCGGTAAAAACTGGCGATCTTATATTAGCTTATCGTAGAAACGTCGGTGCCCAGTGAGCGGCTGTTTTCAAAGGCTGGGGCTACGATTACCCTAGATAGAAACCGCTCACTAGGCACAAGATTTTCAAAATTGTTTTTAAATTGTATTTTGCGAAATAAATAATTAGAAAACATTTTCAACATTCTTTTGTGTTTTTATTTTTTTTCCAAAACATCGATATATCGTTCATAGCGATGTTTTCGACATCGATATTTACTTTTGAAAACATCGATGTTCTAACATCGACTTTTTTATGAGCGATGTTGCATTTCTACGAATGTTAAAATATTAAATTAACATTATCTATTGTATAGTGCTCTGCCATAGAGCAGATCCTTCACTGCAATCATAACATTTTCACGCTATGCTTTGCAGTTTTACTAGGGAATTATAGGTGTGATAGCTTCTCGTTGCTTTCCACATATTAACATTATAAAGGTGATTATTAAGTCATATGACCAGATGCTTTATTTCGATAAGTTAATTCCTATGTTTAAAATAAGATAGAATCTAAGATCAAAATTTAGTTTACTTTTATTTAAGCAAATATACAAATTTAGTTTGTTTATTTATAATTTAATACAAATGTTTTATAATTTGCACAACAATGAATTAAAATAACTTTTAATAGTACATTGTTAAGATCTTTATCTACTAGAAATATTTTATTATTATTATTATTAATATTTCGATTTTTATTCAACAATGACTAATAAGAAATGTTTAATTTCTATTTAATGTTAAATTTATGCATTAAATATTATTAGAATATAAAATTATTTATTAACTTTAATTTTATGATTTATATATACCTTTAAAAATCTGCTTTAAAATTAAATAGTTACTTGGACCACAAACTATTTCTCTAGGTGGGAGAAGCATGTAGTTTTTGCTAAAATTATAAATTTTCTCCCAACAAATGGAATAAATGTCTGACACTTACATAGACAATGACTTAGGCCGGTCTGTACTGAAGTAAATGTACGCAGGGAACTAGGCTGCCAAGTTTGAAACATGAATTAAATTGTTCTTGCGAAGCTTGAAAGCGAAGTAGCAGATTACGCTGCATTATTCTGCTATCGGGAAATTTAACCCCTATCATTTACATACAGTCTTGCTGCTTGAAAAGCCTTCAAGGGATGTCTTGATAATGGCGTATTGAACCAACTTCTCTTCCCGTGTTTTACTTGTTTCCATCACCATGAAAATATATCATCGTATTGAAACTATTCTATGCTCTGACCCGGAGTCAAATTCACAATATACAGAGTGCTTCAGAATTCCTGTTACGTGTTTCTGAGTGTAGAAGATATGTACAGTAAAAGACTCCTTATTCGTAGTTCCCTTTCATTATTCGCGGGTTAAAAAAATTGTGACACAGTTTCTCTATTCGCGGCTAAAAAATTCTTTATTCGCGGATCCAGTCGGTATATTAGAAGGATTAGTATTTTTGTAACAGATCGGCAACTTTTCTTACTTCAGGGACGTCCCAAGCCAGCTTTTACAAGGAGCGATTCAAACCAAATGGACAGACTAATATCAAAGTAAAACAAACCTTACTGTCACTAAGCTTAAAGTTCGTTGTTAAAAGCCACCGTCATGACCGTTAATAAATGCCGACCTTGCCTCGATCGGTGTTTTATTGTTTCAACTTGTTATTCGTTGCAATAATTTTAATGCAATAATTTTGATTCAATAACACGTGTCCCTTCTACTTTGTTGTCAATTTATAATGTCAAGTAGAACGAAAGAAAATTAGTTCCGAAACGGAAACAAATAGTGTTGCCGTTTAAAGTAAAAATATAAATGCTTGACAGTTTACGCGTTGGCTAGTCGTTTGCATTTATATATGTTAAAGAATGAACTGTACGATTCATCAAGAAATCGGAAGAAAAATAAGGAATTCTATCGCTGAATTCACAGCTAAATATCAGCTTGAATCGAAGACCTTATAAAAGCGGCAAAACAAGGAAAAAAATATTAAGTTCTTTAAGCCCTTGCCTTAGCCTGACAGTTATAATTAATATAAATTGTTCAAATCTCTTATAATTTGATTTTATTTTGATAATTTTTATTTTATTCCGGAACCTTGGAAGTTATCCTCATATACCCATAGAGATTATCATTCCATATTCGCGGCATATTTGCGGAACATATCCCCCGCGGATAAGGAGCTTTTACTGCACAACCTTTGAATAAAAATTATGGCGCAACTTTTGATGATGGAGAGTTAGTTTTTAAGAGCGAATCACACCAATAAGTGTTACAGGTACTATCTCCTTTGAGTTTATATCACTCGGCGTAAGTTTCTCTTCGTGCAGTATTTGTTCGTTTCAGTGGGCAGTCGGCAAGATGCTCTCTTGCGACGACGCGGGCCCACGTTCGATCCTGCTCAGGATGGATTTTTTAAAATAACATCGTTAATTTTCATAGGGCCTGCACGTTACTAGGCTTCGTTAATTTTTATTTACAACGTGGAAAAACTTACACCAAACACCTGTGGGTTGGCTCAATAAGAGAGTAAAATCTTAATATATAACAATTTCGTGTCACGTTGTTTGTCCGCGATGAAATCCTAAACTACTGAACCGATTTTAATAACATTTTGCACACTGTGTCCAGTTTGATCCAACTTGAGACTTAGGGTAGTTTATAACTAAATTTATAGTCGCATTATTTTTCTATTGCAAATTATTTGTTTATTATTTAACAAAAAGTTATCATGATCTGTGAGTTCCATACGATTCTAACAGATGGCGGTGTAAGGTACAGCTCGGGTCCAAGCTCTGTGTGTTTGCGAGGGGAAGTGTGGAGGAGGTACACTTCTCTGCTTCGCATAGTACTAACAACTGAGTCCAGCAAAGTCCTTTCAGACACACGGAGCTGGGTCCCGAGCTATAATTTGGTCAGGTAATTGGTTTATTATTTAACAAAGAGAGATCCAGATGGCTGTGCTTTTTGTTGCAACCGCGAATTTCAATTGAATTACAAATATTGATTATTTCATAATTTAAGTGTGTTCAGTGTTTATTTTATTTTCAATATTATTAATTTCGTGTGTAAGTGTTAGTTTTAAGTAATCTGGCTGAAAGACAGCAACTTAATTTAAATTTTTAACGTATACCTTAGCCACAGCAACGCGTGGCCGGGACTTCTAGTAAATTACTAAATTTGCATATATGCAGGTAAATACATTTTCTTTCCAACAATGTAAATTTCATTATTTCGTTTACAAAACACAAGGCATAACAAGATGGCTTATTTCCACAACTAATGCACAGCGAGTTTAACTTAAACTAAGTCAAGTTAATATGTAATTTCAATTACAAGTATTGTCTGTCCAACTGATCTATGTCCTCCGTAAGATATGCGAATCTGTCTCGGCAAATAATTTCCCTCCCTGCATTCCTATATCTCTCTTGCACTTACATTCCAGTGCATTATTCAATATTCAAGGGCTATGACACTGGGGGAAGTTTGGCAACATCCCTACTCGATAAGTTACTGTAGCTGCTGTTTGACGTAGTGGGAGAAGAGTGCTGTGAAATGGTATGAATATTGACGTGTACTTTTCTAAGAACGATGCCAGTGCTATAGGGGCACAGATTCGTTGGTCCAAGTATAAGTCCTGGAGTATTGCATCGCTTCATAAAGGCTGTTTGTAGCATGTGCGGTTGTAGTCTAGTGGAGGGAATGTATGTTTCCCATACATGAGGTCGCGTGTTCGATCCCACTATCATGTTTTCTCTCTCTCGCTCTCTAACTCGTACTTGTTCCAATTAATTTTATTTGTTTTGCTTTGTTTTAATTACAGCATTTACCGCACAAATTACTTACGCGAAGTTTTTCCCTTGCACGACACACAACAAAATATAATGGATTTTAGTTTCTCAAATAGTTGTGCACTTGTGAACCAAGTAGCTGACCTCTGATCACGCGTTCCGATAACCGCTGTACATACACTTTAAGACACAAACATAAAATTGAATAAAAAAAAGTGTTTTTATTGAGGAGTTCGTATCCGGAAATATACTGTTACAGTTGTAGAATGATGAAAAGATCAAACTGCATCCTTTTATTTATTGTCCAGCTTTCTGATCCATATGTAAGTATACTTTCTATTATTGTCTGTATAATTTGTTTTTTTTTTTTTGGTTTTTATGGTCAAATTTATATTCCATAAAAGACCATTCAGCGATCTAATCGCCTTCTTTGCACAATTTAGTCTATTAATAATATAAGTAATATAAATAATAATATATACCATACAATTGTTAAAAGCATCATTACTTATGGAGCAGAACTTTGGTCATTAACAACAAAAACAAATAAGTATTTTTTTGCAACGGAAATAGATTTTATACGAAGGACAACAAGTATTTCAAGAAGAGGAAAAAATAGGATCTCAGTTATAAAGGAGAAAATTAAGACTGAAGACACTATTTTAGATTATATTAAAACTCAGCAATTAAGACGGTACGGACATATCCAAAAAATGGAAGAGGATCGGCTACCAAAATGTGTTTTGGAATGGAAACCTGAGGGAAGACAAGGCAGAGGAAGACCTAAACCTCATGAAGTCAGGAAATATATTTATACATGAAGGAGAAACATCTCAACCAGGAGATTGGATGGTCCGACAAAATTGGCTATTAGGTATCGGACGATGTCAAAGACATTAATCAACCGATGATATATCTATTCAATAGACCATAAGATGGCGGGTTCGATTCCCGATTAAGTCGAGATTTTTTAAACTGGCCTAAACCTTTTGGCGGCACCATAGTCCTGAGATTAATTCAGCTTGTAAGTTTAATTGAGTATCAGACGTTTATTATGCGGATAAAGAAGGTCATCACGAAGGGGCGAGAGTGTTTGCAATGGGGTAGCCTTAAGCTCTTACTACCCCAAGTATTATGTAAGATCAGTAGTAGGGTTAGCAGTTGTCTACTTTGAAGAAGATTTGAATTCCCGATAGCACTGAAATTCTGCATTTTAGGACACGATTTTTCATTAAACCTCATCTACTGACTTTTCTCTATAATTCATATACGCCTGATTTACAGAAGGACACGGTTTTTCACTAAAATTCATCTACTGAATTCTCTCTATATCGCATCCACCATGAGCCGCAGATGGTTATATTAATTACATTTATTTGCATCTTAAAAGTTATTTAAGAATATTAAATATTAACAACTAAATTTTATAAGTTTGCACTTTACGTGTGATGTATGTTCTTGTCCAATCATCATCACCAACATCACCATTATTATTATGCGTAGTGTAAACAATAAGGGATGCACTGTGTACATACACACACACACAGACACACACACACAGACACACACACACACACAGACACGCAAACACACACACACACACACGCAGACACACACACACACACACACACACACACACACACACACAGGGTGAATTTTATTTACGCCGACAAATTGCAGGGACTGATTCATGACTGCAAATGGAGGAAAAAATGTCACATGAATAAGTGTCCATAAATGCATTGATGCCATGGTAGAGTCACTGGTGAATGACATTCTCTCGGCCCTGTTGCATGGCCTGCTAGATCACCGGACTCAAACCTCTTAGATTGTTACCTTTGGAGCATCTGTGTTGTGTATGCTGAGCCAACCAGTTTCTGATGTACATACCCTTCAACAGCGTGTCCACGTCGCCTATGACGCTATTCGGAGAGAGGCCGGAACATGCGAAAGAGCAAGGCAATCCATGATACGATATGAGAACGCGTGCATTGTATCACATGAAGGCCACGTTTAACATCTGTTGTGACGTGGATGCGATTATGCTATGTACTGTGTGCCGGGACAAATTGTTGTCGTTGCAAGCACATCGTTCATTTTTGGACACATGTTTATAAGACTTTTTTCCCTTCATTTCCAGTCAGGAATCAGTCCCTGAAGTTTGTCGGTGTAATTACCGATCACCCAGTATAATCACATTTTTTCTTAAATTTTTTATAATTTATTATAACTTGTTTATTATTTAATCTATATAATTGCATTGGCCTTAATTGTGCCAAAATAAGATATTATTATTATTATTATTATTTATATCGTTATTATTATCACTATTATTACTATGTAGAGGTAAAAAAAGGCTCGATTGCTTTAATCCTATTTTTTATGCCGAAAATGTTCAGCCATAGCCTCTACTTTGTTAGGAGTTACTAGATCAAATTAATTTTAGCTATCTTATTTTCTCATAGATGTCATGAATGGCATGCGGTCAACATACTGACTCTAGACGTCTAGGAGGCAACTAAGATATTGCTAGGACGTTGAGGTCGGTAATGTTTGCTTAGAGGCCTTTTAATTCAGGCTTAAGGATCTTTTAGAGTCTGAAAATATTCAGACTCAGGATCCACGGCTTAAAGTTCCTTCCGGAGGACTTGCTGCTTGGATCTTTAATCCTATACATAAATATACTATTCTAATCTAAGCTAATCTACTGTATTTTGTTTGTCGTACATTAATGGCACGGAATTCATAGTATTATTTCCCTTTGGAAAAAGTCATAAGTTTTACACCCTTAAAATCCATCATTTTGCCGAAGTATTTACTTGATTACGTTGAAGTTAACGCATGCCGTACTGTAATGTGCATATAATTTGCACGCAATTCGTGAAAATTGAGGTTAGTGGGTTTCGTAACATGTTACTGACCCTAGTGTAACAAAGAGTTTTATCATATTTATATCGTGGAGTTCGCATCGATACACAAGTTGCATGGTTTGTCAAGATCCCTGGGGATTTATCCACCCGTTCTGACAGCACGCGAAATTGGCTTTACACTCTGAACCATTTTTCCTTTAACATCACAGATTACGGTCAACTCGTTTATAAAAAAGAACATGTACAATACATCCTACAAAATCAAAATGACAAAATTATATAGACTAAGGGAAACTGTAAACTGAGTTTTTGCGCGATAGTGCGTTTTATCGTACTTACAGCAATGGCGACCATGATTGAAAGTTCAACTTCCTACATTTCGGGGTTGCCAACCTAAATAACTATACTGTAACAAAAATAACTATACTGTAATATTACAGGTTCCCGGCTAAGCCTACGGGCTCGTGGACAAACTGTGGGGTCACCAGGAGTCTCACACTGTGGGGCCTGAGGATTCAAGCCCTAGCCGGTCTCACAACGGCTGCAGGATGCGTCCCTGGAGGTAGAGCAGGGGAATGGTCGGTGGATCTGCGACAGCAGTCCTCCCGGCTAGGCTCGAGGAGCCCGTGGACCAACTGTGGGGTCGTCAGGATTGAGGGACCTGACGCAGTATGTAGTTCAGCAATTTTCCTGAAGTTGCGACTCCAACACCTTCTCCCTGAGGTGTTGGTTTTATTGCCGAGGACTTTGAATGTGGACGCGATAGTTAAGGGAGGACAAGTGTCTGGGACTTGGGAGTATGGTCACTGACCGAGGTATCCAAAGGGGTGGAGGCATGGGCCAGATTACATATTACAAACCATGTGAGGGAAGTAAAACCACTGCCCTCTATGTATATTACGTACAACGTATATATCCAAAAGCTAGTGTTAAGATACATTATACGAAACAAATCACTGCATTTTAAATCTGAACTTGATTTGAAACAACAAAAAACAAATACATACTTGCCGCCATTTTATCACTAAATTGGTCTCACGGCATCTTGTTGTTTCAACTGATAAACATTGCTCACACTGTTAACGTTAGTCAACTGTTTATAATGAACGCAAATATTTCCAACAAATATATTATTTTACTATTATTTATTATTTTTAAAACACCATCGCGCAAAAAATAATGTACAACGCATATTTATGAAGTGTTTTATAGAATCTCGGAAATTAAAAACCTTGCTTTCGCTCGGTTCTTAAACATTTCCCTCGATTCTGTAAAAACCACTTCCCTACATCTCATCGTAATATACTATTTTGGGATAGGGAATCATTGGTAAAAAATGCATTTTTTCGGTCGCTGCGAAATTTTGAACTCTTGAGCCACTGGGTCGTTCAAGGCAGAGAGAGGTGTCCAAGGTGGTAAAAAGTATATTTACACACCTAGTTTTAGCGATAATATTGGATCATGTGTCACTGCAAAATCAATAAAGACCTATTAACCTTTAACGTGACGAAACACTAATTTCTCGTCTCAGTTATGTTTGTCGAAACACAGTGAAAAAAATTAAGTTTAACCACAAGTTATTGTTATATATTGTGTAAATGAACATAAATTTAAGTAATTTATAATCATAAAAATGTTAAAATATTAAAATATGTACCGGATATATTAGTCGTGCTGAACTAAATTAAATTTCTGATTAAGAAACTACGTCAAGTAGTTAAAAACTATGAAGACCTTTCGTAATTATGTTCCATCTTCTGCATTCTATATAGTACTCAATGGAATGCAGAAGATGGAACATGATTCTGAAAGGCCTTCATAGTTTAAACTACTTGAAGTTTATGTAAAATTTTAGACTTTCACGGCAGGTGTTTTGATTAATGTATTTTATGTCTTTCGGGTTAAATGGCCGTGGTCAGGTTTTATTAACACTCAACGTTTCGTCTACTACTGCGGTATACATCCTCAGGAGATTCTGCGTGATCTTTGACCTCCTAACTGAGTTAGGACATGGACATGTGTGTACTACCTGTATTAACTTACGGCTCGCAGACATGGTCATTAACAAAACAAGGAACATCCATGTTAGAGAGTTGGCAGAGAAAAATTGAGCGGAAGCTATTAAACATCACAAGAAGGGACCGCTTCAGGAACAAGGCTGAAAGACGTAGCAACATCAGCAATGGGGTTGGAATGGAAATGGGAGGGGTCATGTGCTCCGAATGGATCCTAGAAAGTGGACTTATGCAGTGACTATGTGGGAACCCAGACTAGGGAAAAGGAAAGTTGGAAGACAAAAAAAAAAAAGCGTTGGAGTGAAGTGTTCAAGTGTCACCTAGGAACATTGTGGACTAGAATATCACAAGACAAACATGGAAGCAATCCTTAAAAAAAAAGTTGAAGTGATAGTCCCAAGGGATTGGCTAACCCGGGGATGTAATGTAAGCTACCCTGCAGTCGAAATGGGATGATTATGGGCCAATTCTAAAAAAAAAATCATCCCTGTATTACCTTTCCTCCAAGTGCCTACCATCCGGCTACTGGCCTCACATCCACATGTTTTAATCACAGAGGTAGACGATCATCGAGCCAGTGTAGGGGTGACGTGATCAGCATGTCGGGTCCCCAGCCATTATAGCGGGTCTTCTCAAACCTGGAGTAGCTACTTATTGTAGCTACCCAAATGCCTCACGATGCTGGGTTGTTCCAGTCCCATACTGGCCGAAATTCCATGAGAAATATTTTCCCCCATGTGACTCGAACCAGCGCAAGTCCCGTAGCTCTGCGCCAAGGCTTCTTGTCTTAGCCACTCGGCTACGGCGTGGGACACTATTATCTGCTTCCCTCAAATCATGGTTAATGTTTATTCTCCCATCTCATTATTGGTCTACCATCTGCATGTTTTCCCTCTGGTTTTCCTATAAGAAACTTCCATGGCTCCCTCTCATTCCCCATTCGTTCCACATATCCTGCCCATCGCAGTCTACGAGACTTAACTGTTCTTATTATATCTGGTTTCCTATAAACATTACATAACTCTTTGTTATGTAATCTTCTACATAACAAATTAATTAATTCGCAGACTTACGAGTAAATTCGGTTCTGTGTGGTGAATTTTTAAGTTTATAATATCGAGAGTCTGCTATAGATAACTCTTTGCAGATCCATTTTCCAACGTTAAAAGCCATGGCAAAACCGTGCATTTAAAGGGAACAAAAATTCGCTGTAATGCATTATTTAATCAATATTTGAGTTCAAACTTTGGAGTTCTCATATTGCAGAATGTAGGGATTTGTGGGGAGCTCTAGTTTCAGGAGAACTGGTAGCATAGGTTGTATACTTAATTATAACAGAAGATGCGTTTCATGTATGCTTGGTGCTTATTGATTCTATTCCACATCTCTTGTATTACGTACACAAGCACATTTAATTTATATCCACTCTGCTCTCTCGCATCCTGCTTTTAAATTACACTCATTCCATTTTCTCTTTGAAGCAGAACACCACATACTTCCCTGGACTTGATCCTTTCCAATATATTGCTAGACAATGTAAAATTAAAGTTTCCAATACATTCCATCAATTTTGATTCCTAGAATTACAGGGGAATTATTAATTAGAAAATCAAGCTAACATCATCATCGCCATAGTCCATTCACGTAATTAGGCCATTTGTTGTCCTGTTTCGGCCTCAATAGAAATACCACCTAAAAGTCTTTAAAATGGACGTCCTGGTTTTCTTCTTCCTACAGGTTGATAACTTAACATCTGTTTTGGGTGCTGTGACCCTCCGTTCAATGAACATTGGGAGATTTATCTGATTATAGAAAAAAAGTGATTATTGTTCCTTGGTATTTTGATTCAGCCACTTCCTCAAAATTTCCCTCATTTGTCATTTAGTTGTCAATTTACATTATATAATGTATTTTTATGCGTGACCATTTATTTAGTTTAAATGATATTTACTTCCAGTCCCAATTCCAATGCAAAAATAAATTAAACACAGCCTCAATTCTGGAAATGAATGCTATTATGCATTGCAGGGATTCCTGTCGTTCCAACTCATTTAAAAAAAAACGTTAAACTGAAAATATATAAAACTATTATCCTACCAGTTATATTATATGGATGCGAAACATGGACTCTTACTTTGAGGGAAGAAAAAAGAATAAGAGTATTTGAGAATACAGTTCTGAGAAAAATGTTTGGACCAAAGAGAGATGAATAGACATGTGAATGGAGAAGACTGCATAATAGTGAACTACATGGTCTTTACAGGAATCCAGATATAATAAGAACAGTTAAGTCTTGTAGACTGCGATGGAAGCTTCTTCCAGGAAAACCAGAGGGAAAACGTTGGTAGATCAAGAATGAGGTGGGAGAATAACATTAACTATGCTTAGAAGGAAGTAGATTATACAGGGAATGATTGGAAAGCGCGGCCATGTACTTACGGGTTAGATAGTGCCAGTGAGTTAGTTATATAGTTAGTTAGGTAGTTAGTGAAAATAGTGGACTCAAGATCTCTGACGAAAGAAGTCCAGAGTTTTCGTTTGAAGTTGTTCATAATTAATAAATATAATTCGATATTAAAACTGATCAATAATATGGATTATATGGTATTGCTGACGACATGGATGTGCATCAATGACACAATGTGCACTGAGCGACGACGTAATACTTCCATTCATGATGCCGATGCTGTCATGAATGATGCAAGCATGGTATCAAAAGGAAGAATAGTTTATGTATATTAAACAACCTAACATAGAACGGCCTAATAATGAATGTTCGGCACTGACAATATAGCAGATGTTTCAGTATGTTAGAGTGGTAGAAGAGATATTTTAAGGTTTTCCCCTCACTAGTTTGAGTTGCACAGCTGTAACTAATAATTTTAAGCAATTCGCTTCAGGTTCAAATGCTCAATGCATTTCTCCAGAAACCAGATTTAAGTCACCGTAATTTATATCGTCTAGTTTTAGACATTCGAAACGAACAAAATATAATTTCACAATAAGGGTGAAGGCCGAAACACATTCTTCTACTATTCATAAATGTTAACAAAAATTACCCTGCCAAGGGACGTACAAAATATTGTAAAATTTATAACAGGCCGAGTTAAGCGAGTGTACCTCGTCTTCGGAGTTGAAGGCCATTTAACAGCCGGCGAGTGCACCTCGTCTTCTGAGGTGACTGGGTTAAGTAGTAATAGGATGAAATCCAAAATATACGAAATAGTTATGATAATTTATCAACTTTTATAAAATTCATGATGTGTTCCGTTGAGGTATTATTCAAAATTAAAATATAAAATTATGGAATATTCACCTGAAAGGTCCGTTTCCTCAACTTGATTGTTTAACTCTAGCGCTTTCGGGACTTGTCCCATCATCGGTAAAACACCAGTTTTGAATCTTGCCGATGATGGGACAAGTCCCGAAAGCGCTACAGTTAAATAATTAATCAAGTTGAGGAGACGGACCTTTCAGGTGAATATTCCATAATTATATATTTTAATCATGATAATTTAGTTTTTACACATCTGTAAATTGCAGACAATCTATTTAAGCTGAATTTTGAAAATTACAGATGATTAGATTAATTTCGTCCAATCTATAATTGATGAAAGAAATCATCATATACTGTTCCATACTCCTATTTCATTTTATTACGGGATTAGGAGTATAAAGCTGTGGCATACAAAATACAAGCCACACAGATGGCTGAACAATGTATGTTATGCACGCTATGTACGTTATGTTTGCTACACTGTGTGGCCACGCTAAAAGCTATGTTAGGCATTAGTGTGTCGGAGATGTTGAGAGAGGGTGTGCCCTGGGAGAGGTATCTGGTGATGATATTTTTATTTTAATATCTTTTTTTTACTTCAGATACTAACTCATTGCGGTGTTTAAAAAACATATATAAAATTGTAATTTGTATAAAAACTGAAATTGTAATTTGTATAAAAACTCAAGTATAAGAATGTCCAATTTGTGTTATTTGCTTGTTACGAGTACAATACATATTAGAAAAAAAAGTTCACCGCTGTGGTCTCGTGGTTAACGTTGCAGCAGTCCCAAGTTTGATCCCTGGTCCTGAGGATATTTTCAGGGATTTTCTCACGTGTAAGACAAATGTTTTTAAACTTTAAGCCACAAATGGTTCCTGAAGATCATCTGGCCATCACAAGCATTATCCATATATTACACTGAGCAACAAAAATAAACCTTTTTTTTTCTCAGAAAGAAACATAGATCTATGTGATTCTGATAGTATTTTTTCTCCTAAATTCAAATATGATACCGGTTTTTCTCCATCACGCAAGGTTTCCGAGAGACAGAAATTTATAATTTCAAACACTTAAATATTTTCTACATTCGTAACTACACAATATTCGAACATTCGGACTCACCTAGAGAGTAAGAAATGATGATTTTCTGCTATATTTCACCTTTGGAGCATCCCTCTTGATGGTCCAACAATAATCGGCCAGCATATTAGGATTCCATTTGCCTTGATATCTCTTTTTCCATAACTGAAATCTCCTGAAGTAGCTCATTTGGTTTTATTTTACAATGGACAAATGGACGAAAAAACGTTTATTAAAAAAATTATTTAAATCCATTAATTGAAATTGAAATAAAAAAACTGTGGGTGATGGAGAAATTCCGAATACATATTTGAAAACACGATAAAAAAAACTGCATTAAGTACAACTACTGGTACTCATGAGACAAAAGTCATGTTGACCAGTGTTATTAAACTTAATTAATATGAATGTTCTGTCTTGCCTTAAATGTTCGTATTGTCTCGGAGGTAATTATGGCATTGAACTGATCACTAATCCAAAGAGGCCTTCCTTGTCCTTGTGTGGCCAAAAGTTACAAATCATCTCTCCACAGGTAGCGTTGGTCAGTGAAATTACCTAGCCTAATATATAGGAAGAAGTTAAACTAAAATAAAGACAAATTGTTGCTTATTATTCGTTTGCTGTTAAATATTTACAGTTTGAATTTATAAAAAAATATAATAGGCACAATAAAATTACAAAATCGCACACCTTGTATGCAGTCTCCTCAACTATTAAAAATAAATAAATATCCTTAACTCGTGTCCAACTCAGTGTCGGGCCAAGGGATGAGATGGTATGAATCCCTCTATATACAGGGTGCTCTTACAAATTTCTAGGACTTGTAGAGGGGACGGAGTTGATAATCAGGGTGCTCTTACAAATTTCTAGGACTTGTAGAGGGGACGGAGTTGATAATATTTAGAATTGGAAACCATGGCCGGAAACATATCATTTCCGTGCCACAGACGTTTGAAAACAAGCATTGCCTGAACGTACGCCAGGTGTCTCAACAAGAAATAGCTTCCAGATTCGTCTAAATAGAAAATTTCCCTATCGAGTATTGCAATACATGGTGTTTTTTAAATCGTGAATTTTTTTCGAAATTTTGAAAACTGCAAAAAATTGATTATGGAGGGTGTATCCGGGATTATTAATGCAAGTCATGATTCAGTTTCCATTTTGTTTCTTTCGTTATTAATGAGTTGAATTGTCAAACAAGCGATGTACAGTGTAATGCCTCATAATAAATTTTACTTGTAAAAGTGGTCGCGTTAAAAACATTTTTCAAACGGCTGAAGCACGGAAATGGTAAGTTTCCGGACATGGTTTCCAATTCTGAATATTATCAACTCAGTTCCTCTACAGGTCCTAGTAGTTTGTATGGGGAATTTTAGAGTACCCTGTATAGAGGTCTGTGAATGACAAGGTGCCAGCCGACCACGTCTGACGCACCATCACGGGGGCAGATTAATGAAATAAAACGAAATGGATCAGAATGAGTATGGGAAAGGTGGAATGAAATTGTGGTAGGGGAAAACGGGAGAAAACCCCAAGAAAAACCTTCCCCCAAGAAAAACCTTCCCAAGCTCCGTTTCGTCGAACACGAAACCCACATGGAGTGATCGAGACTCGATCTCGGCGTCCCAGCGGTGAGAGGAGAGCGTTCAGCCGCTTGCGCTACGGAGCGCCTTCTCCTCAACTATTACTTATTTAAAACATTGTAGGTCTTTCGGGACCAGTCCCATTTTGGCACAGAAGTTTGTTTGCTACGATCCAGTTAGTGACTGATTTGACAAATCAATCAATACTATCCTACACAGCAGAACGTGGACCTGCTTCGTTTATGGATGATTTGCGAACTAATGACGTGTTATTGCGCGTACTCTCGCTTCATGCCAGTTTGTGGCGTCAAGGAGTGGAATGCAATTACCCTAAAAAGCTGGGTAAGTGCTTCATTTTTTATTTGTTTTTTGACTATACACGGTTAGTATCTATGTCCGTGCGAAGCAGCAACAGTGCTGCTATGAGTGGAGGTTAACGATCCGCTGTATCGTATAATAGCTAGGTAGTAGTAAACAAGTTTTAATTATAATAATAATCGACGAGACTGCATACAAATTACATATATATTATAATTTTATATTATTTTTTATATATTGTCAATGAGTCATATGTTAATATATACGTTACCTGTGGGTACATCTTACATAACGTGTCATGTTTATGCATAGCATCGCGAGATTTCGCATCTCTTATGCAGTTTGTATGGTGGTTTCCTCACAGCAGAGCTAATGATACTTCTTTCCCCACACTTTGTTATTCACAGATGGGACCTACTATATACGTGGCAGTTATTTTAACAGCAGGAAAGTCACATCTCCACATGCGGTAAGGTTATTTGTGAACTTCTGTTATTATTCATCTGCTGAGATCTGTAATTCTGCCAGCATGATTAACAGCTTAGTTACTGGACTTTCTAGCCAATGTGCAGCTTACTGTGCGCAGTAATATCTGATTCTAACTACGGTAGTGAGTTGTTATGGGAATATACAGTTGATTAATATACATTTTTGAGTGAAATTAAAATATTAGTTGTGGGCTATTTAATCTTATGGTGAAGCTATTAAATCAGAATTAGATACCCACACAATGAAGCCCCAATACTCTTGAGTAGTGATGCGCAAACACTACAATCATCGATTTTGGAGAACACTATTTTATACGAACAAATCCTTTTGTACGGTCAGCGCGTTCACCTGACTTCACGCCCCTTGATACGTTTAACCAAATGACACGCAATTCTACCATGTCGGGCAAAATATGAACATTGTAGCTGCGAATGCATTAAGTATGTAATGAGGCATAGGACAGACTATTTGTACGCTCATTGAAAATTGTTAAACCTCCATTTCATTAAAATGTGTTTTATAATTTTAAAACATATGATAAAAATTCCGTTGAGATAACAGTCAAACTATAATAAGTTCAAATATACAATTATAAAATTGACACCTTTAAGGCATGATATTTTTCAAGTTGCTTAACATTTTTTTTATAACTTTCCGTACATATTTCATCATCAGCAGAAGATTAATATAGTTAGTTATTACAAACAACAACGAGTAGTAACTTTCCGCTGAAATGGAATGTATTCCGAAAGTCCTACAGTTAAGAAAATAACGACCAAGTTAGATTTCGGTACTTTACAGGTATATCTAACTAACTCACTGGGACTATGGAACCTGTAAGTTCATGGCCTCGTTAACATTCCTATCCCGAGCTAATGTTTTACAGTCACTCTGTATAATGAATTTCCCTCAAATCATGATTAATGTTATTCCCCTACCTCACTCTTGGTTTTCCTACAAGAAGATTCCCCTCTCTTTCATTACCTATTCGTGCCACATGTCCTGCCTAATGCAGTATACGAGACTCATTCCTTCCTTCCTATTTGGCACTACAACCCGTTGTGAGTTTTCGCCTCCTTCACAATTTTCCTCCATTCATCTCGATCCTCTACTTTCTCTTTCCATCCTCTTATTCCCATCTTTCTTAAATCTTGTTCCACATCCTGCAGCCACTTCTTTCTCGGTCTTCCTCTCTTTTTTTACACCTATTATGTCATCATGTATTAATCGTTCTGGTATTCTTCCATCTACCATTCTTCCAAATGTCCTATCCATTTCAATCTCAATGACTTGATGTATCTTACAAGATCCTCTTCTCTGAGTATATGATCCAATTCAGAATTTGATCTGATTCTCCATGTATTGTCTTCTAATACTGGTCCATATATTCGTCTTATTATCATTCTTTTGAATATACGTAAAGCATTTTCATCTTCTTTATTTAACACCCATGTTTCAGCAGAGTATGTTATAATGGGTCTAATTAAGGTTTTATATATTTTTTAATTTAGTTCTAGTTAACAGTTTTGATTTTATTAAGCTGAGATTCGCTAAATATACTTTGTTTGCTGTTAATATTCTGTGGTTGATTTCTTCTGTTGTTAATCCTTTGCTATTTATCTTCACTCGTAATTAAGTAAAAGTAGTAACTTTCTAAAATTATAATTTCTTATTATTAGTTATTATATCTGGTTTAGTCCACCGCTGTGGTCTCGAGGTAGCGTGCTGCCTCGTCACGCAGCGAGCCCGGGTTCGATCCCCGGTCGGAGCAGTTATTCTGGGTGAGGTTTTTATCGGGGCTTTTCCTCACCTGTAAGACAAATGTCAGGAAAACTTGAAGGCCCAAACGGTCCCCGAAATAATATGGCCATCATCATCCTTATCATCATCATCATGATCATTATTCTTTACCGGCATGGAAAGCAACGGGAAGCTACCACACTTATAATTCCCTAGTAAAGCTGCAAAGGATAGCATGTAAATGCTATGATTGCAGTGAAAGACCTGCCCTCGGACAGAATTACTATGGATGGATGGATATCTGGTTTCTTATAAAGATCATATAGCTCACTGTAATGTAATCGTCTTTATTCGCCTGTCTGTTCATCTCTCTCTTGGTCAAAAAAATTTCCCGAGAACTTCATTTTAAAAATATTCGTAATCTTTTCTCCTCCCTTAAAGTAAGAGTCAATGTTTCGCATCCATATACTATAACTGGCAGAATAACACTTTTATATATTTTCAGTTTAACTTTTTTGAGAAAAGTTGGGACGACAAGAATCCCTTGTAATATTAATTTTATAATTCTAAATTATAACGTTTTGTATTTTTAAATATATTTTATATACAACTGTTAATGCCAAAAGTTCGAACATTAGGGCGAGAGCTTTCACAAATTCAGAGAACCCATAAACAATGTGCTTGAGACTAAATGTTCATAAAAAATATATTCTCTCTGAGTAAGATACAGTTCCTAAACGTTTGTCGGTGAACGCCCTGTATATATTATATAACTTATGTTCGCAAAACCTGATATTAATTTCTTGTTCCTCGATAAAATGATGGATATGAATAAAATCATTAACATGCTGACCTAGAATATGTGGGTAATTAGTAGAGAATATTGCATACGTCGTTCAATTTGGTACGTAATTAAAGTGGCTGGAGCTAGAGGAACATGTCATGGGAGGGAGGGTTTTTTACAATATAATTGCATGCTTTTAACATGCGATATTGTTCATTTCTGCGAATAAAAGCTTGATACTTTTATTGGTATCATATTGGTCCAATATGAACAATGCGCTATGAAAAAAAAAAGACTAAAAAATCATTTTATCGTTTAGCGTTATCCAGGTACTATAGCGTATTGGAGTTATTAAAGCTTCATTTATTTACAGATTGTATGAATGAAAACAATAGAATTATTCCAGGAGATTGGTCACATAATAAACTATCAGTGCATTAAAATCTAATGATAAATATAATGGTACGGTTTTAATAGTTAAAAATAACAATAACAATAATAATAACAATAATAATCCATCCATAGTAATTCTGCCCGAGGGCAGGTCCTTCACTGCAGTCATAGCATTTTCATGCTATGCTTGCAGCTTTACTAGGTGTGGTAGCTTCCCGTTGCTTTTTACACCGGTGAAGGACGATGATAATGATGATGGCCATATGATTTTGGGGACCGTTTGGGCCTTAAAGTTTTCCTGTCACATGTCTTACAGGTGAGGAAAAACCCAGATAAAAACCTCACCCAGAAAAACTGCCCCGACCGGGGATTGAACCCGGACCCGCTGCGTGACAAGGCAGCACGATACCTCGAGACCACAACGGTGGACAGAATAATAATAATAATAATAATAATAATAATAATAATAATGGTGTAATTATTATTATTAATAATGATAATAAGTTCTCCGCTGTGGTCTCGATGTATCTTGCTGCACTCACGCAGCAAGTTCGATCCACGGTCGAGACAAATTTTCTGGGTGAGTTTTTTAGGGGAATTTCCTCACCATTAAGACAAATGACAGGAAAATTGAAGGCCCAAACGGTACCCGAACAACATCTGGCCATCAATATCACACTCGCCTCATTAGATTAAATTTAGATTAAGTCCTTTCCTGGAGCACAATTACTATCATCATCGGGGCAGCCGTAACCACGCATTCCAGGCGTCCCAACAGTCCTAATTATTGAAGGCCTGTGATATATATGGATGCCGGATGACCAGCCATGTCGCAACATCAGAAGGGGAGATGATAAGAAATGGACCGAAATGGATGAGAAGAATGAAGGGAAGGGGTGGAATGAAGTTTGTGGCATAGATAAACGAGAAAAATGTGCCTGGCTACGATTTGTCCAGCAGGAACCCCTCACAAAATAACCGAGACGCGTATCGGGACTAGGTTGGAGGGCGAGAGACCAACACAGGTCCGAGCGTCTAGACATTCAGAGCAGTAAACGTGTGTGAAAGGATTGAAAGTTCCGGCCCTATGGGGTGTGCCTTTCTCCCCAGTTTATTCTATTGTCAATATTAAAAAAGTAAGTTTCTCCTTGGATCTGGTGTTTTAATATCTTGTTCTGTCTGACTTAATGTGTAATATATTTTTATTTTATTAGATATTCAGTGCGAGTGCGAGTGCGCCTCTCTTCATGTATAATGTTCGATCCCTTATTTGCGTACATAAACAACATAAAATCTGACCAATGGAGTGCAATGCATTATAAATCGCCAGTACATTTCTACTGGGGGTACGCCGTAGCGTAGAGATTAAGGCACTACGCTACAAGCCGGAAGGTCGAGGGTTCGAGCCCCAGTGGGGGTCAGGATCTTTAAACTGACCCAAACCTTCTGGCGGCACTATGGCCCTGGGGTCGACTCAGCCTCCAACGGAAATGAGTATCAGAAGCTTGTTCTGGGGGTAAAGGCGGCCGTCACGCAGGGCTGACAACCCGGCTGACATCAATTGCCGATTATCCAGAAAAACTGGGAGCCTTAACCTCCCACTACCCCAAGGGCCTCGTGAGGCCTATAGTGGGATCACTTTACTTTACATTTCTACTACAGGTACGCATTTTAAAAGACACATCACTGAACTGGTTTGTACTTTCTCTTATCTGCATACAATTAAACAAAGTTATACCATTAGTTCAATGGTTGTACGTATATCGTCCAGACAATTGACACATTTCTCGGGAGTACCAGTCTTCTCCAAGGATAGTGTTCCATCTCTGTCCGTGCCGTGAAGTGCCAGTCTCCTCCAAGGATAGCGTCCCATCACTGTCCGTGCCATGAGGCGCCAGTCTCCTCCAAGGATAGTGTTCCATCACTGTCCGTGCCATGAGGTGCCAGTCTCCTCCAAGGATAGTGTTCCATCACTGTCCGTGCCGTGAGGTGCCAGTCTCCTCCAAGGATAGTGTTCCATCACTGTCCGTGCCATGAGGTGCCAGTCTCCTCCAAGGATAGTGTTCCACCACTGTCCGTGCCATGAGGTGCCAGTCTCCTCCAAGGATAGTGTTCCATCACTGTCCGTGCCGCGAGGTGCCAGTCTCCTCCAAGGATAGCGTCCCATCACTGTCCGTGCCATGAGGTGCCAGTCTCCTCCAAGGATAGTGTTCCATCACTGTCGGTGCCGTGGGTTATGTTTATGTCGAGTTATTCTGTCATATTGTCATAGCCGGTTTGATTCCCAAATGATCTCGCTTAATTTTCCTGATGTGTTCGCATCGATCACGCCATTATTGCTTCGCCATCGACGCACGCATCTCTTCAACTACTTTCATGATCGAATCGACTGTGAACGTGACTATTTTCTTGGCTACAGTATCCTTCAATAAACACCATATGAACTAAATCGGATTAAGGTGAGGACGATAAGGTGGTAAACGCAAGATGGAATGACCTCTTCTCAGAGACACAATAATGTTAATCTTCCATGTTCCATATTTTGGTATGTGTGCTTTTATCCATTAATACAGTTCGGGTTTCAACACGGAGTTTGTAAAGGATTCACCGTTTTTTGTCAGCCATCCTGTCATGAAATATTTTCTAGCAATGGAATGTGGAGCGGATTGATCTGAACATTTTGGTATGTCAGTAACTATCAGACGAACTTCGGGTAATGTAGACCCCTGTTTTGAATTTGTTGTTTTTCTTCTTTTAATTAAGGAATTTGTTTGTTTAATTACAGTGATTATCATTAGTGTTAAAACTATGAAATATCATTGTTATTTTATTCAAATATGGAAACATCTTTATAATTTATAAACTTTTTTATATTACAAGAAAAATCCACTTTAATCTCCATATTAGGAAAAAGTGAACCCCAGTGTCCATCCTAGCTTTTAGACTATTTTTAAGTTTATTTACTCTATTAATTAATACAGACAGGCACACATTAATCTGAAAATACTTATGGCTGATCGTAATTAAAAAGCGTTGATATTTATTTAATGTTTTCAAAAATTATTGTTGATTTTAACATTCACACGTCAGTCATCTGCAAACAGGGACGGTCTTTGGGTTTAGTAAAATTACAAGCATATTAAATAAAATTAATTAAGAACATGGTTTTTACAGGTAGCATCCTCATTGATAAAATATACGTATTCGTGTAAAGTGGACCCAGGTCAACTTTAACCGCCTCGTGGAGGGTCCACATTAACCGAATTCCTTTATTATTTTTAATTATTTTATACAGTAGCTATATCACATAATATCAAACCAAACCCGTTAGTATAATAAAATAGCATCTACCTAATATAATATTTTTAGGAGATTTTTCAATATTTATAACATTCAATGGTTGAATTTAAGAATTAATTCTTAGCTTCAAAAACTTTTAATATGGTCCTTTTCATAAATATCACAAATAAGCCCTTCTTCGCACAAAGAATAAAATAAACTGGCCTTGAACACATCAACGTTGATCAGGGGAAGAAGTTAAAATATTTTCTGTTCGAGGGCAGCACCAATTAAAGAAGATATTAACAGGGTCCACTCAAACCGAAGGGTCCACATTACCCTAACTTCCTCTACTGAATTGGAAAGAAGATTAGGTAGTAGACTTTCTCTAACCCATGTCTCATAATTTAAATATCGGTAGTTCATGTCCTCATAAGTCACTTTTTTGGGATCTGATTTTAAAGTGAACAAAGCTTTAGGGAGAAATCCATTTTCGCTGAGGCGTGAACTATTTTTGACTCCACTGTTGCTATCATCGCTCCAGGTAATGCTCTTGGAATGTGAAGAATGAACATGTGTCTCATCCAGATAAATAATAGGTCTTTCTTCACTTCAGTATATTTAACATTTTTGGAGATATTTCAGTCTAAATTCTCTGATATAATTTTTTTACGAATATCTTCCTATTAGTGCCTGATTTCCACTATCGGAATCCAAGGTTGCGTAATAGTCCATAGAAAGTCAATGAACTATCTTGAAAATATATTTTCCCCTTTAGAAAACTTAAGGATTTTACTATTGACTGTTCCTGTTGTGCTAAATTGAACTCATTTGCCGTTCTTCTAATGACATTTATCGAAATCGTCAACGTCAGATTTCATCTCTTTCCTCTGCCACTTTTTATTTGGTGTCTGCTCTGGCATTCACGTTTATTGTGCTAAAATCCGTTGTAAGCTCCTCACTGATATTCCAATTGCCTCTGCAACACGAGATTTAATACTGTAAAGCTTTATCGGATTCCAAATCTCAGCTTCTCTTCTCATGATTCGATGTACATTAGCAATTTATTTTCCTAATTTTCGTTTAACCTCATCCAACATTACATACTAACAATAACAACATTGACAAACACTACAACTTATATCAAATTTTCAAGGTTGCAGAGAGAAACAGAGACTAATAAACGAGTAACTGTTAATGCATACAATAAATATCTTTATGTCAATGTTTTCTGAACGGAGTCTATACTGCCATGTTGCCGTCACTGAGAATTCCGTCCATACTGAAGGCTGTCATGCTCCCACCACACACAATACTCAATGTACCAGTACGCACCTCGTTTACGTACGCCACGATACATCTCTCGATATATACTCTATGTTATTTTCGTTTTAAAATAAATGAAGCAAACTTAATAAAGAAGTAAAAATAAGGAATCCCAGATTCACAACAGTTCTTAGAGAAATGATTCAAAGTTCTGCCCTCCATATTAACAGCAGATTCAAAGTTCTGCCCTCCATATTAACAGCAGAGTAACCATCGGCGCAGGAAATATCGTAGAACTCGATAATCCTTGTGTGTTAAGAATTACATAGCAGGATGCAATTATACGAGCAACTAACGCCTTTTCTATGACAATAAGTGTTTCATATCCCACAGACTTAACGTATCCCTAGAAAATATAATCAATAAGATTGATGTTAGGACAACGTGCTGGCCAGATGACAGTAAGACTACCCTTCTCAATCGAACGAGAAGAAAAAAGGAAAAACGTGGTCCTAATGAACTCGTACGTTGAGGCTGAAATGTGGAAATGCTCCATCCTGTTGAAACACACACGGCATCGGACATAAGGACAAAATTCTTCCACAAAGGTAGGCAGTCATCATCATCTTCGTCCTTTCAAGTATTAGGCCCAGTGGCCCGTTACGGTCTCCCGCCATCTCCGAAAAGGTCGACCCACAGATCTTCTGCCTCGAGGAATGTAGTGAAGAATTTGTTTTGGTATTCTGTGACGTGGGTTACAAAAGAGTAGTGAAGTGCATTCAATGACCTCTCCTACTTAAATCCCAACCTCACCTTCACGTGGTGCAACCTGTTTATAACAAACGAGGCTCTGGGGACCGAGTCACAGCGGTATAACTGTTACATCAGGATTAGAGTAAATGCTAATCCTCCTTCATGCCTGTCCAGAGGCTTTAGGTGGCGCCCCACCACTGGACTTACTACTTTTCGGCTAGCAACCGTCTGGTAGGAAATCAACTTACTTTCAAGTCTCCAAAGATTCAAAACCGGAAGGATATACACGTTGACAAAGGTAGGCAGTATGAGCAGCAAAATTTCAAGATAAATATGCCCGTTTAATCGAGGGAGTAGATGTGGCCTAATTACGCGATAAAAATTATTACAAACCATATTTTAACAGAAAACATCTATTGATAACATGATGATTTAGGCTTACATACTCCCAAGGTGGAAAAGTCCAAAATAGTGTCAAATCGTTGCCCGAGGTTTCGTGCAAGACTTGGTGACATTCTGCCCACATGTATTTTTATCCATGGTATAGTTTTGTATTCGTAAATATATTTTAGTGCGGTATAGAATGCGATTTCCGGTACAATCCGTCAAATAAACAATACACCAAGCTGTCAACTGCAGCTGGGATCATTACAAGACGATTTTAACTCATGACCATCCACTGCCTGAAGTGAATGAGTAACTTTTAACATTGTCCTTAGAGCTGTCATTACTTTATTTACAACTACTCTATTAATGCGGGTCTCTGGCGCTTGTATTAGACACATCGTGGTCCTCCACTGGGACCCAAGTTAACGTCCGTGGTGTTGATGGTGGATGAATCGGAATTAGGATAGGTTTTTTTTTCAAGATATCACCTGTTTTACCCTGTCAGAACCTTCATTCTGCACTTCTCCATACTCCTGTAATCCATTTGGTTCGAACAAATTTCATCTGCTCCTGTTATGTTGCGACTGACCTGGTCAACCGACAGCATTGTATTATATGACAGGCCTTCAATAATAGGGGCTTCATTTCATCTGATCCCTCCATCTAGCATTGCGACAGACACAACTAGAGGGTTTACAATTTTATGACAATTCTCATATTATTTGCACTCTATATTTACCGATTATAAAACATTAGTTAAATATTAACAACGCATTAAAAACGTAAGAGTTCTGCATTGAAGGACACCAGGGCTCGTAATTATATTAACAGGGATTACGTTAGACTCTGATGTATTGAACATTTAATCCGGATTGCATGCTTTATTAACTTCTGACGTCGGTAGTCTAATGGATGCCTCTAATTATTAACACATCACTGATTTAACCCCAGAATCCGTCTCGTTTCACGCTATTCTATAAACATACATATTGACATTTTCATCATTATTGCATTATTTATCCAATGGCGGAGATTAATAGTATGTCATCTACTCTAGATTATTATTATTAATTCTTATTATTACTATAATAGCACAAGTCCACGATGACATAGAATATATGGCAAAAAAAACTAAAAGAAGGATATGAAAAACGGGGACTTTGTATAATTACTGAGAAAACAAAATATCTGTGTATAGGAGAAGCAATGGAAAATACAAATTTCAATAATGGAGAAGAACTAAAACCTAGTATTGAATATGCTTATTTAGGAACAAAATTAGACCATTCAGGCGATAGCACAGTGGAAATTAAAAATAGAATCGCACAAACAAAACAAGCAAAAAATGCTTTAAACTCTATTTGGTGGAGCAAAAATATTACAAAAAATAGAAAATTACAAATATATCAAACCATAATTCAGAGCATTTTAACATATGGTGCTGAGTCTGGCAAATTCCTACCTGGGAAATGAAAATAATTTTAAGTACAGAAATGGATGTTTTAAGAAGATCAGCTGGAAAATATAAAATGGATAGAATACGAAATAGAGAAATAAGGGAAATTATGAGTGTGCAAGAGGAGGCGGACATCATAGAAAAGATTACAGTGGTATGGCCATGTCAAAAGAATGCTAGAGCAAAGATTGCCTAAAATTGTTATGGAATGAATCCCAATGGAATGGAGGAAGACCGAAGAAAACTTGGATAGATGGGGTATAAGTGGCTATGAATATCAGAGGATTGGATGAAGATCGGTGGATGGACAGAGAGGAATGGCGTTTGGTTTCCGGAAGACGGCGGCAGCAGCCATGATAGCAGATTATTATTATTACTGTAATAATAAATAATGATAATACATAATAATAAATAGTAAAAGAATAATAAAAATAATAAAACACCTAAGTATAGCATTTTTGGAATATGTATTTTATTGAGTATTTAACTCACAGACCGATAACTTTGCCTCTTCCTGTTCATAAAATTGCTTCCTCCTGTTAGTAATGAGAGATATCTCCGCAAATTAACTTATTTGACAAGGATATCGTTTCAACAATGTACGATCGATATGGTACAGCAAGAAATGCCAAAAGAAAACAACTTCAAAAATGAAAAAAAAAAGTTCTGTTGCTCTAAAAATGTATCTACTATAATGAATCTGCATTATTATTAGTTATTTCATATACAATCATCTGCTATCGATTTTTCCCAAGTCTAAAGTGATTTAACAATAAAGATATGCTATTTATAAATATACAAGGCTTATAAATCGCCCGGAAATAAGATCGGAACACACAACCTCACATTTGGTAAATATTAAACAACTATTTTTAGCTTCTGATGTTCCATTATTCGCTAAATAGTCACTCGAAATCCAATGCGAGGTTGAATTTTTCATTAGACAAAATCACTCAAGACTGTTTTTTTTTTGAAAAAGAAAATCACGAGCGACAACCTCTTGTTAGATTACTGTTGATAACTTTTCAAGTTTTAACTTAAATATTTTAATGGTTATTTAATTATATGAAGTCAATGTTTTATAATGCATGCTATATTATAATTCCGAACTTTCCCTCGTTCAATAGTGTCTCTGAACAACCTCCAGCCCACATTCCTTTCTAATCCGATGAACTGTGGCATCAATAGTACACTCGTCTCTAATACACAATATGAGTACTCATCTACGTAATATTGTCTCCCAAATTGGTGCGTAAAAATTGAAAATAGAACCATCGATTCGCCTTGTGAGGAACTAAAAGAACGAAAAGTGCAATAAGTGTTACTTGGACATACATCATTTCCAGAAAAGTGAATATTAACAGATTCATTTTTTTGGATGTTTCTTCTTCTTCTACTTCTTCATCGTCACGGTTTAGGCTTTTTGCTAGACTCTTCCGGCTCCAAATTGCTGCTCTTTTCACAGTTTCTTCTCAAACTACTTCTTCCTTTTGGTGAGTAGTTATATGCTGCTTTTGTTATTCTGTTCTCAGTCATCCTTGCTAAGAGTTCTTTCCAGTTTGTTCTGTATTTCACTATTTTTGTATTTAATTCCTATACTTTTAGTTGCTGTCTTATTTCTGTGTTGTGTTTTGTCTGTTCTTTATTATCTTGTTATTGCTCCGAGGTATTTCATTTCAGCAGCTTGGATTCTGGCAGATTGTTGAATTGTCACTGTCCATGTTTTGGATCCGTTAGTAATAACAGGGACTGCCATTGTCTTGTATAATTTAATTATAGATCTTTTCTGGTCTTATTTTTCAAAGTTCTTTTTATTGTCCCTGCTATATAATTAAACTTATTCAGTTTGTTATTTATATATGTTTCCGCTGTGTATGATATGTCGCAACCTGGGAAGTTATATTTTGCCACTTGTTCTTTTTGTTTATTTTGTAATATTATATTTGCCCGAAGTGGTTGAACTCCCTTGAAAACTATTGTTTTTTATTTTTCTGATGATACTTCCATATTATATTTTTTTTATATTTCGTAAAGTTTATATAGCATTCTTGTAATTCGTCTTCTGATTTTACTATTAAAATCTGGTCATATGCAAAAGCTAATGTACAAAATGTCGATGTTTCTTATATCGTATAGTACTAGGGTAGGCATTTCTAACACTGGCATAGATAGAAAAATCTTAAATTAGTTATGAGCAGTACCAGCTTTATGAGTTCCCTATACGTGGTTAATTACTACATTGCATGGTCACTGTTGTGGTATTTGCTTTAGCTTCAAGCAAAATCTATCTGTCTCTTCTGTGTGTGCTTTGCTCAACTACTCAACCTACCGTCATACATTGAAACCTTGTCCATTACATATTGAAATTATTTTCTTTACTGTTAATGACACGACCCGTAAAGAGAGGATTTTTAACCCTGGATCACATAAATACTGTTTATGACGACTTAAGAACAATGGTGACCATCCCTGATAAGAAATACTGAATTCCAAAGCCATCTCCGAGATAATACGAGCTTTTAAGACAACACACACCATTCCCTACATTCATAATAAAAATGCGAATGTAACAGGGTCACTGTTGTTACGTATATTCTGCAATGTTGTGTGCTGGTTTCATATGTGAATTTAAAGTAAAATTGAGCGGGGAAGATGATTTTCACGGTTCATCAGGAAACATGTTAAAAGCAGTACAAGGTACAACTATTCAAAAATTCCCGCAAAGTCAAGGAAGTTTATTTATGTAGTTAAACGCAATCATTAAAGCGTATTTTAAGTTTTGTTTAACCTGTTTTAATAGCGTGTTTTGTTAGAATATAAAGTGCAGGTTTTGTTGCCTAGTAACTATGAACTAAAGCGTCACTAATTGTAACAACAATAATAATAACAACAACAATTTATTTATATCATCATCATCATCATAGTACATTCACGAATTTAGGCCATTTGTTGACCTGTTTCGGCCTCAAGAGAAACACCATCCAGAAGTCTTTTGAGTGGACGTCCTGGTCTTCTTCTTCCTGCAGGTTGATATCTTAACATTAGTTTGGGTATTCTGTGATCTTCCATTCGATGAACATGTTGTATCCATCTTGACTTATAATCAGAAATTTTGTTTTCTAAAGATTCCATGTGTAATTCTTCTAAGATGTCTTCATTTTTTTTGTGATCTAGTAGTGTGTATCCTGCAGTCCTCCGAAGATATCTCATTTCAGCAGATCTAAGTCTCTGTATATCCTTCTGTTTCAACGTCCATACTTCAGCTCCATTTATTTATATACAGAATTTTAATGTTTACAAATCTTTCTGTGCCTGAAGTTTTATTTTTCTTCTCCACTTGTCCCTCTCCATCCAATCCATGTCCTCCAGTCCTCTTGCTTTCATTCCAGTTCTTATTTCCTGCATCCACAAGTTTCGATGTCTTCCTCTCCTCCTCCTTCCAGGTAGACACCATTCCAATGTTTTCCTGGGTAATCTTTCTTCTTGCATTCGTCGTACGTGCCCATACCAATTTAATTGCTTATACCGTATATAATCTACTATTGAATAACCAATATTCATTTCTTCTCTATGACAGTGTTTCTTATTTTGTCTAATTTTGAACATCTTGCTGCTCTCCTCAAGAAATCCATTTCCATCGACATAAGTTTTTGTTCTAAGTTCTTGTTGAATTTATAAACTTCAGCTCCATATGTGACAGTACTTCTCACTATTGAATTATGTATTTGTAACTTATTTTTCCTGGTTATATGTCTGTTCCTTAAGACTCCATTCATCATTGCTGTTATTGCTCTACCTTTATTTATTCTGTTCTTAATATCACTTTCTTGTTTATCCTCTTTATCTAATTTTACTCCCAGATACTCAAATTCTTCACATCCTCTAATAAACCCCTTTTCACCTTCTAATATCAAATCTTCGGTTCGGCTCCACATCCCATATACATTTTTTTTTCTAAATTTATTTTCAAACCCCAGTTATCGTATTCGTCCAATAATTTTCTGAACATAAACTCCATGTCTTCATATTCTTGAGCAATTATTATCTGGTCATCCGCAAATAACCGTGTATATATTGTATCTGTTGATCCATCTCCAATTGGTACTCCCATTCCTGAACATTTTTTTGCTCCAATTTGGCAGTGCTTTATATATGAATATCTTAAATAATGTTGGTGATATGCTACAACCTTGACGAAGGCCTTTTGTTACTTTAATTTCTTCTGATATATATTTTCCAATTTTAATTTTAGGTACTGCATTTTATACAAAGTTTTTATTACATTAATAATTGTATCGTTTATGGCCATATCTTCTAATGCTTCCCACAACTTTTGTAAAGGTACAGTGTCATATGCCTTTTCTAAATCCACAAATGTAAAATGAACTTGTTGGTTATTATTAATAACAACAATAATAACAATACTAATGTTTGTTTTCCCCAATCATTCTTGGCTAATGAAAATTTTCAAAAGCCAGTGCATTTAAATAAATAAATAAATAATAATAAACTTTTTTATCATTATGATTTTGTAGAAGATTTTCAGGACGTCGGTCGGTCGTGGTCTTTTGAGGCTTGAAGTTCCCCGACGTTTCGCCAGAGACTACGTCCGGCATCGTCAAGGGTTGCATGGTCAATATTTTTTATCAAATTTCAATCGTAGGATTGTGGTTTCAAGTCCGACAGGAGTCGATGGTTTTTATTGCAATTATATGTAAGTATGCACAGTCTATTTAGAGAAAGAAAACAGGGACGAAAACTAATATAAGAATCTCCATTTGTTTAATTTTTTGCATGCAACTTGGTTAATGTTATGGATGATGATACAGTGTTATAGTGTAATGTAATACATGCGTGGGAAGATTTTATCAACAGAATCGAGAAGTTAGAAAATAACGAGACGAAGACTATGACAATGTTTTGTTTGCATAGCAACCAGGCAATTCAGCATTGCGCTTTCTTTTGTTTGAATAGCAACCAGGCAATTCAGCATTGCGCTTTCTTTTGTTTGCAGAGCAACCAGGTTAGGTGTGGGAAGGTCAGCTTTCGATTCATAACAATCTTAATAACCATGATATACTAGTAAAATCGTCCAAAATACGTGTTTAAGGTTTCCGAAGAAGACAATGGCTATTTGTACACTGATTACGTCACTTACTATTTCTAAATATACTACAGATCTGGTCGGGGTGTTTAGATACTCAGTATGAGCGCATCTCTCTTTGTGTAAAGTTTTCGATCTCCAATTTGCATACATAAACGGCATGAAGTCTGATCAGTGGGGTACAATACATTTTATGTCACCAATAAATTTTTACAACAAGATACGCATTTTGGAAGACACAGCACTGAACTGGTTTGAATTTTCTCTTATCAGTCGTCAGTGCGGCAGTTTTTGTGTGAGTGCTCCGGCGCTCAATATGAGTACGTAACGTACACCCGTGATATAGATTAGTATGACAAGAATAAAAATACGCCATAGATTTACGGAACGTAAAATGGAACGCAAGTATGAAATAATAGTTTTCTGAACAAAACTGATCTATTTTTCTCGCTATCTTTGAATCGCAATGCCCATGATCCGAAATATTAAAAAGTGTCATTATCTATCTTCAACCTATGAGGTCGAATTAATAAGTGCGCAGATTTATACATTAATTCCTCGTTGAAAATAAATCAAAATGTGATAAATATACCCGGCAACATATGTACATTTTTAAGAAAATGTAGCCTACATTTGTTCACATTGATGGTTAAATTTTGGTTTGATATGCATACAGCACATGGGAAATTATGACATGGAACAACTTCCTTTGATATTTTTCGACACTATTAATACCATCTGTCGCCGCGATGGGCTAGTGGTTATACTCCTTACCTCTGATCCCGAGGGTCGCGCGTTCAAACCAAGCCGGGGTCGGTGAAATTTTTTAGGATGGAAATATCTAAGAATCAAGTCCTCCGGAAGGAACTTTAAACCGTGGGCTTCGAGTCTGAAGATTTTTAGGCTTATAAAAAAGTCCTTAAGCCTATATAAAAAGTCCTCCAAACAAAATTTACCGACATCATCATCCTAATAATACTTCAGTTGCCTGCTAGATGTCTCATTAGGTCGGTATGTTGATCGCCTACCATTCATGACATCTATGGGCAAATAAGCGTAACAAAATTATCTTTGTCTAGTAACTCTCACAAATAAGAGGCTATGACTCAACAGTGGGCTAAGCCATTGTAGATAGGAAGAACACCATCTTATCCCCATCAGCCATTAACCTCCAGAATCAAGAGTGCCAATAAATTAGTGGATACTCTTTACGTAGCTCGGAACACGAAAGACGATTAGTGCAGTAGTAGGCATTGGAGCACACAGATGCATACGTAATATGATGATGAATTTTATATGAATGTTTCCTTGTTTAAGAATAACATATTTATTTAATTAGTATAGTTTAATTTGTGTTAACAATGGTCATTACATCGGGAGGGGGGGTTAGTTTCACTTTCCCTACGTATATGTACTGTGTGGAAATCAGGTTAATTCCAATAATTAATCATAAGTAATGCCACGAGTGATTTCCAAATTATCGATAAATTCACGACTCACGAAGTGAGGAGTGAATTTATCTAGAGAATTTGGATATCAAGAGTGACATTTGTTAGGGCTATTTAACGAATAAAATTGAGCTGTTTGGTCACAAATCAGTGTTTAACAATAGTTATTTTAAAATATTTATATATTTTATGTAAACGGCGATGTATCAAAACAAATCAGAAATGTGAGGTTATGTTCATTCACTGCTGCTTGATCATATTATTTGTTGCCAAATAAGATCGCAATATTTTAAGAGTGCACCCAAGTGGAGAAATAATGAAAAACATCAAACTATATATCATAATCAACATTACGGGTTATTCATGTATTTTTTTAGTAAACAACTCAGTAAAATCAAGGAATATTTTCATTATTTGCTATATTCAATGTATTTGTTGCAAAAAAATAATGCTTTGACCTGTTCAGAACATTAAAAAGGAGGAGCTTTCTTTATCACAAAAACAGGAGCTGATAAAGAGAAAACGATAAAGAGCGAGGTGAAACACGACTGTCATTGGTTGTAAAATAACATTCATTGAAACGTGATTGGTCATTCACTAGCATTTGTGGCATGAGTTAAATAGTCGTTGTAAAGTAATGTACGAATGGACTTTTGTACAACAATAATTTACAGGTGACAAAAGTTTAAATTTGCGACTCAAAGTCTATAAGGCATTTTGATTGAATTCACGAAAATAATTATCTGCACACTTGAATTATTACTTCCGACCAGCCTCATGGGCTAGTGGTCAGCGTTTCTGACTACAGTTCATGAGATCCCGGGTTCGATTCCAGGTCAAATCATGGGAATTTTTCCTTAAAGGAAATTATTCATGTGGTTGTCGATTGGAATTTAGGTTAAGAACTATCCTGGTACTTCATTATCATTTGTCACCCATCACATCATCGGGTAACGTAAACTCCGCCTTCCAGGTGCCCCAGCCTAAGAAATGGATTCTAATTCCGCCAATGCCAGGGGAGAAAGCCAGAAATGCCATAAAAGGCATCCTGGTGGCATTAGACAAAAAATGTTACTTCCATCTGCAAACACTAAATAACATTCTTGCTTGCATATATAGCCTTTATAGAAAATTATTTTAAATGCATTATCAAAAATGTTAATTTTTATAATATCTAGTGTGTAGTAACTCTTACAACTGTTAAGTATAGAAATAAATCAATTTTCTTTTTGATAAATGCTATTTACATTAATTAGAAGAACAAATGTAACATATGTACTATCCGACACGGTGGAACATAGACCTGCTTCGTTTGTGGATGATTTGCGAACTTAATGCCGTGTCATCCCGCGTACACTCGCTTCACGTCAGTTTGTGGCGTGGAGGAGTGCATTGCAATTACTTTAAGTAAGCTTCATTCGCTATTTGTTCCCGACTATAAATGGGTAGTATCTACGTCCGTGTGTTGCAGCAACAGTGCTGATATGACTGGAAGTAAGCGTACCGCTATATCGTATAATATGAAGCATTCATATTTGTACAGAAATAAAAAAGACAAATTAAAAGACAAAGATACATGTTAATTTGCAGATATTGAGAATAGTTCAGTAAAAGTTGCATAGCCTTTTTCTTTTAACACCACATTGCATCTACTGTTTATTGAATTAACAACATTCCAGAAAGTTTCTGGTTTAATTTACCTCCATTCGTTTAGAATTATACATTTCAATTCACATACTGACGAAACATTCTTCTTACAGACTTTATTTTGAGAATGGATCACAGGTGCTCAATGGGGTTTAAATCGGGACATTTGAGCTGACATGTGAAGCTGTTTAGGCACATTCCATATATACCATCTTCTATTAATATCAGCTGTATGCTTGGGGTCTGGATCTTGCTAAAATATGGCGGTGCTTAACAATCTCATTTTAGTTCCACTTTGTTTCAAATTTTTCTTCAGAATACCGAGATAACCAATTGTTCATATTGACGTCAATAAATTGAATACTACAAGTTTCATATGCAGACATTGCAGCCCCAAATCATTACGGAACCATCTCCATGCTTAATAGTTGGGATAGTGTTTTCTTTTTTGTCGGCTTCATGTGCTTTTCTCTAAATCTATGGTTATCATTAGAACCAAACAGTTTAATTTGAATCTCATCAGACCATATGATCTGATTTAAAAACTCTAGGTTTCTGTTTTAATTCACTCAGCAAATTGAAATCTGGTCATTCTGTTCTTTATACTGGCTAGTGGCCTTTCTCGTGACATTCGACTCCAAATTTCAACAGGACTCGCCGTACAGATCGATTCGACATTTGTTTAACTGAGACTTCTAACACTGTACGGATTTCACATGGTTTTAATTTTACCGCTGTGGTCTCGAGGTAGCGTGCTGCCTTGTCACGCAGCGGCCCGGGTTTGATCCCAGCTCGGGACAAGTTTCCTGGGCAAGTTTTTTTTTCACGGTTTTCCTCACTTTAGACAAATGTCAGGATACGTTAAGGCCCAAATGGTCCCCGAACATCATCTGGCCATCATTATCATATTCATCTCATTAGATTAAGTTTAGGTTTAAGGCCTCTCCTGGCGCATCATTACCCATCGTCATCACACATCATATCATTGGGGCAGCGTATCACCGCCTTCCAGGCGCCCCAGCCTCAGAAGTGGGTTACAATACGCCAATGCCAGGAGAGAACACCTGAAATGTCGAATAACAAACAGGTGGCTTTGAACTAAAAAAAATCATGAGCAGGTTTACAATGTATCATCACAGCATGTGACTAATGTACACTCATGATTTTCCCCCAAATCTCTCTATCTTCCTAGTCCCGGTTTTGTAATCATTTTTCATATATCGTTTTCATTTTGAAATTCAATTCAAAACTCTTCTTGGCAACCTTTCATCAACCATTTGTTTTATATGTTGAAACTGTCGGCGTTATACAAAATCTACAATTGAATCTCCTTCATTCATACGTTGTCTAATCACTTCATTTCTTATTTTGTCCAGTACAGAATGTTTTGATCAGAGTCGAAAGAAATTCATTTCCAGTAGAGGAACTTCGAGTAATGTGGATCCTTGTTTTGAATGTTTTTTTTTTCTTTTAATTAAGGGAATTGAATTTTAATTACAGTGGTTATCATTAGAGTTGTAACTATGAAATAGCATTGTTTTTTTTCACTTTATTAAACACAATGCGTATATGAAATTTAGTTTTGATCTTCACAAATATTTTTTTTAGAGTGTTTAGTGGTTGAGTCCTGTTTTCTCACTTCGCTAGATGATATTTGGGGCATGGTTTGTTGCATAGTTTACAGGCGCAGTCTGTTATTTTTGTGTTTGTTATTTTATTCAAATGTGGAAATGTCTTCACAATTTATAAACTTTTTTACATTACAAGAAAGGTACACTTTAACCTCCATATTCGGGTAAAGTGGACCCCAGAGTCCATACCAGTATTTATTAGACTATTCTAAGTTTATTTAATAATCGATCTGGCGTTTACTTGAAGTCATGTACTGGAGTTTATAAATAATAACAAAATTACAATTTGTAATCATGATAAAACTCGTCTGAAAAAGGCACAACATACTGAAAGAGCTGTAACAAATTTGTATTTTCATAAATATGAAAATCATATAAAACAGCTTTATTTTTATTTAATTAACATAAGTTTATTTATTCTATTAAATTATACGGACAGGCACAAATTATTCTGAAAGTATTTATGGCTGATCTTAATCAAAAAGCGTTGATGTTTATTTAATGATTTGAAAAAAAACTATATTGTTTATTATAACATTCACACATCATTCATTCGCAGACAGCAACGGTCTTTGGGTTTAGGTAAAATTACAAGGATATTAAATAAAATTAATTAAGTGTATGACTTTTACATATAGCACCAGTATTGATAAAATATACGTGTTCGTGGCAAATACATAATATAATATATTTAGGAGTTTTTTCAACATTTGTAATATTCAATAGCAGAAATTAAGAAGTAATTCTTAGGTTGAAAAACGTTTAAAGTGATCGTTTTCATAAGTATCACAAATAATCCCTTCTTCGCACAAAGAATAAAAGAAACTAGCCTTGTGCGCGTCGAAGTTGATGAGGGGAAGAAATTAAAATATTTCCTGTAGAAACTAGCCTTGTGCGCGTCGAAGTTGATGAGGGGAAGAAATTAAAATATTTCCTATTCGAGGGCAGGACCAATTAAAAAAGATATTAACAGGGTCCACTCAAACCGGAGGGTCCACATTACCCGAAATCCCTCTACTAATAATTTTGACCCCAAATGCTGACTTAGGTACCAGGTTTTCACTCCATATGTAGCCAGACTTTTATTTTAATTTCTTTAAAAATATTCTTATTCCATAACATTTCATTTACCATTGCTGTTACTGATATTCCTTCTATGTTTAATACCACTGTTCTTAGAATTGTTATTAATTTTGACGCCTATGTTTTCAAATTCATTATCATTATAATATTTATAACTATTATATCAAAGTAATTATGTTAATATTATTAATTATTATATTATTATTAAATTATTTTATATTTGAGTGTCACCAAAACAAAATTGTATGTTATAAAAGTTCACAGATCGAAGAAGGCTAGATATGCTTTTGGTTTGCTAAAACCAATTTGGAACTATTCAATATTCACTACTAACTCCAAGTTGACGTATTTTAATAGAAATGTTAATAAATAATAGTTTTAAAAAACTAAAAGAACACGCTTTATTAGAAAACTAAAAAATGAAAAATAATTTTAATTTCCAATACGCTTGGGATAAAATAAAGTGGTCAACAAAAAATCATCTCCAACATATATAGAATAAAATTAGAGTTATCAACAAAAAGAAAATAATTTTACCATCAAAAGCATGGGGTGCTCTATATCAATTAATATATTTGATAATAAACAGATATTGGTAAAAGTAAGCTCTCTAAGAAGAAAATGTAAAAATCATAAAAGCACCCCACGCTTTTGATGGTAAAATTATTTTATTTTTGTTGATAACTCTAATTTTATTCTATATGTGTTGGAGATGATTTTTTTGTTGACCACTTTATTTTATCCCAAGCGTATTTGAAATTAAAATTATTTTTCATTTTTTAGTTTTCTAATAAAGCGTGTTCTTTTAGTTTTTTAAAACTATTATTTTTTTACTTTTTAGTTTTAATATTTTACAGAATAAGATAAAAATGTAAATATCTTTAAATTGTATACTATTGTAGTATGAGCTAAAAGTAATACTCTTCTATAAAAAAAAACCTCTCAGGCGGATTTGAACCAGCGACGTATGGATTACTGAAATTATATACCACTAAGAGTTCACTGCTCTACCAACTGAGCTCTTACAACGATTGACTAAAAACTCGACAAGTCCGCAACCTATTATACCAGTTTTCATTTTTTTTTATTTTCGGATGATTCTGGCCAGGATTTTAGAAACAAAATATAAAATTATTGTATTGTCACGGGTCCTCTACACGTATACAAAGTTTCAAGTCGATCCAATGTTTCTAAGTGGGTGAAAATCGCGTTGAAAGATTCCGTTACATTGATACAAAACCCCTTTTTTTGATTTTCTTATGATTATGGCCAGGATTTTAGAAAATATTACATTATTGTATTGTCACGGGTCCTCTACAAGTATACAAAGTTTCAAGTCGATCCAATGTTTCTAAGTGGGTGAAAATCGCGTTGAAAGATTCCGTTACATTGCTACAAAAACACGTTTTTTGATTTTCTGATGATTATGGCCAGGATTTTAGAAAATAAATATGAAATTATTGTATTGACACGGGTGCTCTACAAATATACAAAGTTTCAAGTCGATCCAATGATTTTAAGTTGGTGAAAATCGCGTTGAAAGATTCCGTTACATAGATAGATACAGGTCAAGCTAATATAAAGCGTGTAAAAACAGTGCTTCTATGTTGCAGCGAAAGATGAAAAATAACGAAATCTTCTACAAATTAATATACTTTTATGCCATATATTAAACATATTTTGACTCGTCCTGATTACAAATTGAAAACTGTGTTTGTCATTAATGGAACTGGAGAGTAATTGGGGATGGCTAGGACATAAACATCGCCGAATATCAAATTATATAACAAGGAAAGCATTTGATTGTAATCAAGATAGCCATGGGATTAAGAGACCCAGGATTTCTTGGAAACGCAAAAGCTAATAGTAGCGGCAAAACATGATGAGATATTAAAGAACCTGCAAGAAAAAGTCGAAAAGAAGGAGTTTATAACGACCTTATATTCCGTGTAGAAATTATGCGAACTTCGATTAATTGATTACTATTACATAATGACAATATTAATGTATAATAAGATGTTTCAAAAGTGATGGAAGGATGAAAAGCAAACATTTAAAAGAAACAAAACATCCAGTAAACATGGTTCTGGAAAGTAACCTGTTATGGAATGCTAATTTTGGTTGAATACTAACTTGTAAGTACTAATTCAAACAAAATCAGTGTCAAGTTTATTCGATATATCAATCGCGAGTTATTGCACATGAGTAAATAAACCAGGAGTCGATCTCAAAACGTTATAGTTGAGATATCTAATTAGAAGCAATGCGCTTGTAGAGTGGTGGATCCCATGAACAGTTATTTGAGAATTAGTGGTGATTAAAACTTTTCAGGTTGTTTCACTTTGCATTTGAATGCTGTGCTTGTCCAGTAATAATTGATAAATAAAACTATCATCCATTTTTTTTCCAGAGCTACCAGATTTTCATAGAACATTTCTAGCATTCTCTCCTGACATTGGCGGAACCATAACCCACTTCTGAGGTTAGGGCACCTGGAATTGGTAAATATTTATTACAACATTCATATATTACTTCTTCTTCACTTCACGGGCTACGCAAATTACCTGTTCCGCCTCACAGATGTTCTGTCCATCTTTTCACTGGCCTTCCTATATTACTTGAACCTCTTGGCATATAGTTAAATGTTGTTTTTGGTATTCTTGTTACATTCATTCTTTCTATATGTCTAAACCATTTTTCTCTATATTCTTTGATTTTTATCATTTAATAGATATATATTTAACTCTGTTCATATATCTTCATTCTTTAACCGGTCCATTCCTGTGCAGCCTTTTGTTCTTCTAAGGAAGTTAATTTATACGCTTTGTATTCTACTTTATAATTTTTTGTTCATTACCCAAGTTTCACTCCCATAAAGTAATACAGGAACTGACAATGTTTTATAAAACTTCAATCTAGCATCTCTTCTTGTTTTGTTCTTTTATGTTCTATGCATAGTTCCACATATCATTTGAAATCTTGACAGTTCCGCATTTACGTCTCTTTCAGTTTTTGTGTTTATAGTAAAATTACAACCCAAATTATTAAAATTTGTTACTTGTTCCAGATGTTTGTTGTTATCTATTTATGATTTTTTCGTCTTATATGTCCACTTTCCCAAAATGCCATTATTTTCGTTTTTTTCCTTTGGTCATTTAAAATTATATTATTGCCATAACTGATTTAATTGATGTAAAGAGTACTGCAAATTATTTTCATTTTCTTGAATAATAACCACATCGTCAGCAAACATTAAAACATTTAATATTTTTAAATGGTCCATTCTTATACGTACATTAACATTACTTTTCCAATTTTGGTTGATGTCACTAATATATAAATTAAAACGGGTAAGTGATAAACTACACCCCTGTGTTTACACCTCTATTTATTAAAATTGGTTCGGTCTTTGATGTGTCTACATTTATTATAATTTGAGATTTTTCATATAAACCTTTTATCACATAAATTAATTTTTCCGGGTAGCTATGTATTTCCATAATTTTCCATACCTTATCTCTATGGAAACGATCGAATACCTTCTCAAAATCAATAAATGCAACATGCGTCTGTAGGATATGTTCTCTCCTTTTTTTCAAATATTTGCTGTAATATGAATAAATTATCTGTTGTTGATCGCCCCGTTCTAAATCCACTTTGTTCTTCTTCTAGTATTGCTTTTGCTATTATTTTAAGTATTTTATTTATAATCCTTGCATAGATTTTATAAATTGAATTAAGTGGGCTAATTCCTCTGTAACTTTTACATTCGCTTCTATCTCCTTTTTTAAACAATGATATGACTTCAGTATATTCCAACTTTCTGGTATTCTACAGTTTCTCCAACATTCATTAAATAAATGCAATATTCTGCAATGTAAATATGTTCCACCATATTTTAGAAGCTCCATATTTATCTGATCAGGACCAGCTGCTTTTCTATTTTTGGTTTATTTTAAGGATTCTTGAAGTTCATCTAATGTAATCATATCAGTTTGAATTTCTACTTTTTCATTATCTGAATATAATTCTTGTTTTTATTCATCTTCTTCTACTTTTTCTTCTTTACACCACAAATGTTCATAGTATTCTATCCATCTTTCTTATTAACATCTATTTTTGCAGTATGCTTTTCTGATTTATTAAAAAGTTATATAACTTTATATGCAAAATTTTGTCTGCTATGAATATCGTTTTCTATTTCACTTATAAAATTATTCCAAGAATGTTGATGAGCTGTCCTAATAATTTGTTTTGCTATATTCCTTTTTTTTTCTACATATTGTTGTCTAGATTCTTCTGTTTTTTGTTGAAGTCACTGTTTATATGTAATTTGTTTTACTTTGATTGCTAATTCTATTTCTTCATTCGAAATTCGTATTCCTTTTTAGCTTCTAATTTTTCTTTTTTTTTCCTATTGCTTCCAGGGCTGCCTTTTCAATACAACTTTTAATATTATTGCAAGAATAATTAATATTATTCCAAGAATGTTGATGAGCTGTCCTAATAATTTGTTATGCTATATTCCTTTTTTTTTTTCTACATATTGTTGTCTAGATTCTTCTGTTTTTTGTTGAAGTCACTGTTTATATGTAATTTGTTTTACTTTGATTGCTAATTCTATTTCTTCATTCGAAATTCGTATTCCTTTTTAGCTTCTAATTTTTCTTTTTTTTTCCTATTGCTTCCAGGGCTGCCTTTTCAATACAACTTTTAATATTATTGCATTCTTCATCGCTGCCTTTTCAATACAACTTTTAATATTATTGCATTCTTCATCTAATATATCTATAGTTGGTGTGTGTATGAGGTACTGCTGTAGCTTTTGTTGATACACTTTTCTTATAATTTCCTGCTGCAAAATGTATACTTTGTATACTTTTTCATTTGTTGGTTTATTTCTGATTTTACTTTTCTTCCATCTTGACCACAATTTAAATTTACCCATTACCAAAAAATGGTCGGAATCAATATCGCAGCCTCTATATACCTATACATCTTGGAGTTGTCTTAGTACAATAATAGACTATATTCTAATTAATGATAAACTAAGTCCTCTTGCGCTCCATGTGTATTTATATCTCGTTTTTTGAAAATGTGTTATTAAATTTAAGGTGGTAATTGCTTGAAAATTGTCTAAGCTATACTCCATTTTTATTTAAGTGCTGTTCTCCAAATTTTCCCACTATTCCTGGTAATGGAATATTGCCAACTCTCGCATTACCAAAGTCGCCGCATATTACTACATAATCATTTTAATTAATTGCTTCGAGTGTTTTTTGAAGATCTTCATAGAAATTTTCAGTTTCATCTTTCTTATTTTCAACTGAGACATAAACACCTACTATTGTTAAATGTCCTCTATCAATTTTCATCCTTAATGTTGCAATTCGTTTATTTATATATGTACAATATTCAATCTTAGATTTCAACTTATTATGTATCAATATTGCAACCCCACTTCGTGCTCTTACATTTTCAGGTACACCACTATAAATCAATAATATAATAATAATAATAATAATAATAATAATAATAATAATAATAATAATAATACTTTATTTATTCTGGCAGAGTTAAGGCCATAAGGCCCTCTCTTCCACTCAACCAGCACAAATACAAATAAATATTTGACAAATATAGATATACACTGTACTAATTATAAACAGTTAAAGATACAATAAATGTAGCAATGTAAATGTCATGTACAAACAACATTTTATAGGGTAATAACAATAATGATACGATAAAAATAATAATAATAATAATAATAATAATAATAATATAAATATGATACATTATACGGGAAACACCAATTAATGTATATATATCTTACACTGGATAATAATGAAGTCGAGTTTAGAGCAAATATAAATTTAGATTTCTTTTAAAAGATGCCAATGTCCGGCAGCCCTTGTGTATAGTTAATTATTTAGTCCCTTTAAGATTCATTTTTGTTCCAGTTATGACCGCAATATGAACATATCTTTCATGAAGTATTCATTCTAATTCTATTTCTTTACTTCCTAGACCTCTAACGTTGCAAGTAACAATATTTATTCTATCGCAAATTCCTAATCGTTTATCCTTTTTCTGTTTACGTCGTCGTCCATTAAATCCGTCCGGCTGAACACTGTGAGAGAGAGGAGTTTGGATTTTTTTTTTCCGTCGTCGGGTTACCAGCCCAGACGCACAACCACATTCCCTAGTGGATCGGGGATTTATTTCGGAGTTTTCATCTCCTAGACGGGTTGCTAACCAAAGCTTTGGAGTCCCATCTACCACTTGTTCATATAATAATAATAATAGCTTTATTTTACCTGGCAGAGTTAAGGCCTTAAGGCCTTGTCTACCACTCAACCAGGTTTAAAAAAAAATACAAAAGAAAAGTCTTAAATCTAAATTACAATATATATAGGCTATATAAACGATTACAAGTTATGAATACAATACAATTAATATTTATAATGTATTTTGATTTACTCTAAATTTAACGAATTAAATATATAATATGTACAAGATATATAAAAAAACAAGGAAAAGATTAATGTCATAGTATCAAATTAAATAAATAGAGAAAAATTAATTATTAGACAACAGGTAACTGTATAAGCGTGACTTAAAGGTGCCAAGTGTGCGGCAACCCCTGATATCTTGAGGAAGGAGATTCCAGGAGCGGGCAGAGGCTACTGTGAAGGAAGTAGAATAGGAGGAAGTGCTATGAAGAGGAATTGTTAGCAGACTGCTATCTTGTGACCTAGTGTCAATATTGTGGTAAGAGGATAACTTCTCAAATCTGGACGCCAGGTAAGTAGGAATGTAGGAATTCAGAAGCTTGAAAAGTAGTGAAAGAGAGTGCAATTTACGTCTGTCAGTAAGACGGAGCCAAGAGAGGTTATTAAAGTGTTCGGAAATATGGTCATAACGGCGGATATTGAAAATGAATCGAATGCAAGCATTATGAACACGCTGCAGTCTCTGCGACAAGGCATAGTTTAGATCATTATATATAATGTCACAATAATCGAAGTGTGAACATTCTGCACTAGGATTTGTTTTAACGAAACTGGGAGAAAATTCTTTAAACGTCTAAGGTAATGTAAGATGGAGAAAGTCTTTTTACATATGTGTTTCACTTGTGTTTGCCAGGTTAAATTTGCGTCTAGATGTAGTCCAAGATCTATTACTGAAGAAGAATAAGGGATAATTATATTATTTATAGTAATGTTTGGAAGTGTAGATATGTCGAAGGTTGTAAGCCGTCTTTGTTGTCCCATTAGAATTACTTGTGACTTGTTAGGATTTAGATTTAGACCGATACTTGAAGACCAGTTAAAGATGGATATGAGATCGTCATTCATTTTCATCAAGCTGTTATAGAGAGAATGAGGAGGTGAATGTAGGTAAATTTGGAGATCATCAGCATAGAGGTGATAACGGCAGTGCTTTAGTACAGTTGGCAAATCATTTATGTAGATTGAGAAAAGAAGAGGTCCGAGAACACTGCCCTGGGGGACTCCAGCCGGCACGTTACGCCAAGTCGAAGATCTAGAGTTTAATGAAACGTATTGTTGACGACCGTGCAGGTATGAGTCGAACCAGGATACAGCGCTGTCAGACAAATGTAGGTGCTTGAGCTTTATCATAAGTAAGTCGTGGTCTACTGTGTCAAAAGCTTTGCTGAAGTCAAGTAAGGTTAAAGGAGTCAACTGACGTCTGTCCACGGCTTCACGAATATCTTCGGTAATTTTTAGCAAAGCTGTGGTTGTGCTATGACCAGATCTAAAGCCGGATTGATAAGGATCAAGGAGGTGATTTTCTTGGAGATAATCAGTCATTTGCTTATGTACAATATATTCCAGGGCTTTAGATAATGTCGGAAGGATGCTAATCGGTCGGAAGTCATTACAGTTAGTAGGTGTACTTATTTTTGGTATAGGCCGAACTCTAGACTGTTTCCATACAATAGGGAAGATAGAAGTTATAAGGGAAGCATTGAAAATATGAGTCACTGTGGGTAGAATAATGTCAATGATTTTATTTAGCATTAAAATGCTGATGTTATCTGTTCCTTGCGCATTGGATTTAATCCGCTTCAGTGCTTTTTTAACGTCTATAGGCGAAATGTCGTAAAAGTAAAATTTATCTCTTCCTATATGTGGGGATGGGGATAAGTCTTTAAGAATGTCTATTTTAGTCTTGTTGTCTGGAGGTGTCATGGGTATTGAGGTAAAATGTTCATTTAAGTCATCTACAGAAATGTCTATAGAGTCAGTTGAGGGATTCAACTGTCTAAGTCCCATTGCACGGAGCTTTCGCCAAGTGTCCCGTGCACTTATTTCAGGTCCGATTATACTGTGGGCGTGTCGTAGTTTGGCATTACGTATAGTTTGTGTAGTTGTGTTTCTAAGTTGTTTGTACAGTTGCCAGTTCTCGTCATTTTTATGTCGTCTGTATGTTCGGTATGCTTTGTCTCGTTTTGACATAAGTTCACGTATTGAATCATTCATCCAGGGAGCAGGGGAGCGGGAAAATCGTCGGGTTTTTACTGGTGCATGTCTGTCGTATAGTTGTAGTATCAGTGTATTAAATGTGCCTACTTTTTCATCAACTGATCTAAGATTCCATATTGAATACCAAGGTAGTTCTAAAGCGTCTGATTTTAGTTTAGTATCGTCTATGTTTTGTAAATTTCTGTACGTAATTAATTTAGAGCGTCTTTCAGGACATTGGAGTGAGTATTCTACGAATACAATGTCATGAGCAGATATGCCAGGAGCAGGAATTTGTCCATATGACAGTACTTTCTGTGGATGTGTAGTCACAATTAAGTCCAGTAGAGTGTCGGAAGTAGCAGTATGGTGTGTAGCAGAGAGAGGAACAATGGTCATATTAAAGCTTTGGAACATATTTTTAAGTTGTATGGCTGGTGAGTCAGTCTGAAGAAGATTTGTATTAAAATCGCCTGCGACAATAACGTGTTCATAATGAGGCAATGAATCGTTCAGAGCGTTTTCTACATCCGAAAGGTGCCCAATTTTTGGAGGTTTGTATACAATGCATAAGAGACATTTTTTTAGACTGGCTTGAATTTCTACGAATAAGAACTCGGGGCGAGCGGAATATACAGAAGGGGACTTGTGGACAATTCTTGGATTAAGCTCATTTGATATAAAGGCACAAACTCCTCCACCTCTTTTATCTATTCTGTCATTTCTGAGCAGTGTATATCCGTCTAGGTGAACAAGGGACTAAGGTATGGATGGGGTGAGCCAGGTTTCCGAAATTAAAATGGCGCTCAGTCCAAGAGATGAAAATATGGTTTCAAACTCATCAAAGTGGGACAGAATATATTACATAATAACAAATTTATAATATAATAATATCCTCAGTTCGTGATATCGAATTTAGGGTCGGGTGAGGGATGAGATGAGGCCCATATAGGCCTATTTATAAAGATCTATGAAAGATAAGGGTGCCACCCGACCAATCCTGATGCACCGTCATAGGGCCGGAAGAACGAAATGGATAATATAACGGAGAAATGGTGGAATGAAATTTGTAACAGGGAAAAACGGAAGAAACTCCGAGAAAAATCTGCCAGAGCTCCGTTTTGTCCACAACGAAACCCACGTGTAGTGAGCGAGACTCCATCTCGAGACCTCAGCGGTGAGAGGCAAGCATCCAAACACCAAATAAATTTAATAATTATTAATCCATATTCTTACACGCATATATATATATATATATATATATATATATATAATTAAACGTTGGGGTCAGGATTTTTAAACTGACCCAAACCTTCTGGCGGCACTATGGCCCTGGGGTCGACTCAGCCTCTAACGGAAATGAGTACCAGACGCTTGTTCTGGGGGTAAAGGCGGCCGTCACGCAGGGCTGACAACCCGGCTGACATAAAGTGCCGATTGTCTAGAAAAAGTCGGAGCCTTAACCTCCTACTACCCCAAGGGCCTCCGGGCCTGTTGTGGGATCACTCACTAACATTTACAAACGAAGGGCAAATACGACATGAAAAAAATAACGCCTGACCCGGGATTTGGAACCGTGACCTTTAACTTTATACTTTAGTGAAATACCATCTTCTCCACTCAGGTTTCCAGTGCAAACATTAATTTTAGTTTAGTTACATACAATTCTCTATCATAAGAGGCAGAGGGACATCTCTCGCAGTGCCATATTACGGATTCCATAACAAGAAAGCATTTTTATATTTTACTTTATAGCAGTAACGCTTTTTATTTCCATGTTATAATTAAATTTTGGCATTTTGCAATGAAGGCCAAACCGATATGAAAAGAAAAAAATTACGCATCCCGGTAATCCCTGTTATATATATATACCGGGCTTCCAATATAAACCCGGACCGGCCTCACGGGGTTTCACCCGTCAGGCAGCGCTCTCTCCTCGTCCGCATTTCACTCTGCCAGCCGCTCGTCCTTGAACTAGTCAGTTTACTATCGTTCGACAAGATGAGACGTCAGCTGACATCAGAACAGAGCATTTATGTGTGTAAATGTTATTATAAATACGAATCAGCTCGTCGCGTTCGCGAGGAATTTATTCGGAACTTCCCTGGACAATTACCTCCTTCCAGATCGACAATCCACGATCTTGTGACTAAATTTGAGACCACTGGTTCAGTACAAAATAAGAAACACGCGAAGGCGTACGGTTCTTACCGAAGAAAAATTAGACGAAATTGGCGAAAATTTGGAACGTTCACCACAATAATCATTACCGAAATTAGTACAACAAGTTGGGATTTCAGTATCGTCTGCACATACAGCAACAACATTATTAAAACTCAAACCTTACAAGTGTACACGTGTTCACTGTCTAAACCAAAGTGATCCCATAGCACGTGTGCGGGAGGACAACATTTCCAGCATTTTCTATAAGGTAGGAAACAGTTCAAGGACGGGTGGCAGGCAGGGTGAATTGCGGGAGGAAGAGACAGCACTGTGTGCCGGGTGAAACTCCGTGAGGCCGGTCCGGTTTTATATTGGAAGCCCGTTATATGTACACACACACACTTATATGTACATAATGATTTATATATTATCCGAGCTTAAGGCGAAAAATGATAACGAAGCACCATGACAGCACTTTAACCTAAACTTAACCTAAATTCGTAACCAGGCAATCACAGGAATAATTTCTTCTAAGAAAAAAATTCCTGTGGTCTGACTGGGAAACGAATCTGAGACCTTGAGACCTCGTGATCTGAGCTGGTGTCAATAGTACATAGTATTCAATGGGCAAAAGTATCCACGTATCTCGTAATCAGACCCAAATTTGCTGGAACATTTTTTGCTTCTATTAATTTTCAGTTCAGCCCCTAAAGTTTTGTACAATAATTTTTTTAACATTCTGTATTATCTAAACATGTAATGTGATTGTTTTGTAACATAAAACATATTCTATTTTGTTACGTGGAAGAGAAGGTCACTTGGCTTCAACTCCACCAGATTAAATAAATTAATATTACTAAATTATGAGTTAGTGTGAAGGAGAATTTACGTGTGCACATATATCGCATTACCTGTATTATCAGGTTTAATGAGACAGATTGTGTTACCAGTATATAAGGGACGAGCTACAATGTAAAGCAAACAGAATACTGAATACATTATCACAGTCACTTCGAAACTGCGGACTTTAACCTCTGACATTTCCATCTACATAAATGTGATTCCTGCTTTCTCTCTGAATTATACATAAGCCAATTTTAAGTACTATTGTTACTTTTTTTGCTATCAATTCAAACATGTTTACATGTTATTGTTATATAGTTCATTTTCTGTCGTAATTTCGCAAAAAAAAAATTGAGTGAACGTATGCAAAACATACTATGCCCATTTTCAAAGTGAAACACTATAAATAATACTTTAACACTATACCTCTTCCGAGTTAAGTTCAAGTTGTAATGTAAAACTAGATTATGGCTGCGTTTTCATTGTTCGATTAATGGTTTTAATTCAAGCGCGTGAGAAAACGTAGTTCGCTCTCTAATATTCGAAATAAAGAAAATAAAAATAATAAAAATATATATTATCTATCACATGTCTGTATACCTTATATGAGAGAATCTTAAAATATGTAATTACAATTTTAATATATCAAATATAATCCAATAGTTGGTATATTTACACAGCATTAGAATATTTGTAAATGCTATTTTCACCACATTGTAAGTCATCCTTATTTATATTTATTTTATGTTTTAATTGTATAAATGAAATATCAGAAAAATACAACATGGAAATATCAGAAAAATAAAAAAAAACATGGCCTTCAAGGGCGCTCATCCAGTTCGGTCAAAGATCATATTCGAAAATAAACCAATAGAACAAGTGGTAAGATATAACTTCCTAGGTTGCGAAATATCATACACAGCGGAAACAGATATAAATAACAAACTAAATAAGTTTAATTATGTAAAAGGAACACTAAAAAGAACATTGAACAATAAAGCCAGGAAAGACGCTATAATGAAATTATACAAGACAATGGCAGTGCCCACTATTACTTATGGATCCGAAACATGGACAGGGACAACACAACAATCTGCCAGAATACAAGCACTGAAATGAAATTCCTCAGACCAATAGCAGGATATCAAAGAACAGACAAAAACATAAGACAGAAATAAGACAACTAAAAGTAGAGGAATTAAACACAACAATAGTGAAGTACAGAACAAACTGGAAAGAACACTTGGCAAGGATGACTGAGAATAGAATACCAAAAGCAGCATACAGCTATTCACTATGAGGAAGAAGAAGTTTGGGAAGACCATAAAAAAGATGGAAACATCAGTAATTTTGAGCCGGAACAGCCTAGTAAATAAACCTAAACCGTGAAGAAGAAGAAAAAGAACTGTATTACTCCCTGTTTCATATCAGTTTTGTAATTATGTTTATTTTCAATTTTATTTTATATTTTAACTACAGCCCTAACATACATTTGTAAAATAGGACACCAAATCTTGGATATTTAATAAATAGATGGATTAAAATAAGCAATTCACTGTTTAATTTTTAAGAATGCGTAATGCAGAATGCATTACAATTTCAATTGTTCCAAATGATTGCTTGTCTCACAATTTTTTTAAAGCATCAAAAAGAAGAGCCTTTGAAATGCGGAGAGATACAATTTTTTTTTGCGCGATAATACGTTTTGTCGGACTTACAGCAATGGCGACCATGATTGAAAGTTCAACTTCCTACATTTCGAGGTTGCCAACCTAAATAACTGTACTGTAATAAAATAACTGTACTGTAATATTACATATTTAAAACACGCTCGTGGGAAGTAAAACCACTGCCCTCCATGTATACTACATACAATGTGTATACAAAAAATATCCAAAAGGAAGTGTTAATATGCATTATATGAAACAAATAACTGCATTTTAAATTAACTGAAATGCATTTGAAACAATATAAAACAAATACGTATTTGCTGCCATTTTGTCACTAACTGATCTCACGGCCTCCTGTTATTTTATCAAAAATTGGTCTCACGGCCTCCTGTTATTTTATCACTAATAGTCTCACGCCCTCCTGCTGTTTCAACTAATAAACGTTGCCCACACTGTTAACGTTAGTCAATTGTTTATAATGAACGCAAATATATCCAACAACGATGTTATATTATACTATTATTTATGATTTTGAAGACACCATCGCGCAAAAAATAATGTACAACGCTCGTTTGTGAAGTGTTTTACAGAATCTCGGAAATTAAAATTCTCGCTAAGGCTCGGTTTTTTAAAAAAAACTCCTCGATTCTGTAAAAACTTCCCAATCTCGCATCGTAATATAGTATTGAATGTTTTCAAACAGTTTAATAAAAAAATCCTACATTAATTATTAAGGATGTGAAAATAACATCAGAATTTACAGGTAAATCAGCATGCACCCTATATCTACTCATACTAAAATTGTAAATAAGGGATATCTATCGACATCGTGGACAAAAATAAAAACGCAAACGTCTGGTTAGTTAGGGCCAAGTATATTATTTTCGTTATAAATAAATAACACTGGTCAAACATGATTTTTGTCTCATGAGTACCAATAGGTGCACTTAATGCATTCTTTTAATCGTGTTTTCAAATATGTATTTAGAATTTGTTCATCGCCCATAGTTTTTTTATTTCAATTTCAATTAATGGATTTACACAATTATTTTTTTAATAAACCTAGATTTCTTCCCGGAAAATCTTGGCGCAGTGAGCGATGAGCAGGGGGAACACTTTCTTCGGAATATTTCAGCTATGAAAAAGAGATATCAAGGCAAATGGAATCCTAATATGCTGGCCGATTATTGTTGGACCATCAAGAGGGGTGTTCCACAGGCGAAATATAGCAGAAAATCGTAATTTCTTACTTTCTAGGTGAGTCCGAATGTTCGAATATTGTGTAGTTATGAATGTAGAAAATATGAAAGTGTTTGAAATTATAAATGCCTGTCTCTCGGAAACCTTGCGTGATGGAGAAAAACCGATATCATATTTGAATTCAGGAGAACAAATACTATCAGAATAACATATGTTTATTTCTGAGACAAAAAAAAAGTTTATTTTTTGTTGCTCAGTGTAATACATCGAGTGAGTTCCTAATTATTAGTAGGCCTATCGTCTTACCTTGTATGCAGTCTTGTTTCCCGTAGGATACGACGTTGCCTAAAAACAATGTTTCTATCGACGACAGTTTCACTCACAATTCGGTCATATGGCGGATAAAAGTAGGGCCACGGTTCCCCCAAAAGACGGTGTATGTTGCGAGTCAGTGTCTGTAGAATATAATTTGTCACGGTTGGCGTTAAAAAGTTAAATGTATGCGTGTTTTTCAATGCCACCAACTGCATTTTCCGTCGGGTTCCTCGCTAGGGGGATAGATGGTATTAATGTGACTAGTTTCAATTTACGCACTACTTCAGCATACCACTTAACCTAGATGATATGCTCTACAACCTGTCCGCTCTTAAGTGATCCTCGTCAAACAAAACCATGTGACCTGTTCGCATTTCATTGGTTATGGACACCGACTTACGTTGTAGAAGCAATAAGTACGCGAAAAAGTAGCTCCCTTCATTAAATTAAACATATGTCCTCTGGATATACTTGTTATTCTTCGTCAATGAAAATAATAATATTCAAAACATACAAAATATTATAAAATATACCTAATCAATAAGTACAACTTAGAATAGTTTATTACATATGGGTGATGCATCTGAGTCATGCTTCAGTCGAATCTCATGAAACAAAATGGCTGAAATTATGGAGTCTTCTGTTGCTGTGACGTCATCTCCCTGTCAAAAGTGACAGTAATTGTGGCGCGAATGGCGGAAGGATTTGCTTCTACAATGTATGTCGGTGTCCATAACCAATGAAAAGCGAGAAGGGCACATGGTTTTGTATTGACGAGGATCACTTTAAGAGCAGACAGGGAACAGTATTGTGTAGCCTATTGAGAGCAATGTAGGATGAGTGTAGGACTATGTTTAAGTGTTTGTTTATAGTATAAGTGCCATGTGAGATAATGACGAAGAGAATATAGAAGGTGGTGCCATATAATCCACCCCTGTTGAAAAGCGCCAAGGGGCCAACGTCCCCAATCGACGGACGTGGACGTATCGCTATCAACAGGATTATTGCCTTCTAAACATGCATCATGTACTGCCTATGGGTTTGAACTTTAATCTAAGCATCTGGTGCACATTCTAGCGATTAAATATTGTACATGATTACTCCTCCTAGCTCCTAGAAAACACATTTTGAATAAAATTTTCTTATCCAGTAGGGTATCGGAACCCGGCTCGCTAGTCAGGAAGCAGGCGTACTACAACTCTAATCTTCATATATATAAGTGAGTGCAAGTCTGTTTGTCTGTCCTTTATGGACTCAGAAACTACTTGGCGGATTTGAATGTTTTTCCTTATCATTTAGATTCTTCTTCTGGGGCAATTAGCGTATATAACATATTAGAATATTGTATGGAGCTATGGTCAGGCCAGTCATGCACTATAGTAGTGAGATTTGGGATTTCCAAAGAACGGAAATACTAAATAAGGTATATACGCATTTTCTAAAGTATATTACAGGACTTAGTAAGGCCGTTTCTAACTGTGGAATTTTATATGAATTCGGGTCATTCCAGGACGATATTAACTGTAAAATTCGTGTACTCAAATACTGGTTGCGAGTAATCCAAGGTGAACAAACAATGCTTAGAGCAATTTGCTACGACCACCAAATTAAAAACATAGATGTTAAATTTTGGGCAGACGAGGTTAGGAGAGAACTCCAAAAGATTGGGATGGGCTGGATATGGGAAAAAGGGACTGAAAATCGCAAGAACGTGTGGAGAAAAATAAGGAGGAGGTACTTAGATGTAAACCAACAAGATACCTTCGCCGAATGTACAGGAAAACGCTCACTGTGTTTACAAAGAGACCTAAAACACGTCTGGGGAAAAGAATCGTATATACTCAACCTAGGATTTAAGGAGAGATCAGGGCTTGCTTGGTTTAGGCTAGGGGCATGGAAATTTCTAAAAATTAGCGACGATCACGATATGCGAATATGTCCAATGTGCGGGAACTTTGAAGATGAGATACATATATTAGGAAAATGTAATGATTTAGAATATTGGAGACGTCAGTTATTACCGGAAAGATTTCTAAATTCAAATCGGGAAAGATTGGCATGCTACGAGTTATTGGTAAATCCAGAAAATTGGATAAACCTCGGTAAATTTCTGGACAAAACGCGAAAAATAAGGACAACACTCATTCATGAATAAATATATGTTATCAAAATGCAATACCATTAATTATTAACAATTATATATAAATTAATTAGTGTATAATGCTGTTGTGTTATTATTTAATTGTAATATTAATGTGTTTTCTTTATGTAATTGTAATGTTAATGTTTTTTTTAGTGTATAATGCTATTGTGTTATTACTTAATTGTAATATTATTGTCTTTATGTAATTGTAAGGTTAATGTTTTTAGTGTATAATGCTATTGTGTTATTATTTAATTGTAATATTATTATTGTGTTTTCTTTATGTAATTGTAATGTTATTGCTATTGTGTTATTACTTAATTGTAATATTATTGTGTTTTCTTTATGTAATTGTAATGTTAATGTTTTTAGTGTATAATGCTATTGTGTTATTATTTAATGGTAATATTTTTATTGTGTTTTCTTTATGTAATTGTAATGTTATTGCTGTTTTTGTTTATTTTTCTTTACACTAGTACCAATTATTACTTTATTGTAACGGACTGTCAACAGCACGTACGGCTTACTGCCCGTGCGACCCATATTTGTAAATAATATTGTAAATATCTTACTTTTTGTCTAATACAGTCCTACTACTACTACTATTAGAATATGTACTATAGGGCCGGAGCTAAAAAAGAAGGGTATCGGTACAATAAAAAAGTTGCTTTTTGGACTCTTAAATGGCTTACGCTGTCTACACCAAACAAATGTACCAAATTAATGTAGAAACAGAATTGGATATCTCAAAAGTGTACAAACAATTTTCGACAGCATATATAGGCCTATATCTTTTACGGATAATTCACAAGAACATTTTTTTCTTTCAGCTCATTGATGTCATGATGTGTTTAGAAGTCCATACATAATTCATATATATATATATATATATATATGAAAAGAAAAATGAATGCGTGAGTCGGGATTTGAACCCGAGTCTCTAAACTCGGTACGTTTAGCGCTCTAACCAACTGAGCTACTCAAGTATTACAACACAAACATACATTTTTTTCTTATATTCACGCAAGAGATAGCGGGAAGTCCTTCCAACTGACGTCTAGTGGCCACGATAACAGTTAAGTAAATTTTTAAAGAGAATATTTACTTTATAGAAGTAACTCATGTATGTTTATGGATGTTATAACTATATTTTTGACATTTGGCAATGAAGGCAAATATGATATGAAAATAAAATATTTGCCTTCATTATCAAATGTCAAAAATATAGTTATAACATCTAAATAGGCCTATATATATATATATATATATATATATATATATATATATATATATCCATAGTAATTCTGCCCGAAGGCAGGTCCTTCACTGCAATCATAGCATTTTCATGCTATGCTTGCAGCTTTACTAGGGAATTGCAGGTGTGGTAGCCACCCGTTGCTTTCCACACCAGTGAAGGATGATGATGATGGGCATATGATTTCGGGGACCGTTTGGGCCTTAAAGTTTTACTGACATTTGTCTTACAGGTGAGGAAAAACCCCGATAAAACCTCACCCAGAAAAACTGCCTCGACCGGGGATCGAACCCGGGCCCGCTACGTGACAAGGCAGCACGCTACCTCGAGACCACAGCGGTGGAATATATATATATATATACCACAGCGGTGGAATATATATATATATATACCACAGCGGTGGAATATATATATATATATATATTTATTTATTTGTAGCCTCTGTCCATTTCAATGAAGGAATGGCAATGATTGAAAAATCAATGTTAATGTGACGTTTTACATACATTCTACTGCCTTTCTACATGAACGCCATCTAGGTGAAACACATACTCCATCTTTCATCTGTGAAACGAAATGTAGACCTTAACATTTAGATCTAAAACCTAAACCGTAAAAATAACCAGCTGTGTGATACGATTTCGTAGATCAAGCAGACTTGATAAGGACGTTTTTGTAGAGTGGAAAGTAGAATTTCCCACACTGTGTTGCGAGGTGCATTCAACTCCCTTCTGAAGCGTCGAGTTAATGCGTTCGGACTATCACTGGCAATTTGAACCTCCTGCACAATTTTTACAGAATTTATGGGAAAATTCAGCTCTGGCGTCTTCATATGACAATCCGCGTACGCGTGCACAATCAATGGCAAGCCGTTCTTCCGTGCTAAACATGTGCACTAAGATAACAGTGCATGCGAAGAAAAGAAAAAAATAGTTGGCCTAGTGCTTTCATGGAAATGGGTAGTGACTTTAAGGAATCCTGTATAGATATTATAAATTCTTTAACAAATAAGGTCATATCGCGTCTAAACTATTCGGTTTTGTCCAGTAGGCTGTGAATTTCTGTTACCGTGTTACTTTTTTTTTTGGCGCGATAGCATGTTTTGTCGTACTTACCAGCAATGGCGACCATTATTCAAAGTTCAACTTCCTACATTTTGGGGTTGCCAACCTAAATAAGTATACTGTAATATTACATTTACACTCACGTGCGGGAAGTAAAGCCACTGCCTCTATGTATACTACGTTTTAAATGAACCGAACTTTATTTGAAACAATATAAAACAATTAATGCGTACTTACGGCCATGTTATCAACGATAGTTCTCAGGCCTCCTTCTGTTTTAACTAATAAACATTGCCCACGCTGTTAACATTAGTCAATTGTTTATAATGAACGCAAATATTAGAAAACATATTTTACTGTTATTTATTATTTTGAAAACACCATCTCGCAAAAAAATAGTGTACAACGCAAGTTTGTGAAGTGTTTTACAGAATCTCGGAAATTAAAAACCTCGATATCGCTCGGTTTTTAAACATTTTTCCTCGATTCTGTAAAAACCACTTCCCAACCTCGCATCGTGATATACTATTTGTAGTATCCACTCTTATTACTACTTTACTTTGAAATATATTAAATGTTCTACCGCTGTGGTCAAGAGTAACGCCATCTCTCCGATCGAGGCATTTTACATCGAAGAGTTTGCTATTCCATACTATTTTCCTCATGTACAAGCAAATTTCTGGAAATGTTAAGACATAAATAGTCCACGAACACTGGCGTATCATACTCATCTTGTTTGGTAAAAATATACGAGTGAAAGGTATGTATTAAATGCTCGGAAGAGGCCTGACATTAAGCTGGTGACTCATCCGGGAGATCCTTTTTTCCCTATATTTTCAAGAATACATGTAGATGATCCATGTTAAAAATCCTCTTCAGAAAGGTGGTATTGTCTCGCGTAAAATACATTTAAAGGGAGTTCTTAAACTATATATATACGTCCACCGCTGTGGTCTCGAGGTAGCGTGCTCCCTTGTCACACAGCGGGCCCGGGTTCGATCCCCGGTCGGGACAGGTTCCTGGGTGAGGGTTTTTTCAGGGTTTTTCCTCACCTGTAAGACAAATGTCAGGAAGCTTATGGTCCAACGGTCCCCGAAAATCATCCGGCCATCATTATCATCCTTATCATCATCATCCTTCACCGGTGTGGAAAGCAACGGGAAGCTACTACACCTATAATTCCCAAGTAAAGCAGTAAAGCAGCAAAGCATAGCACGAAAAATGTTAAGATTGATGTGAAAGACCCACCCTCGGGCAGAATTACTATGGATGGATATATATATATATATATATATATACCAGACGCATGTTCTGGGGATAAAGGCGGCCGTCACGCAGGGCTGACATAAAGTACCGATTGTCTAGAAAAAAGTGGGAGCCTTAACCCCCTACTACCCCAAGGGCCTCCGGGCCAGTTGTGGGATAACTTTACTTTTACTTTACTTTACACACACACACACACACACACACACACACACACACACACACACATACACACACACACACATACACACACACACACACACACACTAACATCAAGAATTTAGACTAGCCTACAAAATATTTTAAAGTAAGTTAGTGTTCCAGATCTGGTTATTACTTTTTTACTTCGGTGTTATACCTAATGGTCTACAATGTGTGTATACTAATTGATGCCTGCTCATATATTTAAAGAATTATTATTCTTATTATTATTATTATTATTGTTATTATTATTATTATTATTATTATTATTATGAAGACACTATTTTAGATTATATTAAAACTCTGCAATGAAGATGGTATGAACATGTCCAGCGAATGGAAGAGGATCGGCTACTAAAATCTATTTTGAAATGGAAACCTTAGGGAAGACGAGGCAGAGGAAGATCAAAAACCTCCTGGAGTCAGGGAACATATTTATATATGAAGGAGAAACGTCTACAACCAGGACATTGGATGGACCGGCAAAATTGGCAAAATCAGACGATGTCAAAGACATTAATGAACCGATGATCTATCTATCTATCTATCAATCATTATTATTATTATTATTATTATTATTGTTATTGTTATTGTTATTATTGTAACAGATGGACGTTTGGAGGTGGGCTTCTAGAAATTCAAAAATATGTTCTATTATTGAAGAAAGAAGAAACTGAAATGGTTTAGTCACGTAATGAGGATGTCAGATGAGATGATATTACATTTTGAAGCGGAGGGTAACAGAAGAAAGAAGATACTAAAATAATAGTGGATTCAAGGAGTCCATAGGAGTATGGTTACGAGAGGATTAACGGAAAGTGATGAAGATAATAGGGATTTATGGAGGAGTAAGATTTACAATATTTTATGGAAAAATACTGTATTGTAGAGAAATTCCTAATAAGGAATATTATTATTATTATTATATTATTGGGGTTGATAGCCTAGGGATTAAGTGCCTTGCATCTGGTTACTAGGGTCTTGGCTTCAAATCAGGCGGAGGTCCATGGTTTTTTAGGATGGGAAAAAATCCAAAGGAAAAATTATAACTAACTCACTTGGCTACCAACTGGGCGTTTTCCTTCTGGTTTTCCTACAGGAAGGTTCCATGCACGTCTTTCATTCCCCATTCGTGCCACATGTCCTGCCCATCGCAGTCTACGAGATGTAACTGTTATATTTATCTGGCTTCCTATAAAGACCATGCAGTTCACTGTTATGTAGTTTTCTCCATTCACCTGCCTGTTCATCTCTCTCTGGTCCAAACATTTTCCTTGGAACTTTATTCTCAAATACTCGTAATCTCATTTCCTCCCTAAAGGAAAAATTATACGGGAATGAATTTAAGCCGTGGGTTCCAACTCTAAAATATTTTAAGTTATGCGAAATAATCTGAAGCCTAAAAGAGAGCCTCTATGCTTAAATGTAATAAAATGTCCTCATCCAAGTAGTGCATTACTTGCCTACTTAGATCCTATTTTTTTTTACTGTTGAGTCTATACTTTCGACCCTAGTGTGTGTATATGTGCGTGAGATTGTGTGCACTTGCGTTGACGAGTGAAGAAATCCAAGTTTGTCGATACACAATTTTTATCCCATAGCTTCAGAATTCGAGTTTCAAATACTACCATCTGAGTTAATTGCTCGTTTTTTTGACGATTACATCATTAATACATTCATTTATATTTTCTAACAGTTTTAGTCAACCGTTGTGATCTCGGGCAGCGTCACTGCCTAGCACGCAGAGGGCCCGGGTTCGGTCCCAGGTCTGGACAGATTTCCTGGGCGATGGTTTCTTTCGAAGTTTTTCTCACCTGTAAGGCAAATGTCAGGAAATGTTGATGCCCAAACGGTCCCTGAACATCATCTGACCATCACATTCATCATCATCATCATCAAGGATTAAGCCCAACGGCCTGTTCCGATCTCATTATAGGTCGAATTGGTCCTTCCATCTCTTCAATGGTCTTCCCAACAATCTTCTCCCTTTTGGTTTATAATTATATATTCTTCTTGGTATGCGCTGTTCATTCATTCGTAATACGTGCTGGAGGTAAGCATTTTGATAGTATTTTATTCTTTTACAGAGATTAAATATATTAAGTTCTGTTCTTATATCTTCGTTTTTCTTTTTATCGGTCCTTTGGTATCCTGCTTTGCTCTCAACATCTTCATTTCTGCAGCCTCTATTTGTTTACTATTTGCCTTTGTTAATGTCTAAGTTTCACATCCATAGATAAGAGATGGAACTGCCAATACTTTGTAAAATTTTAAAATAGTTTCTTTTCTAGTTTTATTCAATAATGCACGTTTAATTGTGCCACATAGATAATTTAATCGTTGTATTTTAGTGTGTTTATCTAAATTTCTGTCATTACCTAAGTGACATCCCAAATAATTAAAATTCTGAACTTGGTCTATAATTACATTGTTCTTATTGCACATTTTCCTTTCAGAGCTAATATTTTTTATTTAGATGTAGATATACTTAAATTGTATTTTAAAGAGATAGTATTTAAAGTATAAAGGAATTGTTGTAAAGCATTTTCTGATGCTGTCATTATTACTTTATCGTCTGCAAAAAGCAGAGTTGTCAATACACTATTTATATTAATTTGTTCTTGCCATTAATTTATGACATGGACCCAGTATAAATTAAATAATACTGGTGACAATGGACACCCTTGTCTTACTCCCTGGTTCATTTCTACGTTTTGTTTACTAATTTTATCTCCGCAGTCTATTTTAAAATTTGTTTCTATATATAATCTCTGAATGGCTCTTATAAGGTGTTGAGAAATTCCTTTCATTTCTAGTATGTTCCATAATATTTATTTCTACTTACACTATCAAATGCTTTAGTATAATCAACAAAAGCTATATACGTGGGTAAATTAAATTCTTTTCTTTTTTCTATCAATTGGACCATTGTAAAAACGCAATCTAAAGTTGACCTACCCTTTCTTAATCCATTTTGTTCCTCACGTAATATTTTCTGGGATGATTGCAATATCTACATCTCTCTAAGTTCTTTTTGTACCTCTAATTCTTTATTACATATTTCTCTTATATTCCAAGTGCAGATTTTTATCCTCTCCGCTATCCCTAATCGTTTGTCCTTATTTCTTGTTGTAGTCATATCCTGAAATCAAATCAGGCCTTTGCTTTGAGATGAATCAGTAGTAATAAATGTTCCCTGACCGCGTTACGAGCACTGTGCAGGGTAAGGATAATGACAGGGCTGCTGTCTCAGAGCATCTATCCATGCTCCTCTAAGTATTAACCTCTTTAGAGAGGGTTGCTACTTCCGTCCCTTGAGCCGTTGTGATGATCGCCAGGTATCACGTCGCGCTTCGGCTCGTAGACTTCTTGGTCGATGTCAACCTTCTGGCAGACGTCTTCCACGTTGCGGACTATTCTTAGTTTCCTCTCACCTCTAAACAATCGGCAAGTTAGCAAAGCTAAACTTCCCCGATTTGATCGTCTGGTTCATTGAGTACTCGGCGTCCCCACCACGTCGAGGTGATAGTCCACGGAGGGACCATCACATTCATCATTATCATATTCTCCATGTTTAGCAAATGTAAATAAATTGTGTGGTTCGATTTAATGTTGTGGAGGCCCTCCATGTCCTTGTTGGGTAAAAAAAAGTATGCGTGTGATCCAAAGCTTAAAATCCCCCCCTGACAGGTCGTGCCACCATAAGGCCTAGGAGGCGTTGACTGTATGCTGGGAGGTTAAACTACGATGGAGAAGAGAAAGTATTTAGTTTTAGTTCCATAATTAAAACAAATTAATATAAATTAATGACATGAATACATTGTTCGAACTTATGTTCGAGCAGCCATGAACCTCCGGGTTCAAGAGCGCCAATCAGTTGCACTCTAATTCAACCCAGGAAGTTACTACAGACCTTACGGGCTAAGCCAGTGTCCCCCTACGTACAGGGGGTAAATGTTGCCAAACTCATAATAACGGTATTTATTTAGGGAGGGGAGGGTGGTTAGCAGTACTTTTTCCAAATCTATGTAATATACATTTAAAAAACATTATTTTTCTTTTACGGCATGCAAACTAGTTTTATAGTACAGGATAGCATAGCTCAGTGACAAGTGTTAACAGTTATTTTTCTTCAAGAGGGGGGTGGCTTGGACGGCTACAACTTACAACTCTGTACCTGCTGTGTTGCATACTTCAGGTTTATTTAAGGATTTGTCTCAAGAAAATATTGTTAAAATGGCAACCTAGTTCCCTATTCCAAACACACAGTCACTTTCTGGGTTGAATCTGACTAGTTACAACGGAATTAAATATTTAACTCCTAACAGTTACAACTGGGACCTAGAGGAGAAATAACATGTTGGTATACTTATATATTGATGGATATAGTAAACAAAAGCTTGCCATAAATAATGATATAGACATGATAATATATCGCTATAATTGGTACAAACAGTTATAATCACTACCAATTATAACAGACATAATTACTAATTAATTGAATACTAATATTTACAATGCAAATGAAACCCAAATAGAATTAACAAAATATAAACTAAAACTACAAACACACACACACATATATAGGAGAATACGCATCATTTAAAAATATTTTGCGGGAATGTTTAAAGAAATGAGGGGTGGTAAAGCAGTGATTTGGCTGTTATCATGGTTGAATGCGTTACTATGGCTGCACAGATACACAAATCGTAATTGCCGAGTCTGAAAAGTATAAATAGCATTTAATTCCACTGTAAATAATATATACATTATATCAGCCAACGAAACAAGTCGAAAGTAGGGTAGCTTTCAACCTTAATCCAGGAAAGTTCCAATTATTCATTTCAAGGATGACTCGATTGGGGGAAAACAAAGTTTCATTCAGTTTTTTCTTTTTTTTTTCTTTCTTTCTGATCACTATATTTTACAAATCGGGACATTATGTTGAGAAATATAAAAGATATGTGATACGAATAGTACGAGAGACGATTTTACAGTTCGAACTCGCACTTATATGAAGATATTTTAACACATGAAGCTCTGGATTATATGTTCCGACATCACACCATCGATGAATGCTGCGTGATGAATTTTATAAAATTAGTACATGGAAACTTCTTGTAGAAAAGCCAGATGGAGAATGTCAAGTAGGTAGGTAAAGTATAACGGAATTATTTGAAGACATCAGCTCAAATAGGGATTTATGGAGAGCTTATGTCTGCGCATAAACCTCCGGGTTCAATAGTGCAGTGAGTTATTTAGTTAGCATTTAATTGCATATCCTATGGCGATACTAATATGGTATTTTGACTCCTCATAGTGACTAAACTTTGCAGTTTTGAACGTTAAGTTTCCACTCTATGTTAATGGATTTGTTTTGTGCGTGACGATTTTCTGAACCACTCTGTAGAAGCAATTAAACTTGGTAAATTGAAGGAGAGGTTCTGCAGTCTGGTGGAGGAACATGGAATAATAGGGAGGTGTCACTCAAGTAACAGGAGATCTTGAATATTAATGTTTAGCTTCGTTAGGTAATTGAATGCAGCACTTTAATCGCATTTCATCAAGTAGTACTATCTACAGGGTGATTATAAATAACATCGACATCTCTCTTAATTTTTTGTGACGGCAAACGTAATTTTTCGAGGGGATTTATATTCAGAAATGTATGGTCTGGGCGTGTGGATATGAACTCCAGATGTTGGCTTGCTCTCCCCGTTTTAGGGACTTGCTTTCTTCGGATTTGTGATTTGTCAATTTTGTGGTTTGCCAATTTTGCGGTTTGTCAATTTTGCGATAGGCCCTATGTCAATTTTGCGATAGGCCCTATGTCAATTTTGCGATATGTCAATTTTGTGATATGTCAATTTTGTGATTTGTCAATTTTGTGATTTGTCAATTTCGTGTTTATTTTTTTTATGTTTGTGTAATATCAGGCCGCGGAAAAGCAGCGTTACGAAGGGGTTTTATGGGAACATTTAAGGTATGTTAGCTCAGGAAGGTGCGGGATGAAAAAATCTAGAAGAAGTCAAATTTTGTTGACTCTAGAGGTTATAGGGACATGTTTTATGTTATTTGTTCAAATGTGGTATTTCCATTTGTATCTGATGGATTTGTGCTGCGGTGCATCAAAACAAATATTGATTTACATATTATGATGAATACGTGTTTCACATTTTCTCAAGAAAGCGGACCATTCCAACAACGTCGTGTATTGATTACATACAAGAAAAATTCATCTTGAGTGCGTTGCGCGCGCATTCTTGAGAAGGAATGCTCTTATTTGAGTTGCCTACGATATTTCACTTCCCCGCGAGCTCCGTATCCATGTTCTGTTTTCTCTCCCCGCAAACCCCATGCACAGTCTTTCATCCGCCGAGCGCCAGGAATATGACTTCAGTGCACTGGGCGCGCATTCTTGAGAAGGAAACTCTGACTTGACTTGCCTACGATATTTCACCTCCCCGAAATCCCCGTAACCACGTTTTATTTCCTCTCCCCGTAACCATGTTCTGAGCATGTGGTGAGCTTTCTGCTAGAAATATTTTTTGTGTTTATTTTTTTACTCTACAAATTAATCGTAAATTATTTACCGTGGTTTTTATTAACTGTATTTTCATAGCTGCTCTCCAGAGTGATAAATAATAGTACCCGTTTTGTTATATCTACAATAAATCTTCAGTTTTAGAAGTGAGGAACGTGAACATGGCTTGTGGAAGCACGGTGAAGTTGTGACTATATTGAATTTGCTAATAACTCTCAGTGTAAAAATCACGTGGCGCCTTAACAATGTGCGATTTAAACTCAGACCAGCCAAGTACCTCATATACTTACAACGAATTATTGAATGAAAGTAGTTCATGTGGTTGTGTAATTGAACAATTAAAGCATAAATCATTCTGCACACACACACTTTTGACGAAAAAATTAAAATTATAGAAGACGGGCGATCAAAACCGGACCTTAAAATAACTGCAGTTACCAAAGGACAAAAAATATTCACCCGAAACTTTCGCGTGCAGATGTATGAAACTATACCATGGCTATATGGTTGTAGTGACTTAAAACATATTTTGTTGGCCATGTCTTTTATTTTCAAAAGAAATAACATCTTGGACATGCTCAGGTTTCGACGATCTGCACAATATTCGCAAATTACAAAATAAACTTTCCCTCATAGCACATATTTTGTCTTTGAAAAATTTAAATGTTTGGAAAAAGTAGAATAGAATTTAGCCATAGTGATCAGTGTACGTTTTCCACTTAATGACATAATGAAGAAGTTAGAAAAAACAGAACGGGTCGTTTGTTTGTTGGGAAAACTTGGGTTATCTTTTCGTGGTCATGACGAGTCTCAAACATCTCCTAACAGAGGCACCTATATAGAAATATTGAAATGCATTTTTAATTATGATCCTGAGTTACAACCTATGTTTGAAAGTGAATATGTTTTTCGTGGGTTATCTCCTGACATACAAAACGACTTAATAGATTCTGTATCTGAATATTTAACTCAAGAAATAAAACGGGAAGTGTCCGAGGCAACATTCGTTGCACTAATTTGTGATGAGGCGATAGACATTTCCATGAGAGCTCAGTTATCAACTGTATGTGGCGAAGGAAGGAACCATACAGGAAAGATTTCTGCATTTTAAGGACCGTACAGCTGATGCTCTCTTTCTGCATGCGACAGATATCTTCCATGATTTGGATAGCGATACCAAATTAGTGGCACAAACATATGATGGTGCTGCTGTTATGGCAGGCGGACACAGGAGTTTGCAATCTAAACTGAGAGAGCAATACAAAGATGCAATATTCTTCCAATGCTATGCTCATCGATTGAATCTGGTCTGATCATAGTCAGTTATATCAAGCCGGTAAAAAATGCCTCTATCTCTATCTGGTTTTGGTACTTTTTTTTCTAAATCCACTAAAAGGACTGCGGCATTGGATGCAGAAGTAACGAAAAGATTCCCTTCGGCTACTCCTACAAGATGGAACTATCAAAGCAGGCTAGTGGAGAATGTTCAACATTACAAAGCTGATATTGAGAACATATTTATTTCTATAATAGAAAATGCAGATCAGTGGGATGAAGAGGCGACATCATCTGCTCGTGGTCATGTAACACAATTGAGAGACTTCGATTTCAACTTTTTCTTAGCAATGTTCTCATCAAGTGAGAATCAAGTGACGTTTTATATTGCATTAAGAAAATTGAGGATTTTAAGAGTCAACTCCAAGAAACTTGAAATAACTTTGATTTCTTCTGGAGCGAACTTGTGAGAACAGCTCCTAGAATCTATTCGGTAAAACGAAATCGCATGGAACCTATTGAAGATGAAGATGAAAATTCCACATATAAAAGGTTGTATCTTGAGATTATTGACGTACTTGTTATGAACACATCTGACTGATTTCGTGACTTGGCCAAACTTAAGTTCATGAGTCTCCTTGATTACAAGTAATTTGTTAAATTCAAAATTGAGTTTTCAAGTGAGGCTCGGAACAGTTACCGGAAAGTTACGGATCTCATTTTGATTTCGCACGTTTGAGAAGCGAATTAATCGCCATTAATTCATATTCTGAATTCTATAAAGATGTGAGTGTTCTGTGTGAGTACTTGCGATCTCAAGAGTTAGATGATGTTTTCCCTGAAATCTACAAGCTGAGAAAACTAATTTGGACTATACCGGCAACGAGTTCCTCAACAGAGAGATCCTTTTCCGCCATGAAAAGGATTAAAAACTATTTGCGAAATACACAAGGCCAAGGAAGAATGTCTGCTCTGTCACTATTAAATATAGAACATCGCTTGCTTGAATCATTTATGTCCAGGGAAACTTTCGTCGATAACATCATAGACATCTTTGCTACCAATACGTTGAGGATAAAGTTGCATTACAAGAAGTAAGGTAAGGCTAGCATTGTTATCATTAGCATTAACATTAATATTATTATTATTATTATTATTATTATTATTATCATTAGCATTAATATTATTATTATTATCATTAGCATTAATATTAATATTATTATTATTATCATTAGCATTAGCATTAATATTATTATTATTATCATTAGCATTAGCATTAATATTATTATTATTATCATTAGCATTAGCATTAATATTATTATTATTATTATCATTAGCATTAATATTAATATTATTATTATTATCATTAGCATTAATATTAATATTATTATTATTATCATTAGCATTAATATTAATATTATTATTATCATTAGCATTAATATTAATATTATTATTATTATCATTAGCATTAATATTAATATATTATTATTATCATTAGCATTAATATTAATATTATTATTATTATCATTAGCATTAATATTAATATTATTATTATTATCATTAGCATTAATATTAATATTATTATTATTATTATCATTAGCATTAATATTAATATTATTATTATTATTATCATTAGCATTAATATTAATATTATTATTATTATTATTATCATTAGCATTAATATTAATATTATTATTATTATTATCATTAGCATTAATATTAATATTATTATTATTATTATCATTAGCATTAATATTAATATTATTATTATTATTATCATTAGCATTAATATTAATATTATTATTATTATCATTAATATTAATATTATTATATTATTATCATTAATATTAATATATTATTATTATCATTATCATTAATATTAATATTATTATTATAATCATTAGCATTAATATTAATATTATTATTATTATCATTAGCATTAATATTAATATTATTATTATTATCATTAGCATTAATATTAATATTATTATTATTATTATCATTAGCATTAATATTATTATTATTATTATCATTAGCATTAACATTATTATTATTATTATCATTAGCATTAACATTAATATTATTATTATCATTAGCATTAATATTAATATTATTATGATTATTATGATTATTATGATTATTATGATTATTATTATTATTATGAGTATTATTATTATTATCATGATTATTATTATTATTATTATGATTATTATTATTATTATTATTATTATTATTATATTATTATTATTATTATTATGATTATTATTATTATTATGATTATTATTATTATGATTATTACTATGATTATTACTATTATTATTATTATGATTATTACTATTATTATTATGATGATGATGATTATTATTATTATTATTATTATGATTATAATTATAATTATGATTATGATTATGATTATGATTATGATTATGATTATGATTATGATTATGATTATGATTATGATTATTATTATGATTATGATTATTATTATGATTATGATTATGATTATTATTATTATTATGATTATGATTATGATTATGATTATGATTATGATTAGTATTATGATTATGATTATTATTATTATGATTATGATTATGATTATTATTATGATTGTGATTATGATTATTATGATTATGATTATGATTATTATTATGATTATGATTATTATTATTATTATGATTATGATTATTATTATTATGATTATTATGAATATTATTATTATGATTATTATTATTATGATTATTATTATGATTATTAATATGATTATGATTATTATTATGATTATGATTATTATGATTATGATTATGATTATTAGTATTATTATTATGATTATTATTATTATTATTATTATTATGATTATTATTATTATTATTATTATTATTATTATTATTATTATTTATTTTTTTTTCATTTTTTTTTCAGCATGCCCCATTACCGTAGTAATATTACATGCATAACATAACAAACATAAAATCAGATAACATAACATTACATAACATCACATATTTGGTTTTTGTTTACATGTTTTTTTTATCTTCGTCACTTGTTAATCACTCATTTTCGTACACTATTGTTTTTATATATTTTTTGAAATGTCTTAAATATTTGTGTATTAGGTCTTTCTCCGTCACAGGCCATGTTCCTCCTTCTTTGCTGATTTCTTCTTTCAACTTATTTCTAGAATGCTGCTGCAATTCACAATTATAAAGGAGATGTTCTACATTTTGAATTGCTTTTCTACATGGACAGGTTGCGTTGTTTAATATTCCAATACGATAAAGATGTGATTTATTTTTTCCATGACCAGTTACCATTTCAGAAAATTCTGGAGTTATTTCACATTTAAGTTTTAATCTGTCTCTGACTGATGGGAAGAACTTCTTACATGTGGCTCCTTTATCTGCGTTGTCCCATTCGTTCTGCCATTTAATGGTTCCTTCTTCTTTTACTTGGGCAACTATTGATGATTTAGGTATTTTTGTATATTCTACGGTTACGCTGGTTTCTGTTGCAGCTTGTTTTGCCAATTGATCTGCCATTTCATTCCCATAAATTCCAACATGTGATTTTATCCAGCCGAAATGTACTATCCAATTTTGTTCCCTGAGTTTTGCTATTGTTTGTCTTATTTTTGATATGATATATCCCTGTTTGAAGTTGTTTTTAATTAGGTCGAGAGTAACTTGACTATCTGTATAAACTGCAACAAAACTTTTTTCAGAGCTGTTTTGGTCAATTGATGATATTGCTTCTAGAGCTTTAAGAATTCCTATCTGTTCAGCTTGATTATTTGAGCAACGATTGGACAGTTTGGCTTTTATTGTATGCTCTAATTTTCCGTTTTTCAAGATAACTGCAGCAGCCCCTACCATTCCTTGGAATTTACTGCCATCAGTGTATATTTTTATTTTGTAGTTGTTCGATTCTTCAATGTCGCCCACATTAATTCTTTCTGCCGGATGTGGCCACTCCTCCTTTTTGAGTGGTATGTCAATGTTTGTGTGGTCATCGTGTATGGCTCTATATAACTGGGCTGTTTCTTGTATACTGATAGTTATGGGTTTAATTCCAGCTAAGATACAAGATACTTCATATGGTAATGTTTTATAGGCTTTGGCTATGGTGACATTTATAATTCTTTGAACCCTCTTCAACTTTTTAAAATTTTTGTTTTCTTAATTCTTCCTCCCATATTGGGGCCCCATATGTTAACATAGGCAAGATTGCTCCATTGTATATAGTCCTTAATGCTTTATGTCCCAGTCCCCACTGCAATCTAGCTGCCCTTCTTAACATGTTCATTAGGCTCATAGCCTTGTTAGTTGTTATCTCAATGTGTTTATCAAAGCTTAGTTTGCAATTAAAGTGGATTCCTAGATATTTCATTTCTTGAACTTGCTTAATGCGTTCATGGTTGACGTATACACTGATATTTTTATTAATGGAGGTCCTTTTTCTTGATATTAACATTGCTGTGGACTTGGATTCATTGAATGTGATTTTGTTATTGTTAGCCCATAATTCTATTTTTCTTATGTCAGTATTTGCGTAATTTTCTGCCTCATTGTCGTTACTTCCTGTTGAGAGAAGTATTAGGTCGTCAGCGAAAGCGATAACATTAGAGTGATTTGAGAAGTTAAGATTCAACAGTGAGTTGTACATGATAGTCCAAAATCCAGGTCCGCTACATGATCCTTGTGGGCATCCTTTGGTTACTTCCTTTGTAACTCTAAGCGTATTCACTGAGAACATTGCAGATCTGTCTCTGAAATAATTCTGTGCTAAAATGTATAGATTTTTTGGACATTTAAGTTGTTTTAGATTGTATAGTATGCTCGGCCACCATGCCGCGTCGAATGCACCTTTAACATCTAGACTTACCAGAACTACACTTTGTTTTATATTCAGGCTCTGTTTAATGGTTTTTGTAACCTCCATTACTGCTTCTATTGTTCCTACTTGTGGGGTAAATCCAAATTGGTTGTTATTAAGTAATTTATTCTTGTACATGTGATGTAGAATTCTTTCGATGAGTAGCTTCTCCAGTACTTTTCCCGCTACATTGAGGAGGCTTATTGGTCTGTATTTTGACACTTCATTAGTATGCTCCTTGCCTGATTTAGTGATTGGAACTATTATTGATTTTTTCCACATTTTTGGGAAGCAACCTTTTTGCAAGCATGTATTGTACAGTTCTGTAAATAAGTTAGGGATAAGTTTGAATACTCGTAGTAGTATGTCACTTGATATGCCATCTTCCCCAGGTGTTTTTTTAGGATCAAATTTCTTGAGCACAGCGAGGATTTCCTCCTTTGTGAATTCTCTGTCATCTGCTTCTTCTGGTGGGTCTATTATAAGTTTTCTAATTTCTGAATGGTATTTATTATCATTTCCTTCATTGTCCTCAGGTACAAAATAATCCATGATATGTTTTACTGTACTTTCCATGTCCTTGGTATATAGCCCTTCTGGCATCCTAAGTGTAGTCAAGGAAGTCTTATTTCTAGTTTTTCCAGATAGGCTTTTGTAAACTACGTTCCATGGATTGGATCCAGGTGTAACTGTACAAGCACTTCTCCATGACTTTGTTTTTTCCTCTTGGAGCTTAGCTTGATACGCCCGTTTGCCTTCTTGGTAGAGGTTCTTTCTCTCTTCTCTTAGTTTTGAATTGTTCTGCGTTCTTTGGTATCTTCGCCTCATTGCGTTTGTCTTTTTACGTAGAATCGTTAATTCATTTGTCCACCAAGGGACAGATCTACCTTTCCTTTTTTTACATATATTCTTTGGTCGGAATGCCAATCTACTTGCTATTTGAATGCAGGAAAAGAAATCTTCTATGACCTCATCAGTGTGGTTTTGTTTTCTTAAGTTTCTCTGTTAGTTTCTTTTTCAACAATTATAGTATCTTTTGTTGTACAACTAAACGTGGCTCTGATCGTCTCCATCAGGCTTTCATCAAATTTGTGGAAGTTTTCTTCTTTTATTATGTATCGTGGATAATTATTCTGTCCAGGTGTTCTGTATTCATTATTATCTGCTATTTTGAAAGAGATGAGTTTGTGGTCAGAGCAACTTTCCTCCTCTCCGCTGGTCCACTCAATAACAGATTGAAAGAGATTAGAAGTCGAGATTGTTAAGTCAACTCGACTGCTAGCTCTACTAGTCTCAAATGTTGGGATTCCATTATCTTTCGTTAATTATTATTAAGTTCCTGGTAGTTATAAATTCTTCAAGTTTTTTACCTCGTTGATTCGTTTTATTGTCGAACCACGTGATGCTCCTAGCATTTGTGTCAACTGCGATTAATACTCCAAAGTCCTTTGCGTGATGTATTATAGTTTCAATATGTTGTATATCTCTTTCTATGTCTCTTTCGATATCGAAGTATAAACTCGCTGCGTAAAATTTTTTGTTGCTGGTAATGATTTCTACTACAACACAGTCCGTGTTACTTAGCTGGTTAATAGCTATTGTATCCATTTTTGTTATTATTAGTTATTATTGCAGTACGTTTTCTCCCGGTTCCCCCTGTAAATGTTACAAACGTCTTGGGGAGACCTGCCAGTTGATTATTAATAATATACGGTTCCTGCATAAATATTAAGTCTGTGTTTTGTTCGCTTATAATTTGCACTAAATTGTTGGTTGCATTCCTAGAATGTTGCATGTTAAGTTGGAGACATCTTAATGTATGAGACTGGTTATTATTCGCACCTATATTATGACTTGTAGCCATATTAATAATCTGTGTTAAGAATATACTTATTTAACATTGCCTTATAAATATTACATTCTTTATCAAGTGAAGAGTGATTCTCATTTACCAGTGCCGTTTTATTGTATTTATTGTGATTAACACAATTAATACATTTATATTCTTCTTTTTCTTACTGTACATTCTCTAATGTGATGATTACCTGTGCAGAGTGGACATGTTTGATCGCCTCTACACTCTTGGGCGCGATGGTTATACTTACTGCACTTAAAACATCTGCTTATTTTAATGTAATCATCTAAGTTGCACATGTTCCAACCCAATTTGATCTTTGTACCTAGTATTGTCTTCCTTACTACTGACTTTATTTCTATGACCAAGTTTATGTTGCCTTTTCTATCTTTAAAGACAAATTTTGGCTGAAAGTCGTCTTCCTTTATATTCAATTCTGTGTTTTGATCACATATTGCTTGCTTCATTTGATTCATTTCCATTTCCTGTGGAACATTATATATTATCATTTTAGGGTTTCTCAATTTCATTTCATTAGCTTCTATTTCTGCGCCACATTTTTCATTGATGCTGGAGCATATCTTTTCTGCGTCAGATTTGGTGTTAGACTCCATTAATATATTTCCATTTGTAAGGGATTTAAAAGTGCATACACCAGCCTTAATCTCAGTTGGGTTAACTTTCTGTTTTATTAGAGTTTTCATATTATCTGTACTGTCATTCTTTCTTAGACTTTACAATTACTTTGAAAGTTCTCGTTTGCTTATGCTTTTGGGGAATGTTCATCACAATTTCGGAATACTTCTTTTTTCCCTCGGAAGATGTCGCAGTAGCGTTGTTTTGTACTTCTATTAATTTTTTGTTTAAATCAGCAATTTTCTTTTCTTGTACTAAAGTCTCCTTTGCCATAGAATTGAAAATCTCCCTTAGCTTAGTCACAGTATCTAGTATTTTCTCTTTTAGGTCCTTTCTCATCTTTCCACTTTCCTCCGTTACTGTTTGTAGGGTCTCAAGGCACTGCTCGAAAGAGCCCCCTTGATCGCCCTCCATAACGATACAATTTGTAAATTAATGTTTTACAATCTTGATTGTATATACACAAATTGAGAAACAAAAGAACGTTATATGGTTGCTAAGCAAAATAAACAAGTCCAACGAATATATTTAAAACTGAACTTACTATGAAATATTATCAAATTTGAAGAACTACTAATATTCGTATATAGTTAAATATTAAACACTTCACAAACACCAATAATTTACACAGTAATATCACAAGAAACTATAAATAGAATGAAGAAATACAGGAGCATATAATCCACGCATAGACATCAGCCATGGCCTTCCTCATTATTATATTATATTATATTATATTATATTATATTATATTATATTATATTATATTATATTATATTATATTATATTATATTATATTATATTATATTATATTATATTATATTATATTATATTATATTATATTATATTATATTATATTATATTATATTATATTATATTATATTATATTATATTAATATTATATTATATATCATTAGCATTAATATTATTATTATTATCATTAGCATTAATATTAATATTATTATTATTATCATTAGCATTAATATTAATATTATTATATTATCATTAGCATTAATATTAATATTATTATCATTAGCATTAATATTAATATTATTATCATTAGCATTAATATTAATATTATTATTATCATTAGCATTAATATTAATATTATTATTATTATCATTAGCATTAATATTAATATTATTATTATCATTAGCATTAATATTAATATTATTATCATTAACATTAATATTAATATTATTATTATCATTAGCATTAATATTAATATTATTATTATTATTAGCATTAATATTAATATTATTATTATTAGCATTAATATTAATATTATTATTATTATCATTAGCATTAATATTAATATTATTATTATTAGCATTAATATTAATATTATTATTATTATTAGTGATAGCAGTAGTAGTTATTGTAGCAGTACTAGTAGTTGTGTTAGTGATATTATGATTGCGATTCCTCGAATATATTGACAAAGTAAACACTGACCTAAGGCATATATCTTTATGGTCCTGACAATATGGGCTGAAACTAAATGTAAACAAAACGCAAGCAATAATTATCGGACATCCAAGACTATTACTTACTTACTTACTCACTGGCACTATCGAACCCGTAGGTTCATGGCCGCACGGACATAAGCTCTCCATACATCCCTATCCTGAGCTAATGCTTTCCAATTATTCCCTGTATAATCTACTTCCCTCAAATCATAGTTAATGTTGTTCTCCCACCTCATTCTTGGTCTACCAACTGGGCGCTTTCCTTCTGGCTTTCCTACAAGAAGTTTCCATGCAAGTCTTTCATTTTCCATACGCGCAACATGTCCTGCCCATCGCAGTCTACGAGACTTAACTGTTCTTATTATATCTGGCTTCCTATAAAGACCATGTAGTTCATTTTTATGTAGTCTTCTCCATTCACCTGTATGTTCATCTCTCTTTGGCCCAAAAATTTTCCTAAGAACTTTATTCTCAAATACTCGTAATCTCCTTTCCTCCCTTAAAGTAAGAGTCCATGTTTCGCACCTATATAATATAACTGGTGGAATAATAGTTTTATATATTTTCAGCTTAACGTTTTTTGAAAGGAGTTGGGACATCAAAAGTCTCTGCAATGCATAATAGCATGCATTCCCAGAATTGAGCCTATGCTTAATTTCTTTGTGCATCTCATTCCTATTTGTGATTATTGTTCCTAGGTATTTGAATTCAGCCACTTCCTCAAAATTTCTCTCATTTGTCATTAGCTGTCCATTTCCATTATATACTGAATTTCTACGTGTGACCATATATTTAGTTTTACTGATATTTACTTCCAGTCCTAATTTCTTAGTGTTACTCAATAATGTGTGCGTGTTGGCCTTTAGTATCTCCACGCTATCGGCCAGTAGTACTACATCATCAGCATAAACTAACAGCTTATTAATACCATTGAGTTGTAAGCCTTCCCCATTCTCTAAAGATTTAATGGCATGCTCTATTACAAAATTAAATAGTAGAGGAGATAGTGCATCTCTTTGCTTCAACCCATTCTGGATTTCAAAAGTGTCTGAAAACTGTTTGGCTACACGCACCCTACTCTTTGAGCCATTTAGACACATTCGTATAAGTCTAACTAACTTTTTAGGAATTCCGAACTCCAGCAGGATACTATATAACATCTCCCTCTTAATTGAATCATATGCTTTTTTGAAGTCTACATATATTTGATGTACAGTACCATTATATTCCCATTCTTTCTAAAATCTGTCTTATACTAAAAATCTGATCTGTTGTAGATCTGTTTCTTCTAAATGCACATTGATGATCTCCTAGAATGTCATCAATATAGGGAGTAAGTCTGCTTACTAATATATTTGTTAGAATTTTGTACGAAGTTGAAAGTAATGAGATGCCCCTGTAGTTGTTGCAATCAGTTTTATCTCCTTTCTTATAAATTGGTACGATAATTGATTCCATCCATTCATCTGGAAGAGCTTCTTTTTCCCAAATCATACTAAGCAACCAGCGTATCTTGTCCATCAATTTTTCTCCCCCTGATTTTATCAGTTCTGCTGGGATCTCATCTGAACCTGATGCTTTATACATCTTCAATTTTTCAATTGTCATTTCATCCTCTAATGTACTTGTCTCTGCGACTAGCATTTCTGCTGTCTGTAATTTATCCTCCTCAATGTCCTGTTCTGTATGTACATTTAATAGCTGATTAAAATAACTTTTCCATCTATTTAATATACTCTTGGAATCTGCAATCATATCCCCATTTTCATTCCGAATTATGTTTGTTCTAGCCTGAAACCCTTTCTTCTCTATACTAATTCCCTGATATAATTCTCTAATGTTCTTATTTTTTGCATTCATTTCAAGATCATTAATCTTCTCTCTCAAATATTCCCTCTTCTTACTCTTTAGTAACTTGGTGGTTTCCCGTCTAACACTACCCAATTGCTCTAAATTTACCTCATTTGGCTCGTGTAACCATTTCATTTTTGCTAGCTTTCTTTTCTTTACAATGTCGGCACATTCCTCATCAAACCATTTCTTGTTTTGCCTCTTTTTTAAACAACCAATGCTTTCTGCTGCTGACAATTTAATAGTATCTCTTATAGCCTCCCATTCTTTATTTAAATCAGTTTCTTCTTCGTTTGCCACATTGTCATCTGAAGATTCCAGTACTTCAAATCTATTAGCAATTTTGATTTGGTATTCTTGCCGCATTTCATCATGTTTCAAGTTTTTTAATTCATATTTTACAGAATCATCTTTAGCGTTTGTTCCTCTCATAAGCGATAGCCGTTGTCTGATTTTCACCTTAACCAGATGATGATCTGAATTGCAGTACTGTCCCCATACTTAACTGATCTAATATCAATGATGCTACTGATGCCAAGCGTTTATCCACTAATACATGATCGATCTGGTTCCAGAGTTTCTCCATCTGGGGACGCTATCCAGGTGTATTTATGAATATCCTTATGCTTATAAAGTGTTGTCTTCTTAACAATGAGATTCATTTAGATAGTCGTGACAAAATGTGAACTAATCTAACCCCGCCGTATGTCGTTCCTACTCTTCATGAAGACATGAAATTTGCGCCTTTGTTTGGTTTGAATATCACTCGCCCGCCCCACTTTTGCATTTTAAATCATCCTAAGACAATTTTCATATGATATCGTGAAAGGCTATCAAATACCGCATTCTAATTCTTCATAGCACTCATCCTTGAATCTACTGTCATCTTTATCTTCTGTTGGATGTATGTACATATTACAATTATAAAATCAATGTCGTTTTACCATCTTTAGAATTATGTATGATATCCTATCACTAACAAACTTTAAATATCTCGGATAAAGCGATAGGATCCTCCTTCGACAAAACTAACAAAACCTGTATCCAAATGCAGGTCTTTCTCTAGCAACCCCCAATCGACAATAAAATGCAAAGCTTCCTGATTCCTGACTACCTTCTCCTGGCCACCTAACTTCCTGTAAAGCGACTATTTCCAAGGGCGATTTATCCAATTCCCGCGTTAATATGTCTAGTGCCCCGCTATTGTATAAAGTCCTAACATTCCATGTTCCTAGGAACATGTCCCTGTGTTTGAGCCTTTGGCATGGGTTCCCTGAAGTAGTCCCCGCCCGGAGAACCGAATGGGGGACTATTTGACCTCCGGAAAATTTTACCCCAGTAGAACCCATGTCCGCATTTCTTGACGGTTGTATTTTTACGGTGAAAGATCGTCACTCTTTCGACCAAGGTACTTATTTCGTCTGGCTTATCACCTTCGACCAGTCCGGCATGGGTAACCCTATCGGCAGCAATGCTACCGCCGGCATAGCTCTCAGGATCATTTAAGCACACAAGCCACTCCACCACGACAAGGTAAAGATACCATGGAGGGCATCCAAGACTATTACTCTCTATAAACAATGGCAATATGCCGGCTGCCATATTAGATAATGAACAAATTCCTTATACCGACGTCGTTAAAAACTTGGGACTTTACTTAGATTCTAATTTAAATTGGCATGTGCAAGTAAAACATCTAAAAGGATCTTCTCCATAATGCATTCCCTAAAGCGACAAACATTTTCTCCCTACACCTCTTAAAACAATTTTAATCCAAACCTTAGTGATGCCGCATTTTGACTACTGTGACGTTCTACTAACTGACATAAGTGACGGATTATCGGACAAACTGCAGCGTGTCCATAATATGTGTATCAGATTCATATTTAATATTCGAAAATACGATCACATTTCTCCATTATTCCACGAATTGTCATGGCTACATCTAAAAGAGAGAAGAAAATCGCACTGTCTAATTCTCTTATATAAGATCCTACATACCTCGATTCCCAATTATTTATCATCCCGTTTCCAGTATCTATCCTCAAACCATAACTTAAACACAAGATCACAACATAGTCTCTTACTTAATATACCGCAACATAGGACATCACATCACTCCATGTCATATACCATCTTCACTTCTCGCAACTGGAATTCTCTACCACAAGAAATAAGGGGCTGCCGGACATTGGCATCTTTTGAAAGAAATCAAAATTTATATTTGCTCTAACCTCGACTTCATTATTACCCAATGTAAGGTATATAATATATTAATTGGTGTTTCTCGTATAATTTATCATATTTATATTATTATTATTATCGTATCATTATTGTTACTACCCTATAAAATGTTGTTTGTACATGAACTTTACTTTGCTACATTTATTGTATATTTAACTGTTTATAATTAGTATAGTATAGGCCTATATCTATATTTGTCAAATATTTATTTGTATTTGTGCTGGTTGAGTGGAAGAGAGGGCCTTATGGCCTTTACTCTGCCAGAATAAATTAAGAATAATAATAATAATTATAATAATAATTATAATAATAATAATGATAATAATAATGATAATAATAATGATAATAATAATGATAATAATAATGATAATAATAATGATAATAATAATGATAATAATAATGATAATAATAATGTCTTCAATTTTCCCTTCTTCTGTAGAACATTGAATAATAAAGCCCATAAACAAACAAAATTAAAATTTTATAAAACAATGGCTGTCCCTGTCCTTTTGTATGGGAGTGAATCTTGGATTACCACTACCAAACAAGAAAGTAAAATCCAAGCAGCCGAAATGAAATTTTTAAGAAGAGTAAAAGGCTGCACTAGAATGGACCAGATAAGAAACGAGGATATCCGTGAAGAACTGCAGATCTACTCCATAAAATAAAATATATTTAACAACAAGATACAGTGGAAAGAACATGTAGAAAGAATGGAAAAAGTACATTACCAAATAAAATCTTCCATTATTTTCCGAGAGGAAGAAGAGATGTCGGACGTCCTCGGAAGAGATGGTCTTAAATCTATTAGTGAAGACGGAACAGGCAACTCTTGCCTAAACCAGGAAGTGAAAATGAGATGATAATAATAATAATAATATATAAGCCACGTTAGGCCACTGTTTATAACAATTCTTAAAACATATCGTTTTTACAAATCTTAGGTATCTACATAAGTAGAGTCCTTATTTTCGACTTTTTGCATTTCTTTCCGCACACTATTTTTTTCTCTGGCTGTAAGAAGTAGTTTAAAGTCCCTTTGTTGAAATTAAGATAAGGATCCCGTACCGCATTGTGCTGGAAGAGGTGCATAAAATGAGAAAATTATCGATAAAAGTGAAAATGAATTATGATATTAATTTAATTTCATTTAAACAACTGTATTTTAAGATATTTATTGATTTTATTCCCTTTTCTAAGACAACAGAAAAATACTCTTGCTGTAATATTTTTAAACATTTATATAAAGTTAGGTCGTCCCGCGCCGTAGCCGAGCGGTTAAGTTAGGAAGCCTTGGCGCAGAGCTACGGGACTTGCGCTGGTTCGAGTCTCCATGGGGGAAGAAATTTTCTCATGGTATTTCGGCCAGTATGGGACCGGTGCCCACCCAGCATCGTGAGGCAATTGGGTAGCTACAATAAGTAGCGGCTCCAGGTTGAGGAACCAGCTATAACGGCTAGGGGACTCGACATGCTAACCACATGTCACCCCTACACTGGCTGTTGATCATCTACCTTTGTGATGTGAAGGGCCAGCAGCCGACTGGTAAAAGGGCAACCGCTGAAAAGTGGAAAGACCCTCAGTCGGATAAATGTAGGTCCAGTGCGGCAAGGCTTAATGTTAATTTATTGTAATGGAAATTGATACACTATGAAATTGGACCAAAAGGAAGAAGTAGAGGGTATGCGTTAAAATCCGACATTTTAATTCCACCGCTATAATAAGGACCACCGTATCAGCGATTGGCAGAATGTTACGTAATCCAGTTTAAAATATACCTAGGAGCAAATGAGATATTACTTGGATGGGAAAGGCTGATTCAATTTTACTTACAGTTCATTATTTAAGTTTGAGGTTCCTTTATGGACCCGAACCTTCTTAGACTCGGGGCCAACGGCAATCTCTCTCGGTGGATTTGTCCATTGGATTTTTCGTCCTAAAAATCTATCGACTTCTGTAAGGCTTGAACTTAGCGATCCTCAGAACTAGAGTCAAGGAACATTACGCCCATAGATACCGAGACAGATAAATTACTATTTTGTTCTAACTTGTAGATGTAATAACACTGAGCAACAAAAAATAAACTATTTTTGTCTCAGAAAGAAAACAAAAATGTGATTCTGATAATATTTTTTCTCCTGAATTCAAATATCATCGGGTTTTCTCCATCACGCAAGGTTTCCGAGAGACAGGAATTTATAATTTCAAACACTTTAATATTTACTACATTCATAAGTACACAATATTCGAACATTCGGACTCACCTAGAAAGTAAGAAATTATGATTTTCAGCTATATGTCACCTTTGGAGCATCCCTCTTGATGGTCCAACAATAATCGGCCAGCATATTAGGATTCCATTTGCCTTCATATATCTTTTCCATAGCTGAAATCTCCTAAGATACCTCATTTGGTTTTATTTTACAATGGACAAATGGACGAAGAAATATTTATTAAATATAATTATTTAAATCCATTAATTGAAATTGAAATAAAGAAACTGTGGGTGATGGAGAAATTCCGAATACATATTTGAGAACAGGTTAAAAACTGCATTAAGTACAACTATTGGTACTCAGACAAAATCTTGTTGACCAGTGTAATAAGAACAGTTAAGTCTCGTAGACTGCGATGGGTAGGACATGTGGCACGAATGGGAAATGAAGAAAGGTACATGGAAGCTTCTTGTAGGGAAAACAGATGGAAAACGCCCAGTTTGTAGACCAAGAATGAGATAGGAGAATAACATTATATATGATTTGAGGGAAGTAGATTATACAGCGGGTGATTGGGAAACATTAGTTGAGGATATAAATTTATGGAGAGCTTATATCCTCGCGGTCATGATCCTACGGGTTCGATAGAGCCAGTGAGATAGTCTTGTAGATGAAATGGAAAATTTTGTCAGATATTTGGAGAAGAGCTATGAGAATTAAGTTAAAGAAGACGTTGAGAAATGTGTCCAAAATTTCGGATATTAAACATGACTCTGGTACACATATTATGAAGAGGCTTCATTTTTTCTGACAGTCCATTGCTGAAGTCGGTTAGCAGATGTGTCAGTAGAGTTTCAAATAAAATTCCCTCGAGAGTTGTAGGAAGACATTTTTTAAAACGTCTTGTATAAGAAAATATTACGGTTTCCAACATGTGTGTCTGTGCAACAGATAAGAAAACACATAATGTTGAATTATATACTATTCCCATTTAATGACATACGACTATAATATGTGCATGTTGAACATGAGAGACAATCATTAGGAATAACGGCATTTTCTATGATCTGCGTGGAAACTACATGACAAAACGTGATGTCAAGGAACGATCGATTGTATGACCTTCGATTCTGTCGTAAAACGTAGTTTCAGAAGCCAAACTTGGAAATGTCAAGTCAATAAAGACCTAGTTTACCGAACTATGAACTAATTCTGTTTTACAAATGTCCAATATTTTATAACCAAGTGTGAATTATTTAACGAATACTTAGGAAATATTACTTCAGTATTATTGCAACTGTAACACACAAGAAAATTAAGAATATTATGAACTAGCGTACCCAGCAGACGTTGTCCTGCCCGAACGTTCAATTCTTATGTCATGGGCGGACGATAAAAATGTTACTTTTTTACCAAAAAATTCAGCAATTAGGACATAATTAGATATTATTAAATAACTTCGCAAGAAAACCTCTTACATCCTTCTGTTGTGGCTCAAGAAGTGTGAATGATGACGTCACACAGTCATGAACATTAGAATTGTACCCTCCTTTGAAGATAAGTTAAGAACTGTCATATTACAATTATATTAGAGTGAAAAAAAAATTGATGAGAGTGAGTCAAAACTTTTTTTTTACCCACTGTGCACCGGTCCCATACTGGCCAACATTCCATGAGAAAAATGTTTTCCCCCGTAGAGACTCGAACCAGCGTAAGTCCCGTAGTTCTGCCCACTGCCTTAACCATTCGGCTACGGCGCGAGACTCTTGGTATCAATGAAAGACAAAAATGGTTATTGTGAGTTATCCGTAAGAGATAAACATATGCTGTCGGGGACTTTTTTTGTACAGCCTTTTGAGATATTCAATTCTGTGTACATTAATTTTGTGTATTTCTTATGGTTTAGGCAGCGTAGGCCATTAATGCGTCCAAAGAGCTACTTTTTTCACGTTTTCCACTACAAAGAGCGATTTTTAAGGGTGTAGGAGTTGAGTATCACAACTCTCTTATAGCCTATGTTCATCCCGGGAATCTCCTGAACATTTTACAAAAACCCCATCACAATCGGATCAACGGTATGGCCGCGCATAAAGTACAAACAAATAAACAAACAAACAATTTTTATATGTAAGATTATTGACAAAAAAGTTATTCTTTTTTAAGTTACAATTTGTCACAGACCTTTGTAATAACTTTTTCATCTTTTCTAAATTTATTCCAGTTGTGTAACGTGGAAATTTGGAATTAGATTTCCTAGAAAAATAAATATTTCAATATTCTACAATACATATTAATATGTCAGGTAAACAACAGTAGCCCGAGTATAAACTATACGACCCGAGTTCTATTTGAGAGAAAGGTGGATATTTTCTTTTAGTTATCCGTGTATCGACTGCTCTGGGTTCCACGTAGCCTCCTAAAATGCAGTACCGAGTGATTTAAATGGATTTAGCAAAATCACCTAACACCTTCGAATAACATTGATTAAACAGTGGGTCTTCATTTTCGCCCTTTTCAAGAGCTCTCGTGACCTCTTTACTAGACACCTTTACTCTTACACTGTGTGTGCGTGTATATATAGGTCATGAACAGAAAATGTCTGAACTGGGATTTGAACGCGGTACCTCTAACTATATATGTTAGTGCGTTACCACGCATCGTTACAAGACCACGCTTTCCACGCATCAAAATGGAAGCATTAATTAAAATAGTCTAATTAAAATGCTTTCTTGTTATAGAAGCTGTAACATGGCAATGAGGACGCTCCCGCTGCCTCTTATGAATTGAGAATTATATATAAGGAAGGAAAATTAATTTTTGCACTGGAATACCTAGGTAGCGTGCTCGGCAACGCACGTAACGTATAGAGATAGAGGTACCGTTTTCAAATCCCGGTTCAGGTATTAATTTTTCTTTACATTACATATTTGGCTTTCATTAATGTCAAAACGTGATCGTAACAACGATTTTATATATATACACACACACACACATACATACATACGTAAGGACTTTATTAAACTAAAAGTAAGATACATACAATGTTATTTACAAATATGGATCGCACGGGCAGTAAGCCGTACGTGCTGCTGACAGTCCGTTACAATAAGTTGATGTTCAAAAAAAAACTACAATATTACAATTAGATATCAATACAATTACATTATACATTAACTTAGTTATATAGAATTATCAAGAATTATTGGCATTGCAATTTGCCAACATATTTATTTATTCCTGAATAAGTGTTTTTTCCGCGTTTTGTCCAGAAATCGATCCAGGTTTATCCAATTTTCTGGATTTACCAGTAACTCGTAGCATGCCAATCTTCCACGATTTGAGTTTAGAAATCTTTACGGTAATAACTGATGCCTCCAATATTCTAAATCGTTACATTTTCCTAATATATGTATGTCGTCTTCAAAGCTCCCGCACATTGGACATATTCGCATATCGTGATCGTCGCGAGATTATATATATACACACATCCAGAGTAATTCTGTCCGAAGGCAGGTCTTTCACTGCAATCATAGCATTTTCATTCTACGCTTTGCAGCTTTACTAGGGAATTGTAGGTGTGGTAGCTTCCCGTTGCTTTCCATACCGGTGAAGGATGGTGATGATGATGGCCATATGATTTCGGGGACCGTTTGGGCCTTAAAGTTTTCCTGACATTTGTCTTACAGGTGAGGAAAAATCCCGACAAAAACCTCACCCAGAAACACTGCTCCGACCGGGGATCGAACCCGGGCCCGCTGCGTGACAAGGCAGCACGCTAGCTCGAGACCACAGCGGTGGACATATATATATATATATATATATATATATATATATATATATATTTGACATTTGGCAATGAAGGCAAATATGATATGAAAAGAAAAAAGAATGCTTGAGTCGGGATTTGAACTCGAGTCTCTGAAGTCTGTACCTTTAGCGCTCTAACCAACTGAGCTACCCAAGAATTCCAAGACAAACGTACAATTTTCTTATACATGTAGTATTCTCAATTCACACAAGAGGCAGCGGAAATATCATTCAACTGCCATCTAGCGGCTAACCTAACAGTTAAGCAAATTATTAAAGAGAATATTTACTTTATAGCAGTAACGCTTGTATATATAGATATTATAAATATATTTTTGACATTTGGCAATGAAGGCAAATATGATATGAATGAAAAAAGAATGCTTGAGTCGGGATTTGAACTCGAGTCTCTAAAGTCTGTACCTTAGCGCTCTAACCAACTGAGCTACCCAAGAATTCCAAGACAAACATACAATTTTCTTATACATGTATATTTATAATATCTATATATACAAGCGTTACTGCTATAAAGTAAATATTCTCTTTAATAATTTGCTTAACTGTTAGGTCAGCCGCTAGATGGCAGTTGAATGATATTTCCGCTGCCTCTTGTGTGAATTGAGAATACTACATGTATAAGAAAATTGTATGTTTGTCTTGGAATTCTTGGGTAGCTCAGTTGGTTAGAGCGCTAAAGGTACAGACTTTAGAGACTCGAGTTCAAATCCCGACTCAAGCATTCTTTTTTCTTTTCATATTATATATATATATATATATATATATATATATATATATATATATATATATATTACGCCTATCAGTCATACAGCAATCAGGTAGAATTTGTGTAAATAAACTCCATAGATGTTCACAAAAATTACAAATTAACTTTATTTATTTCACAACAATTCTTCACACAATTAATATTTGCTACTATTAAAGACTGTCTTCAGATTTTATTTGATCCTGTTCTTTATACTTCCTGACGGTTTCACTTATAACACCTCATTGCCTTCAAACTTATGTTTAATCGCCCATAATCCGGGCACAACTGTCCGGTCTGCCCCTTGCATCCCCTTACATGTATGCGAACGTTGAAATATCCTGGGCATTAGTCTAGAATTCTTTAACATAGAAAGTACGAGAGTTTGATTATTGTAGAATCGACATATCTGGAAACTGATTTATCCAGATAACAAGTCTAGAGAGTTCTTTGCTGGCTGCACATGAACCCGTACTAACTACCATTGCTTATAATTGTAATATTATTGTGTTTTATTTATGTAATTGTAATGTTAATGTTTTTAGTGTATAATGCTATTGTGTTATTATTTAATTGTAATATTATTATTGTGTTTTCTTTATGCAACTGTAATGTTATTGCTGTTTTTGTTGTTTATTTTTCTTTACACTAGTACCAATTATTACTTTATTTTAACGGACTGTCAACAGCACGTACGGCTTACTGCCCATGCGACCCATATTTGTAAATATTGTAAATATCTTACTTTTTGTCTAATAAAGTCCTATTACTACTACTATTACTTATAAGGAGTACTGCTGTCGCCCACGAAATTATTCTTCTCTTCTTCTTCTACTTAATCATAATATGTAGGATTTTCATCCTGTTTATTTCCAAAATCACTCCTCGGAGGAAGACGTATTGGATGTGCATTCACTGTCTATTCTCTCTTGGCTGTTCTTCCTCTTGTTCTTCTCCTGTCCATTGGTCTATCTTCTTTAGCTCTTTTTTACAAGTCGGTCGTTTTCCATTCTTTCTATGACTTTTCCAATATTTTTGTCCATCTCCACGAAATTCAAAGGCGATAATTTCAGCAACTCATCAACAATGCGTCACAATGTGCATGTATACCAATCCTTGATGCATTATATACAAGTCGTATTTGAGTAAAATTAATCAATAATTTTATTTAATTTTACTAGCGGACCCTCTAATATACAATACCACAACCGCGTCTAGAATATCCAATTTGTTGTACAATGCTATTGTTTAATTATCATGTGTGTCATTCTTTAGTTTTATTTTGAAACTGAACATCTGTGGTCATATCATATCTAGATTGTCTGGAAGTGTATCATTAACCTATTATCTCTCTTTATGAATCTTGTGTAAACTCATTGAACATTTAATCCGTAAATTACGAAATGGTGACTAGGGCTAATTATATGTTGCTGAGTATGAAGGTCTCGAGTCAAAATATAATTTCCCAAACATTATATCATATAATGTCCACCGCTGTGGTCTCGAGGTAGTGTGCTGTCTTGTCATGCAGCGGGCCCGAATTCGATCCCCGGTCGGGACAGTTTTATTGGGTGAGGTTTTTATCGGGGTTTTTCCTCACCTGTAAGACAAATGTCAGGAAAACCTTAAGGCCCAAATGGTCCCCGAAATCATATGGCCATCATCATAATCAAAATCATCCTTATTATCATCACCATCATCATCCTTCACCGGTGTGGAAAGCAACGGGAAGCTACCACACCTACAATTCCCTAGTAAAGCTGCAAAACATAGCATGAAAATGCTATGTTTGCAGTGAAAGGCCTGCTCTCGGGCAGAATTACTATGGATGGATATCATATAAATCAGAAAAGTGTGTTCTTCATTACTGTATAAAATTTTTAACTTTTATTAATATTAGTTCGTTGCCATAGTGTCCTTGTCTATCAATCAGGAGACCCGGTTTCGATTTCCGTTGATAGGGGATTTAAAATCTCTATTTTTGGTCTAGGCGTATTTCCTGTCCTTAAGTCTAAAAGGGAAATAGTAAAAAAAAATACTAGGATATTCCATAACTAATGGCAACGCTGTTGTAAATCAGAGATCCTAGTGTAACTATTGCAATCTTGTAGTATGTTGAGTAGTCTCTATTTTATAAATCTATAATCTTGATAGTCTCGAAATATCAATATTTTGTGAATACATTCACTGTTTCTCATATTTAGTAAGAAATACATCCCTGAAAAATATGTTCAGTAGAATATGCCTACAAGGAGGAATTGGGAAGGACCCGAACGTCCAAATAATTCACTAGACAGGAGCCCTTGTAATTATAACTTATTCTCAAAGATCAAAGATCTTCGACAAGCATTCGAATTCAATCAAGAGTTGATATCCAGAAAGTTCTAGATTGATACGATGAGAGAGATATACAGAAAGGGTGTTGCAGATGGAGTGCGTCATATTACAAGGATTTGGCAACGTATAGTTTTGACTTGGCGTGAGACTGTAAAGGAAGTTCATAATGTGTTAACACATTCAGTACCGTAAACCAGTTAAGGCGTTTAAAGAGACTATCGCGCATGCGGCCGTCGGTCAGTTAACTCGCTTTAGAGCGGGCGCGAAAAAACCGCATTTATATTCGGCGCCTAAATATTGTGTTGGCTTAGTATGTATTGGAGATTATAGATGGCATGTAAATGTACATTTTCTATTCCCGTTTGACACGTTTAACCTTGGTGAATCCCCTTTTATTTTTAAAACAAACAACACATGGAATTCGTTCACCCAAACTTGCTCCAATGCAGTCATATATGTTTCTCGTTATCGCGCTGTTGTTTGTGCGAGAAACCATGGCGAAAGAAAAATATCTCACTGAAGAAGAATTAGTGAATATTTTGTATAATGATGATTCAGGTGATGAACTGATTCCTCAATTAGAAGATTCACAAAGTGAAAGTGAAGATGAACTTCCACTTCCTGAAATTGATACCCGATACCATGTGATGTCAATCACCCAAGTTATTTCACCATCAAATCCTACTAGGATATCTCCTTTAGGTATGTACAAAATTTGAATTTTCTAGGACTAATAGTTTGTGAATAATGGTCCATTTTCTGAAGTGCCACGAAAAGGGTAGCTGGGGTATTTAAATGACTGGCCTGTGGGTTTAAATGCCCTGTTCGGTGCCTGGTACTGAATGTAACCTAAGTAAATATTCTGTGATGTTATAGTTGTGTTGCCATTACTTATCGAATGCCCAAGTAAGTAAATAGGTAAAAAAATGAAAATTAAACTACAGACAAAAAAAAAAACATAACACTGAACAAAAATAAATTGTTCGAGTAAGACATTATAAACTTAAACTACCGTATTAGATGAAAGTTTGAAATTTGTGAACATGATGTTAGTAGTCTTTTGTTTGGAAAAAGCTCCAATTTTTAAACAAACATGTCGGTTCAGACTTCATTAAGGGCACTTCATCACTAGCATTCCAGTTTCGTATTGATCAATGCTTCACGCCCCACTGCTTATGTAAACATACCCCACATACTGAATTACACATACTGTTCCTCTACAATGTGCAATCACATATATCCTAAGAGCAGGAGACTACGAGGTTCAGGATTAATTTAAGCACCTCATAGCGCATCACTAAATTATTTTGACAACTGGTTAGTAATGACTCAGAGAAACTAAAATTAAACAAGTCGAATTTCTACAGAAACACACATAAAACAACAATCAAAGTTCTCAGCCTACTGAACACTAGTATAGAACTAGTGACTTTAGGTTCTAAATCTTCCATAAACAATCAACATACTTTAATTATTTCGGGAAGTTAGTCGTAAGGCGTTTCATCCAATTAACTGCTGTAAGTTATATAGGCGTACATAAGAATCATTAACTAACTCACTGGCTCTATCGAATCTGTAGGTTCATGGCCGCACGGACGTAAGCTCTCCATACATCCCTATCTTGAGCTAATGTTTTCCAATCATTCCCTGTTTTATCTCATCATCATCATACTACATTCACGAATTTAGGCCATTTGTTGACCTGTTTCGGCCTCAAGAGAAACACCATCCAGAAGTCTTTTGAGTGGACGTCCTGGTCTTCTTCTTCTTGCAGGTTGATATCTTAACATTAGTTTGGGTATTCTGTGATCTTCCATTCGATGAACATGTTGTATCCATCTGTTTTATTTATTTCTCTCAAATCATGGATGATATTCTACCACCTCATTCTTGGTCTACCAACTGGACATTTTCCTTCTGGTTTTCCTACAAGAAGCTTCAATGCACCTCTTTCATTTCCCATTCATGCCACATGTCCTGCCTATCGTAGTGTACGAGACTCCACTTTCATTCCCCATTCATGCACATGTCCTGCCTATCATAGTCTACGAGACTTAACTGTTCTTATTATATCTGACTTCCTATAAAGACCATGTAGTTCACTGTTCAATAGTATTCTCCATTCACCTGTCTGTTCATCTCTTTTTGGCCCAAAAAATTCTATGAACTTTATTCTCAAATACTTGTAATCTTCTTTCCTCCCTTAAAGTAAGAACCCATGTTACGCATTCATGTAACTGGCAGAATAACAGTTTTATACATTTTCACTACATAAGAATAAAGTTATATAATTCTATTAAAATTAAGAAGTAATACAGTTCCTTCTGAGTGCGGCCAATTTCAGTCGTCAAGGCAAACACTGGGCTGGAATTTCATTACGAGACCCATTTCACCCTAATTACCATTTGAAGTAATATTTCATTAAAATAATCGTATTCAATGCCTCTAGTATGCACCATGCTATAGGATTTTAGCCACCCTATAGAAGCGAATGTAAGTGTGATAGAAATGCAAACAGTTGTGAGGACTCAGTTTTCTGTTGCACAATAACCACAATCTTGTGTAGAAGAAAGAGAGACTGAATTTGAAAAGAAAACTAAAGGAGGTAGCACTCGAGCGTAACTAGGATCACAAAGAGATAGCTAGAGGAGTCCCAGAATAACCTCCAGGTCTGGAGAGTGTTTTAAGTGTGTATATATATTTTCGTTACAAGTATTTCCTTACAATGCATCGCTTCCTTCTATTATGTTTATTTAATAATGTTTGCAATTATTGATTTATATATATATATATATATATATATTAGGATGTCCCAAAAATCGAAATCTTTTATTTACCCTCTCAATTTATTTGTATAATGTTGAAACAATTGTAAGTACAAATTGGTGTACGTAAGTCCACGGCAACCCGCCCCGACTTGCTTTATCCTGATTGTAAAAAGAAAACTTTGATGTAATTAGCGGATCCAGTTTAAGAAAACTGGCTGTAATGTCTGGGGGATCCGACATTCAGACTAAATTTCACCCTATACTAGCTGATGATAGTCCACCTTTAAAAATGGAACATATGGATATGAGATCAGCAGCAGGGTGGTAAGCCAAGGATCGTCTAAAGCCTGTTGCGCCAAAGCAATTTTATATCCTTTTCTAAACATTTTATCATTTGTTCTTGATCATACATGTTTTCTTACATTATTCAGTTCATCGTAACCTGTGCCTGAATTGTCGCAATCACATCAATCCAGATATAAACAAACCATTACATATCTCAGTACCCTGATTTTTACTACTTGTCAGTAGTGTATCAACTACTACTATTACTACTACTGCTACTGCCACTGCAGTATTTTATTTAACAACGTTATCTAACAACTCAGGACACTAACTTTGCAGTTCAATACTGGCCATAAAATCTTTTTTTTTCTGAGGTCTCTTATTTAGAACTCGAGGAATATTTTATGTGCTATAAATCTACGACTTTCTCTCCTTCAGAAGGAAGCCATTATCAGGAATTTTATGTCCTAAAATCAATAAGCCCTTAATGTTGCTTCTAAATAAAACTTAATACTACTAGATTCTGTAAAGTTGTACTCATAATCAGAAATTATTAGTATTGCCTAACTAGAGACTTTGGACTAATTTTTCTTTTTACATCGATAGAGACTTGCCTATTTGAAGTACTAAATTTTGCTAGTTAAGCATGAATTTCAATCCTGCATTCTTATAAAAATGTTTGATTTTAACTCTAGTGATTCGACTTGTATTTCCACAATTTGAATAGATTTCAACACAGATTTACTACAATGCTTGTTCTGTATTGGTAATAATATTAGTATTTGTAATTTATCTTGTAGTAGCTAATACCCGGCGTGCGCTGCTACTCCTAAATAAATGTTAATATGTCTTTACCAGCAGCCGTGAGCTGTTATGCTTGCCCGGGAATCTGCTTATCCCAATCTTCTTGGCATCAATGAAAGAAAAAATAGTTATTGTGAATTATCCGTAGAAGATAAACATATGTTGTCGCGGACCTTTTTGTAGAATTTTTGAGATATTCAATTCTGTGTACATTAATTTGGTGTATTTGTTATGGTTTAGGCAGCATAAGCCATTTAAGCGTCAAAATAGGGACTTTATTTCACATTTTTCACTACAAAGGGCGATTTTTAGGGGTGAAGGAGTATAGAATTACAACTCTCATAACCTATGTTCATCCCCGGAATCTTCTGTACATTTTTCAAAAAGCCCCATCCAAATCTGATGAACGCATGCCCGGGAAACTACTTATCCCGATCTTGAAAGACAAACATGGTTATTGTGAGTTATCCATAAAAGATAATCGTGCTGTCGCGGACTTTTTTGTAGAGTTTGAGATATTCAATTCTGTGTACATTAATTTGGTGTATTTGTTATGGTTTAGGCAGCATAAGCCATTTAAGCGTCAAAATAGGGACTTCATTTCACGTTGTTCTCTACAAAGGGCGAATTTTAAGGGCGAAGGGGTTGAATATCACAACTATCTTATAGCATATTGTTCATCCCGGTAATCTCCTGAACATTGTGCAAAAACCCCATTAAAATCGGATAAACGGTATGGCCGCGCATAGAATACGAACAAACAAACAAACAAACAAACAAAAACAAATATTGGTATTTATATATTAAGTAAAGTAAAGTAATCCCACTACAGGCCTCAGGAGGCCCTTGGGGCAGTAGGAGGTTAAGGCTCCCACTATTTCTGGACAATCGGCACTTGATGTCAGCCGGGTTGTCAGCCCTGCGTGACGGCCGCATTTACCCCCAGAACAAGCGTCTGGTACTCATTTACGTTAGAGGCTGAGTCGACCCCAGGGTCATAGTGCCGCCAGAAGGTTTGGGTCAGTTTAAAAATCCTGACCCCACCGGGACGTGAACCCTCGACCTTCCGGCTTATAGCTCAGTGCCTTAACTACTACGCTACGGGTGCCCCCATTTATATATTAAATAACAAATCATATTTTAAATTAGAGAACATGACACATCTTTCTTCTTCTAACCATTTCTAAATGCTTTATTTTGTTATATTCAATTGTTACTAATACAACATGGACAGAAGAGAATAACCAAAAATATTCACATGAGCATTAGTATCATGTAGCAGTTCAAATGGCGGTCCATAGTTTAATCCATACTGGAGTATATGTAGCTTTTATGAAAACAATAAATAGTCTGACAGTTAGCAGAAGTGAATAATGAAAATAGAATTGACTACTAAAAATATATTAATATAAGCCTTAGTGTTTACCCATGCCATGGTATGATTTCTGAAGAAAAAAAAATATACACGAAAGAAGCAAAATGAAGACTCGCTGATAAAGATTTCCCATAAATCCCTTTTCACTGGCAATTCAGAAGATAATGTTGCAGTTGTACTAAAGTGAAATTACTTTTTTAACTCTATCAGTGGATGTAATCACAACAGACAGTAGCTCCGACTTTATGATTTCATTTGAAAGTCGTTTCCATGGCGACGCCAACAAGTGGCAGGATGTTCTGAAATTTTGATTAAACTGCATATTTTTAATGGACATATGAACACGTATGTGAATAGAATGTCTGTTCGATAATTTATCGTGTTATTGGCGGTTTGACAGGGACATTGATTTGTGAAGTGATGACACAAAGAGCCAGGTATTAATCAGATTATTGCATGTTCATTATTGGCTTGGATTACAAAATAATTACTATTTGAATCCCCATTTATATTTTCATTCATAGAGATAATTTTGTTTCCGATTCAGTAAATAATAGGGATTTACACTACTTAAATATAAAACCACACACCCAATGTTCCGGAAATGAAGTTAAAATATTTACTTTCAGAATTTAATTATGTTGTTTAATTAGTAATTGTGTCAGTATTTTATCAATTTTGTTTTAAAATGAGTGGCTGATTTGTAGTCAAAATTATTAATGAATTTATTTTAACTAATTACAAAAATATTGTCATTGCTAGCGGTGAGGTTAAACCAAGCATAATTTCTTTAAATAACACACGAGATTATCGTAAGGAATGCCACGAGTAATTTCCAATTTATCTAGGATTTGAATATCAAGAGTGGTGGTATTTGTTAAGGACTATTTAACGAATAAAATTAAGTTGTTTACTCACAAATCATTATTTAGATAGTTATTTTAAAATATTTATATATTTAAGTAAATGACTATGTTTGAAAACAAATGAGAAATGTTTGGTTACTTTCATTTGTTCATCCACTGCAACTAGATATTTATTGCCAAATATGAACGCAATATTGTAAGAATGCACCCTAGGGGAGAAAAAAATTAAACACATCAAACTGTATACTATAATCAACAATATCCATCCATCCACAGTAACTCTGCCCGAAGGCGGGTCCTTCACTGCAATCATAGCATTTTCATGCTATGCTTGCAGCTTTACTAGGGAATTGTAGGCGTAGTAGCTTCCCGTTGCTTTCCACACCGGTGAAGGATGATGATGATGATAATGATGGTGATGATGGCCATATGATTTCGGGGACTGTTTGGGTCTTGAAGTTTTCCTGACATTTGTCTTACAGGTGAGGTACAACCCCGATAAAAACCTCACCCAGAAAAACTGCCCCGATCGGGGATCGAACCCGGGCCGCTGCGTGACAAGGCAGCACGCTACCTCGAGACCACAGCGGGGACAATCAACAATATAGGGTATTAATTATATTTTAGGAAAATAACTCTGTAAAATCATTATTTAAAAGCATAATTATTGAACACACAATTATCAAATGTGTAGTTCGAAGGAATCTATTCATTATTTGCTATATTCAACGTATTTGTTCGAGATTCAATCACTGCAAAATAATGCTGTGACCTGTTCAGAATATTAAAAAGGAGGAACTTTCTTTAATAAACAGAAGTCGATAAATACCGAGGTGCACATAACTCTGATTGGTTGTAAAACAAAATTAATTGAAACGTGATTCGTCATTGACTCCCATTTGGGACATGAGTTAAATAGTCTAAAAAATTATATCTTCTTTTACTTGGTTAACAATAATATTAGCAATAATCACATGATATTAGTATTCTTTAAGGCTTGACTATCAAAGTATTACTTATAAATTCCTATCGTACACTTGTTAACAAGTTTCAACTCACGTCGCTGGTCTCGAATTCACTAATGGAGTCGCCAATTCCACCTGATTCATGACCGATTTGTAATCCTTTATATATACATATGGTGCTGAAGTCTGGCAAATTCCTACCAGGGAAATGAAAAGAATTTTAAGTATAGAAATGGATGTTTTAAGAAGATCAGCTGGAAAATCTAGAATGGATAGAATACGAAATAAAGAAATAAGGGAAATTATGTGTGTACAAGAGGAGCCGGACATCATAGAAAATAAAAGATTGCAGTCGTATGGTCATGTCAAACGAATGCCAGAACAAAGATTGCCAAAAATTGTAATGGAATGGATCCCAATGGAAAGGAGGAAGAGAGGAAGACCGAAGAAAACTTGGATAGAAGGGGTACAAGCAGCTATGAATATCAGAGGAATGGAGGAAGATCAATGGATGGATAGAGAGGAATGGCATTTGGTTTCCGGAAGACGGCGGCAGCTGCCATGATACCGGATGATGATGATGATATATATATATATATATGTGTGTGTGTGTGTGTGTGTGTGTGTGTGTGCGCGCGCGCGCGCGTGAGGGTCAACGTATCTGGAAAAAAAAACCTCTAACCTTCGAGAAATATATTCTTCTCTAATCAAAAAACTTCGAGAGTCTAGTTTTTCTAGTACTCTTACGTAATTTTTAGAAATATCTGGAAAACTGCCAATGAGAGTTCAATGAGTTGCGAGTCACACCTCACGAATCCATTATACCTTGCATGTTCGTCACAATATATTTGAATAAATCATTTCGAAAAGAGATCGTCTACTATTTTTCTGCAATTCACTTCTTTTGTTATTACATGTTTACGTACCTACTTCTATCATTTCCGTGTGATGACTGATCGATTACACTATTCCTTTACCACTTTCTGACTTCATTCAGTAGCAATTTCAGATTCAGTGCTTTATCCTGAACAAGTTGAATCAGTTTTTTCCCCCTCTCCTGTAAAATTTGATCAACTGTAGATCTCTCTTCGAAATGACTCATTCATTTTCAGGTTACGTTCTTTTAGAATATACTGAAATTAATTTATATAAAATAATAAAAACATACGTAAATCATTTTAATTATATGATGTTTGGTTAGCTTGAAGTCATAATTTCTGCATAAAAGAATTCTCTAACATCATTTCAATTTTTATTTTTGTACATATTTCGATTGAAAATGAGTATTTATTCTTGACAGGCCTAGAAATCTTTTACAGTTTCTCTTGCTAGAATTGGAATTCCCTTCCACCCTATGTCAGAGACTGCCAAACTTTACCATCTTTCAGAAAGAAATTGAAAATAAAATTATTAACAGAAACAACTCACTAATTTACTTTTTAAAAATTAATGATGTGTTTTTTTCATTATTTAATAAAGATGGTTTTAAGATTTGCCAATATATTTACCTAATGCCTTGTATAATAGGCGATATATTAATTCATTATAGTTCATTACTGTGTTTTGTATTTTTTATGTATAGTAGATTCGAGCTCTTATTCCTTTCTGTATACATTCTATCATTAGTTTAATTTTAATTGTACCGTATTATTAGACAATATTTTCATAAGTAATGCCACGAGTGATTTAAATTAACGATAAATTCACGACTCACTTCGTGAGTCGTGAATTTATCTAGAGAATTTGGAAATAAAGAGTGGCATTTGTTAGGACTATTTAACGAATAAAATTAAGCTGTTTACTCACAAATCATTATTTAACTATAGTTATTTTAAAATATTTATATATTTAATGGAAACGGCGATGTTTGAAAACAAATGAGAAACGATAGGTACGCTTCTACTGCTTCATTTGTTTATCACTGCAACCAGATCATACTATTTATTGCCAAAGGAACGCAATATTGTAAGGAGGAGCTTTCTTTAATATGGTAATTATAACACTGATAAATATTTGGTGAAACACGACTCTGATTGGTTGTAAAACAGAAACCATTGAAACGTGATTGGTCATTGACTCCCATTTGGGGCATGAGTTACATAGTCATTATAATTCAATTTGACAGGTAATTGTTTAGTATGTACTATTATTATAATTTTTTTGTATTTATATGCAACATATATTTGTCCTGGTGAGTGGAAGAGAAGGCCACATGGCCTGAACTCCACCAGGCTAAATAAATCTATTTCTTATGAATATAAAATATTTAAATTCAAATAAATTAAATGTTTGGGTATGAGTACAAGACATTATAATAATATTGCATATTCAGTAAGTGTTAATACGGAAGTATACATTACACAAGAATTACACACAATTGCAAGTCAAGATAACCTTATTGCCTTAATAAAGTTAAATATATTAATGCTGATTATAAACACATGCAATTACCATTTTTATTAATTACTTAAGGCGAAATAAATTATTATATTCAAAATTATAGTAATTAGCATTGCTACTCTACTACTGTGAAGATTCGGCGTTAGTAGCGCCAATGAGTTATTCTTTTATATAAATAATATACTTACTTACTCACTGGCACTATCGAACCCGTAGATTCATGGCCACGCTGACATAAGCTCTCCATACATCCCTATCCTGAGCTAATGCTTTCCAATCATCCCCTGTATAATCTACTTCCCTCAAATCATAGTTAATGTTATTCTCCCACCTCATTCTTGGTCTACCAACTGGGCGTTTTCCCTCTGGCTTTCCTACAAGAAGCTTCCATGCATACGTGCAACATGTCCTGCCCGTCACAGTCTACGAGACTCAACTGTTATTATATCTGGCTTCCTATAAAGACCATGTAGTTCATTGTTATGTAGTCTTCTCCCCTGTTTGTTCATCTCTCTTTGGTCCAAAAATTTTCCCAAGTACTTTATTCTCAAATACTTGAGAATAAATAATATATTGAACTAAATTTTAATTACCTAATAAACGTAATTGAATGGATGAAAACCGTAACAGTTCAAGTGACATTTTTGTGAAAATTGAGTTAAATATAGTCATCGCATGGTATTGGGTCCTTTTTTCGAATGACACATAAATTCAAGTGTATGCTGTCGCCTACTGCTGTCTAGTGACGATTGGATACAACTGTTTTAATCGGTTTGATAACTACAGAAAATGTTTCAATTCATTTTTCTCTGAATGATCTAAATGTAGCTTATACCGTTATGGCTTTCAGGCATTCAATTGTAGCTGCAATTTAACTAACGAGATTCAATTGTATACAATCATTTCATAAAATCATTACCACATTAAACCTGTATGTCTATAAGAAATAAAACTACACGAAAGCTCATTAGCTTTTTTAAATCTCATATTCAAACATGAGTGTCTTTGAGTCTGTCTGTCCTATGGAATCAAAAAGTCTTGATCGATTTGAATGGGATTTTATCATTTAGATATTGTTTTATGGGAAAATGAACTTATATATTACAGCAGGTACTACAGGACCGGAGCTAAAAAAAAAAGTGCATTGGTGCACTAAAAAAGTTGCTTTTACGAGACTTAAATGGTCCATGCTGCCTAAACCATAACAAATACAACAAATTAATTGTCACAGAATTGAGTATCTCAACAAATACTACAAACGAATCCGCGACAGCACTTACTTGTAAAACCTCGTAAGTCTAATTTAACAACATTTTCGGAAAAATAGAAATATTCTTGACATTGCTCATTATACTGTAATTATGTTTTCAATTTCCAATTTTGAATGTTTACATACAAAATAAGCCTTAAACATATAGTTACAAAATAATAAGCAATGCCAAAATTATTTTTATGCTCGCTAGAAAAAAATTGCTAAATAACGACTTACGAGGTTTTAGAACTAAGGTAATTACATGTCTATCTTTTAGAGATAACTCACAACAATTTTTGTCTTTCAGCTCATTGATGCCAAGAGGATCTGGATAAGTAGATTCCGGGGCAACGCCGGGTAATCAGCATGGGATATCTAAAAATAATTACGATATAAATGTGTAATTATTTATCTTTTTACTTACTCGACTGGGACACGCCGTAGCGTAGTGGTTAAGGCACTGAGCTATAAGCCGGAGGGTTGAGGGTTCAAGTCCCGTTGGGGTCAGGATTTTTAAACTGACCCAAACCCTCTGGCGGCACTATGGCCCTGGGGTCGACTCAGCCTCTAATGGAAATGAGTACCAGGCGCTTGTTCTGGGGGTAAAGGCGGCCGTCACGCAGGGCTGACAACCCAGCTGACATAAAGTGCTGATTGTCTGGAAAAAGTGGGAGCCTTAACCTCCTACTATCCCAAGGACCTCCGGGCCTGTTGTGGGATCACTTTACTTTTTTACTTACTCAACTAAACATAAAACCACATTAAATTTATGTAGGCGTTGCTGCGCAAGCCGGGTATTAGCTAGCTAGCATTGCAATTAAATAAGGGTATCGCTATTTTTCTCCATATCTACTGAACTACTTAACCATAACTACTCTCTGGCACTATCGACCCATAGGTTCATGGCCGCGCGGACACAAGCTCTCCATGCATCCCTATCCTGGGCTAATGTTCTCCAATCATTCCCTGTATAATCTACTTCCCTCAAATCGTAGTTAATATTATTCTCCAACCTCATTCTTGGTCTACATACTGGGCGTTTTCCCTCTGGTTTTTCTACAAGAAACTTCCATGCACCTCTTTCATTCCCCATTCGTGCCACATGCCCTACCCATCGCAGAGACTTAACTGCTATTATATCGGGCTTCCTATAAATACCGTGTAGTTCACTGTTATGTAGTTTTCTCCATTCACCTGTCTGTTCATCTCTCTTTGGTCCAAATTTTTTCCTAAGAACTTTATTCTTAAAAACTCGTAATCTGCTTTCCTCCCTACCACAACTATGAAAGATAGGAGAGGGTAGCTTTGTTAACTGAGAGCTGTGTAGTAGAATTATTATTCATGAGGTTGACCTCTCATATCTCTTGTAAGAGCTCCTGAATACGGCAGAGTAAAGAGCTTTGAAATGGAAAATGTGGACTGATGCAGAAAATCCTCTCCGTTTTAAATCACTGGGTGAAAGAGTGGATATTGCAGAAATCTGAATTTACACGAACAGGATTTGAAATTATCAGAATAGTACTGATAAACTTTAGCGGTGTACTTTTTAATTTTAATTTTTTCCCTCCATAATATTGTTATCGCGCTTCTAGCTCTGATGTTTTACCAGACTACATTTTAATTCAGATAAGCAGAATATTATTAATGGAAAAGCAATTTAAAGTTGTACATAACATGAACAACATATAGTATGTTTATGGCAGCTACCAAACTTTTTAAAATTCTGTGATTATTAAATGTGGAGGAAATTTCAATTGAAAGTTCCTAAAAATTTGTGGCTTGTCACTGAACGATTCGATGACAATTGTATATTAATATTTTTACTCAATCTATATCCATCCATAGTAATTCTGCCCGAAGGCAGGTCCTTCACTGCAATCATAGCATTTTCATGCTATGCTTGCTGCTTTACTAGGGAATTGTAGGTGTGTGGTAGCTTCCCGTTGCTTTCCACACCGGTGAAGGATGATGATAAGGATGTAGATAATGGCCATTTGACTTCGCGGACCATTTGGGCCTTAAAGTTTTCCTGACATTTGTCTTACAGGGTAGGAAAAACCCCGATAAAACCTCAGGGGATCGTACCCGGGCCCGCTGCGTGACAAGGCAGCACGCTACCTCGAGACAACATAGGTGGACCATAATCTATATATATATATATATCCTCAACTCATGTCCAACTCATGGTCGGGTCGAGGGATGAGACGAGATGAATCTCCTATATTTATAGAGGACTATGAACTACAAGAGTGCCGACCAATCATTCCTGACGCACCGTTATAGTGCCGGATGAACGAAATGAAATGGATAAGAAAAGCACGGAGAAATGGTGGAATGAAATTGTGGCAAGAGAAAATTGGGAGAAACCTCGAGAAAAACCTGCCCATGCTCCGTTTTGTCTACCACGAAACCCACATGGAGTGACCAAAACTCAATCTCGGGAACCAACGGTGAGAGGTGAGCGTCTAACCGCTTGCGCCACAGAGTAAAATATAAAATTAAAAATAAAATACATTATTGAACACACAAAATACGTATTAAGAAAATATGAATGGAATATTTTTCTATACTAACCACTGGATATGTGTACGGAGTTCAAAATAATTATGGTATACAGAGAGTGCTAACCATTATGATTAACATTTCACAGATGATATAGGCTGTACTGTGTATTTTGAAATAGGAAACCAGTGGTTGTAAACGCATATTTCAAGCGCCACAAGATGTTGGACTAAGGAGCGTCAATAGACACTGTAGGAAGTTTGATACTGTTTGTTTGCTTATATTTGACGATAATAATGCTCCGTCTAGCAAGCCAATGTTGATCCTGGAAGACGAATTTACTTATAGCTGAATGGAGTTAAACAACTTGCCCATTATGGTGAAATTAAATATTTCTTACCTCTCCTCATATAAATCTTCTAAGTAGATCGCGATTTCGAGACCATAACGGTCTCATCGCCAAGATTGTACTGAAGATGAAACTGTTACCGTCTCGAAATCGCGATCTACTTAGAAGATTTATATGAGGAGAGGTAAGAAACATTTAATTTCAACATAAATTAAACCTCATAGTGATTAATTCCTATAAAAGTTAAACTTGCCCATTCCTATACGGCGTTGGATACTGTAAAAACCACTGGATTATGCATTGATTAGTTGATCCCCATTCATCCAGCTCGGGACATGGATGCTCTCCTAGTGGAAATTTTCATAGCCAGACTAATTTAGATACGCTCATTTCCATATAGATGTCTACAAGGGACATGTGGTTAGTACATTGCCTCGAAGAGACATCTAGTAGGAAACTAAGGTATTATTTGGATGGAGGAAGATCGATTAAATTCTAATCGGAGGCCTTTTTATTCAGGCTTGAGGTTCTTTCAAGAGCCCGAAAATCTTCAATCTCGGGACCTACGTATTAAATTCCTTCCCGGATGTCTTGTCCCTTGGATGTTTCCATCCTAAAAGTCCATTGACTTCTGCCGGGTTCGATCTCGCGATACTAGGAACTAGAGGCAAGGAAAATTACTAGACTACAACGGTCGATTGATTGATTATCCATTGCCAGAACTGAGTTCCGAGCTCAAAATAATTTGGTTCTATTGCTTACACTATCAGATGTGTGTAAATGGATAAAGAGCCCATTTCATAGGCGCCAATACAATCCAACATCATCTGCTCATAGTACGCTGTGTGAAACGTTACTTATTTAACATGCTATATAACCAGTTCACGGTGACTTGGACCACAATGTCTCAATTTCAAGATCTCATGGCGCTTGAAATGCTTGTGAGCACTGTCCACTGATTCCCTTTCACAAATTAGTAATTTTGAAGTCCTCTATCATTCGTACGATTTCGAGCATAAAGATTAGAGACATCCAGTCTTAACATATCTTATCTGTTTCTTTGAATAGTACAATATACATTATAGTTATGTAAGAAAAAAGTTCAACGTTATAAATAAAACAGACAACTAAGAAAATTACAGGCAGGAAAATATTAAATGACCGTTTTCAATGCTAATACAATAAGTGTAGTCAATACAAGATCATTATAGTATATACCACACTGTTTCTTCTTTCATGCAAACATTTTTTTTTGTAGAAGTTCTATCTAATTTTCTGTTTTGCTTCTTTTCGTCCTCTCTCTTTTTTACAGGACATAGAACCCATGTATCGGTTGCCTATAGGGAGGCACAAAATACGTAGATACGAGGGCGGATCGGAAAGTAACGCACAATAATTATTTTCTGCCTTGGTATTGCAGCTAGAATGTTGAAATTTCACAGATATATAGTTTGAAGTTTTCACTACAGATGGTATTTTTTTCTCAGGTGCACCTCTTGCGAGAGAAGCTTGAACTATGCAACAAAGATGGCGCGCATGTTACAATCGTCCACCTGTGAGGAACAGAGAAGTGTTGTTCGATTTTTGTGGGCCAAAGGGCATAAACCCAGTGAAATTCACAGGGACATGCGTGGCGTGTATGGGGATGATTTTATGGACCGTAGCAATGTCTCCAGGTGGTGCACATTCTTCCAAGAGGGACGCGTGAACCTTAGTGATTCGCCTTAGTGATTCCTGGCCGGCAAACGCTTTGAGACAGATGTGGAAGTGAAATCAGCAGTGCGCAGATAGCTACACTCCAACCAAACGGACTTCTACGAACAGGGCATAGTGAAACTGGTAACACGATGGGAAAAATGTGTTGAGAAAGTTGGTGACTATGTCGAAAAGTTGGTAAAAGATGTAAGTTCATTTGTGATTTTTTTCCTTTTTTTTACTATCATCATCATCATCATCATAGTACATTCACGAATTTAGGCCATTTGTTGACCTGTTTCGGCCTCAAGAGAAACACCATCCAGAAGTCTTTTGAGTGGACGTCCTGGTCTTCTTCTTCCTGCAGGTTGATATCTTAACATTAGTTTGGGTATTCTGTGATCTTCCATTCGATGAACATGTTGTATCCATCTTGACTTATAATCAGAAATTTTGTTTTCTAAAGATTCCATGTGTAATTCTTCTAAGATGTCTTCATTTTTTTTGTGATCTAGTAGTGTGTATCCTGCAGTCCTCCGAAGATATCTCATTTCAGCAGATCTAAGTCTCTGTATATCCTTCTGTTTCAACGTCCATACTTCGCTACCATACAAAAGAGTTGGAAGAGCCAGTGTTTTATACACTTTCAGTCTTGAATGCTTTTGGACTAACTGTGGCTTGAAGATAGAATTTATTAACCCTAAAATTCTTAAAAATTTAGATATTTTTGTTTATTTCAATTCCTTCTGGCTTTTTTCGTGTTGAGACTTGAAAGTAGTTTTGAAGTTCCTTAGGACAGGTTACTGGCCTGACGCTAAGTAGTCCAGTGGTAGGGCTGCTACCTTTTAGTCTCTGGACAGACATTAGGATACCGCATTTACTCAGTACCTGATGGAACGGTTATACCGCCGTGACTCGGTCCTCAGAGCCTCGTTTGTGAAAACAGGTTGTACCACGAGAAGGTGAGGATGAGAATTAAACTTAAAAAAAAAATTATTGTGCGTTACTTTCCGATCCGCCCTGTGGACGACTGTAGCATGCGCGCCATCTTTCTTGCATAGTTCAAGCTTCTCTCGCAAGAGATGCACCTGAGAAAAAAATACCATCTGTAGTGAAAACCTCAAGCTATATCTCTGTGAAATTTCAACATTCTAGCTGCAATACCAAGGCAGAAAAAAACTATTGTGCGTTACTTTCCGATCCGCCCTGTGGACGACTGTAGCATGCGCGCCATCTTTCTTGCATAGTTCAAGCTTCTCTCGCAAGAGGTGCACCTGAGACAAAAATACCATCTGTAGTGAAAACTTCAATCTATATCTCTGTGAAATGTCAACATTCTAGCTGCAATACCAAGGCAGAAAAAAATTATTGTGCGTTACTTTCCGATCCGCCCGTACATAGTCGTTAGCCTCCATGCATGTGTGGTTAGTATTAATGTTGGGCCACTGCAGCGCTGAAGAAAAAAATATAACAACAAAAGACAAGGAACATCCACTCAAAGTGCAGATGTAAAATCCCAAGAAAATAATAACTTGTTTGCAATTCTCATTAATATCATCTTACTTGTTAGTATAGTAAAAAATAAACTAAACTGAATGGTATGTGACCTGAAAAAAGTGGCAAACATTTACTTATAAAAAGATACTCCATGGCACGACAGGCCTACAAGGCCCTTGGCCTACCAGCCGGTTGGTGGCCTCACATCTACATGAGTTGGTCACAGAGGTAGACGATCATGCTGCCAGTGTAGAGGTGACATGTGGTCAGCATGTCGGGTACTCCAACCGTTATAGCTGGTTTTCTCAATCTGGAGCCGCTATTTATTGTAGCTACCCAAATCCCTCACGATTCTGGGCGGGCACTGGTCCCACATTGACCAGAATTCATGAGAAAATTTCTTCTCCCATGGAGACTCGAACTAGCGCAAGTCCCGTAGCTCTGCGCCAAGGGTTCTTATAAGTACCGGTAATTATTTAATTCCATTGTTATTACAAAAAAAAAATGAAACATGTCTTCTTCTTCATCTTCATAGTGGATCTTAAGATCCGTTCCTCTCATTCATTCATAGAGTTCTGCCCAAGAGCAGGTCTTTCACTGCAAACTCAACATTCTCCACTCTTTCCTTAACTCAGCCTTCCTTTTTGTATCTGCATACAAACCATTTATTTTAATATTGTCTAACATCTGAAGTATTTTTCTGCCTCTTTCTTTCCACTGACCATTCCTTCTAGGGCATACGTCAGCAGACAGTTTCTTCTTAGGCAGTGGCCAATCCAATTTCTTTTCCTCTTCTTTATGAGTTCCAGCATTGTTCTTCCTTCAGCCACTCTGTCTAGCACATCTTTATTCTTAATTTTGTCTGTCCATTTTATATGCTCCATCCTTCTCCATATCCACATCTCAAAAGATTCCAGTCGTTTTTGCTCATTCGTCGTAATGTCCAAGTCTCTGCACTATACAATGCTACACTCCACACAAAGCACTTCACTAGCCTCTTCCGTAATTTTTATACAGGAATCAAATCATCTATCCATCTTCTTCTCGGACTATATCACGGCGTCCTGTACATCTATATTCATACGCCTAACTGGTCTATGTGGTTCCATCCGTTGTAAATGTGCATGCCAATTCTTCTTCCTATCAACAATCCTTTATCCAACATTACAGATTCCAAGTTCTTTTTTTATTGATTCATTCTATTAAACATGTAAAGGGGCAAATATTTATTCTAGGGTAACCTTTAATTCTTTATGACCCTCCCATTAAATTCTGTTTATTTATTTTATTCTAGTAACATATATTGGCAAATCTCAGTAGAGTGGTGGATAGAATCCGTACCGTGTACTCTAGCGACTCTTGTTCGATTCTATACCCGCCTGGATGTGGGATTTTAAATCTTCATCTTTGGTCTGGTTTGAATCTCTAGTATTGTGTTCTCCTGTACAGTCTTCGATGTTAGTTTGGGATTCTGCTATTCCCAGGAAACCCGCCACTGCTTACCTGTTTAATATGTGATTCAACAGTCCTGCTTCTGGCTACAGGGAACGAACTTTAATTCCCATCAGGATGAAGTCATACAAAAGTAGGCAGGATAAAAAGAGTGAAAAGAGAAAAAAAAGTAGTATGTTAATTGCTGCAACATGATTTTAAAGGAATCTCTTGAATATGCTGTGAAATAGATAATCTGCTCTATACGTTAAATCATTATTTGTGTCTTTAAAGTAATAAGCATGATATGCAATTTGTCAATTCAACTTTGCTATAAAAGAGCTTATATTTTTAGACATTTACATGTATAATTTATGAAATGTGTCTGATTTGTCTCATTTTGGAAATGTTGATTAACGTGTTTTGTTTAGAATCGGAGAGAGTACGAGGGAGGAGGGAGGTGTAATCTTATTACCAAATAAACATCACAACTTAATTAAAGCCTAGCACGGAGCTCCTAATCTCTTCCACAACACTTTCTCTCTATAAACTAAGCCTCATCAAATGTTAGACTAATTGAACAGGTTTTCATAATTAAACTTGAGTTTGTTATCTCCACTCAAAAGCCATTTTGAATCAGTAAGAATATCAAAATATAAAGATTATTCTTCTGTAAATATAATTATTACTCAAATTAACTTTTCGTTTCGCTGGAGTTGTAAACAAGTTTGGGACTGTGCTAGGAGTACTGTTCGTCCAAGCGATGAGATGGAGTGGCAAGTTGGTGAACTACAAATTCTTATGTCACTATACAAAGTACGTTATGTGCATAAAAGCATGAAAACAAAGTACACAACGCCTTCTTCGCGATCCGTTTTATCACTTTGACGAACAGTAAATTTCATATTATACAGAATATTTCCGTGAATATTTAACTCATGCCCTAAATGGGAGTCAATGACCAATCACATTTCAATGATTTTTGATTTACAACCAATCACATTCGTGTTTCGCCTAGAATTTACCAACTAAAGTTTATCATAATAAAGAAAGCGTCTCCTTTTTAACATTCTCAATAGGTCATAGCATTATTTTGCAGTGACTGGCTCTCTAAGAAATACGGCTACCATATTGTATATATAGTGCATGAATGTCAACACGTAGCTCATAGGAGAGGTAATATAAAAACATTTGTAACAATTGATTATACAAAAAAAAACACTCTTTGCACATTCTTAAACGAATTATTTTCCAGGAAATGACGCAGAAAAATATGATTGATATATTTACATCATAGGACATCAGAAATTAATTAATACCTATAACGTTGGTTATAAATTTCTCCACTAGGGTGCATTCTTACAACATTGCGATATTTTGGCAATAAATAATATTATGATCTAGTTGCAGTGATGGACAAAAGAAGCAAAATTAAGCGTACCAATCGTTTCTCATTTGTTTTCAAAACTCGCCGTTTTCGTTGAATATATAAATATTTTAAAATAACTATATTTAAATAATAATTTGTAAGTAAACAACTTAATTTTATTCGTTAAATAGTCCTAACAAATGCATTACTTATGATAATGATACAACCTTTATTTGTTAAGCCATAAATGAAGCATGTCATCTGGAATTCCATGTAATTGTGTTCATCTCAACAAGAGTTAACTATTTATTTGCCCAAGCACATAGTGTTCCGATTGTTTCAAAGCCCGTAGGTGTTAATGTCCCATCCTGTAATGTAGAGGTTTTTCCTTCGACGTAAGTAATTTTATTCTTCCAGAAATTGCTGTCTTGCACGTTTTCATCTGTTAATTCCATTCTATTCATACTCCTCCTGATCCTATCCATCCATCCATCCATCGTTCGTACGATCTTCTTTTCCCTCCACCTTCAGTATTCCATTCCACAATCTATTTTGGAAATCTCTTTTCTCCTATTCTTTTAACGTGTCAAAATATCTAATTGCATAAATTATAAGAAAGTAATCTTAGAGTATTGGAGGAACACCATAGATCAGTCTGATAGTCTTTGCAAAACAAAGATTTTATGGAGATATGGACGATTAGATTATAAAATGCTTACTTTTTTTACTTTTGAGGGCCTCTCCACTTTTCAGCGGTTACCCTGTATTCACATTCGCCATTCTTGCCGATCACGCCATTCATCCTCCTCCAGACCTCGGTCGTTCATCAATCTATGGATCTCTCCTCTCCAAGTTGTTTTTGGCCTGCCCCGTTTCCTTCTACCAGAAGGTGACCATTCCAAAAGAGTTCTGGGCCACCTATCATCCTCCATTCTCCTGACATGGCCATACCACTGAAGAGCTCGTCTTTCGATCCTTTCCACCACTGTCTCCTCCATATCCATCATCTGCCTCACTTCTTCTTCTTTCCAACCTGGACACCCTGGCACTGCGTCTTATTCCATCCATCTCCACTGCCAAGATCTTAGTTTTTTGTCCCTCTACCAAAGTCCATCCCTCAGCACCATGTGTCATTATGCTTTCCACAACAGACTTCAAAATTCTCCTCTTCGTGTGGTTTGACATGGTCCTACTCCACAGTACTCCATTCAACATTTTTATGGATCTTCGTGCTTGTACTAACCTGCTATCTACTTCAGCTTTACAGCTCCCTGATTCATCAATAAGTGATCCCAAATATTTAAATTTTTTAGATTATAAAATGACGATGTTAATATGTCTATAAACAAGAGTATAATACACAGTGAATAATATTTCACGATTAAAGGTGTGCAGTAGCATCTTTATCATATACGTATAGGCCTACTCATTTACTTGATTTATTGGATACATAATTAAATGTTCTTTTGTCAATCCATCTGATATCGAAGAATGCCTAGAACTTCGTCCGAACTCAATAATCCAGAACTGGTTTTAAATTTAAGATCAACTGTTTCTTCAGTACTTCTAAAACATATAATTACATCAATTTTTTATATAAGGAAGGCTTTTGATGAACTTCTTTACTTCATAGACAATCATCTTAATCAGATACAACAAGAGTAAACCATGTGCGTATAATTAAGAATTCAGACAAATATCACTGACACAGAAATATCATTCATGTATGTCCTATATGATGTAAAATAATCATAGTACAGAGCCCTGACATGAGCCTTTGCATGGGTTCCCTGAAGTAGTCCCCGCCCGGAGAACCGAATGGGGGACTATTTGACCTCCGGAAAATTTTACCCCAGTTGAACCCATGTCCGCATTTCTTGACGGTTGTATTTTTACGGTGAAAGATCGTCACTCTTTCGACCAAGGTACTTTTTTCGTCTGGCTTATCACCTTCGACCAGTCCGGCATGGGTAACCCTATCGGCAGCAATGATACCGCCGGCATAGCTCTCAGGGAAATTTTGAGGAAGTGGCTGAATTCAGATACCTAGGAACAATAATCACAAATAGGAATGAGATGCACAGAGAAATTAAACATAGGCTTAATTCTGGAAATGCATACTATTATGCATTGCAGACACTCTTGATGTCTCAACTCCGTTCAAAAAACGTTAAACTGAAAATATATAAAACTATTATTCTACCAGTTATATTATATGGGTGTGAAACATGGACTCTTACTTTAAGGGAGGAAAGGAGATTACAAGTATTTGAGAATAAAGTACTTAGGAACATTTTTGGACCAAAGAGAGATGAACAGACAGGTGAATGGAGAAGACTACTTAACAATGAACTACATGGTCTTTATAGGAAGCCAGATATAATAAAAACAGTTAAGTCTCGTAGACTGCGATGGGCAGGACATGTTGCACGTATGGGGAATGAAAGACTTGCATGGAAGCTTCTCGTAGGAAAGCCAGAGGGAAAACGTCCAGTTGGTAGACCAAGAATGAGATGGGAGAATAACATTAACTATGATTTGAGGGAAGTAGATTATACAGGGAATGATTGGAAAGCATTATCTCAGGATAGGGATGTATGGAGAGCTTATGTCCGCGCGGCCATGAACCTACGGGTTCGATAGTGCCAGTGAGTAAGTAAGTATAGAGCCCTGACATACACCAAACTTACCAAGCTTATATTCTGACATAGGCCTATATCCATTATATACAGTAAACTGCCTAAAATGCGTCGTTGAAGTTATTAGAATGAAATACTTTTATCCTTAAAATAATAACATCTCTGTGAAAAAGAATGTTATGTGAGGCGATAAAAAAGGCCTCCGCACATTACAAAAATACTAAAACAGCTTTACTCTTCTGAATATTAATATAGCAGATTATACGATAATTAGTGTGTAAAATTACTTTCAACATGTACGTATAAAACGGGTTCGATCCCTGGTCGGGATAAGTTTTCTGTGTGAGAATTTTTCGGGTTTTTTCCTCACCTGTAGGACAATGTCGGGAAACTTTAAGGCCAAATGGTCCCAAAAACATCATGTGACCATAATTATTATATTCACCTCATTACATTAAGATTAGGATTAATACCTTTCCCGGTGATCATCACCACCTATCACATCATATCATTTGGGTAGAGCAACCCCGCCTTCTAGGCGCCCCAAGCTCAGAAGTGGATTACAATACCCCAATGCCAGAGAGAATACCAGAAATGTCGAAATGACAAAAAAAGAAGAAAACTGGTGGCATTGAATAAAAAATGGAAATTTATAATATTACTGACCAATATTATACCAAAAATGTTTTCTAAAAGTAAATTCAATTTTTTAGCAGTTAATTTAAACTTGCGATTAATATAACACGCTCTCGATAATTGAAAGCGTTCATTATGTTTTTTGTAAAAAATATGATAAATACATTTAATACTTATTTTGAATAATTATATCGTAATGATTAGGTTTCCTCTGATTCCCGTTAAAATCGGGACTAAATTACATTTTTTCTTAAAACCACGTCTAAATCTAGTATTTTTCTGCATCTGGTACCAGGGAGTGAAACAGGCCAAGGTGGGTGGAACTAACTAAAGTTGATGAAATCCAGAGGCCACAACTTAATGTACAAAGTGATTTATGAATTTACAGTACAACGTATTGTTATTCATGACCTTGGCTTTCACAGATAAAAATAACCAGCACTCATTTTTGCCACATTCTACATCTTGCTTTTGTAAAAGTACTGAACCAATTATTTAATTCGATAAACAATGTATATGTAGGGCCAAAACGCACACACTACTGAGCAAGTCTAAGAAATTGGGACTGGAAGTAAATATTAAAATTAAATATATGGTCACACATATAAATATATTAAATAATGGAAATGGACAGCTAAGGACAAATGAGGGAAAGTTTGAGGAAATAATAATCACAAATAGGAATGAGATGCACAAAGAAATGAAACATAGACTTAATTATGGAAATGTGTGCTATTATGCATTACAGAGACTCTTGACGTCCCAACTTCTTAAAAAAAAGGTTAAACTGAAATTACTAAACTATTATTCTACCAGTTATATTATATGGATGTGAAACATGGACTCTTACTATAAGGGGGGGGGGGAGATTACGGGTGTTAGAGAAGAGATGAACAGACAGGTGAATGGAGAAGACTAAGTAACAGGGAACTATATGGTCTTTATAGATAGACCAACTTCTCCCATTTGTCAACCGACTTTTGGGCCACACATACACATACACACACACACACACACACACACACACACACACACATAGGTCTATACATTTTGGGTCATTGCAGACCAGAAAATGGTGGGTTTGGTTCGTCATTTTTGTCCTTTTTTCGATTTTTTGGCTTATTGGTCTTCTTTAACCTTTTTTTTATGTCTTAACGGTTTTTTTTGCAACGTTACCCTCTTTTGACTACTTTTATACCATTTGTATAATTCAAGAATCCGCAGAGTCTAGTCTCAATTTCAACGTCTTTCAAATATAATATCTAGTTTTTCTTTCTGAAGATTTTTCATATTCCAAACACTTGTTCCGCGAGAAAATATTGAACCCTCACAAAATACCCAATTATTTTAACCACCACCTACTGACTGCCTGACCAATCGTATTTCGACTTCAAATTTCCCAACAAGTTGCCACTTTGTGACAATTACCTCGATCAGAGGGTGAATGCAGCGAGGTTGACTTTATCCAGTCATTAGCCAGTCATTAGCACCGAAGTCCTTTTTTCAGTCTTTATGTCTATAGAATATCTTTAGATATTTTTAAAGGTATTTTATAAGCATTTTAGAGGTCCTCAACTTCGAGCCCTATTGGTAAGTAAAGAAAAATCTTCAAATCTGCCAAGAATCGAATTTGAATCGTCTATCCTGTAATTTAGTTATTTGTCAGTTTTTAGGATAATTGTAAATTTTTAGATATGACCTACTGGAAGAAAGGGGCACAAGACATTAAGGAGCAAGTGAAATAAATAAATACACAAAGAAATAAATAAGTTTAAAAACTACTCCACAGATAAGGATTGTTAAATGGAATATCCTACTTCAGCTAGAAAATAGGGATATTATAAAAAAACTATGAAAGTTATTGCGTAAGTTGAATCGATAAAAATAGGAATGACCCACAACATTATTCTAAGAAAGATTTCTCTTTCAAAATAAAGAGAGGAGCATGGGAAATTATAATTGTTCTTTGGTCGTTTATGAATCTCATAACGAGATCGAAAGTCATAACCGAGATGAAAGTAAAGATAATTTCTTCATTTTCTAAGAAATATACGATTTGAAAACTTCCGAATACAGAATCTTCAATTAAAAGTTTGAGAAATTATAGATAGTTGTATGGAATGGACTCTCCACACGCTAACGAACTGAAATATCGGAATCGATGAGTCGACCTTCACAACTTTGCAATTATTCATGACACACAGAGCCACTGTACTGAGGACGACATTAAATAGGTCAGAAACACACACAAACTGACAAACACTGTAATTACGTCACATAGTGTCCTCTATCAGCCGATTCTCAATACAAACAAAACACACAGGTCAAGCATTCATCTCTAATTCCTTTACAAGTAATATTTAAATCGATTAAACAATCGATTATTCCACTAATTCTATTAAAAATGGCGCACTTTTAATTCTATGAAATAATATTTTACATGAAAAATTAATCTGCTTTTGTATGAAGGGTCCAGGGAAAGAACCAGGTAAGTAAACTTTTTTTTTATAAGAAATGGAGCTAGAAATTTCATTAGATTCTTCGTGGAAAGGACTATATTTTACAAGTTCGAAACAGTCAAAGAAACAGTTTAGTCCAGGGTTCATTTATCTTCAAAGTGTGACATTCAAGTAAAGAGGTAGTTATGTTATATTGTTAAAAGTGATTTTCTTCTTTTTTTTAAGTTACGTATTTGGTTTTTCCCTATACCTTCATATAACCCATCTCTGGAACCATAATTTTATTTGTAAGCTTATTTTACAGTGCGCTTCTAAAATATAAATACGGTTAGAAGTAAAACTGTAATCGAAATCATAATTTTAGAACAAATTAATTCCTTTCAATATTTGGAAGTAATATTTCCTTTTAAGGACAGAAAGTTTAAGACTTTTTTTGTAAATATATATAGTACTAAGCCTAATAAATTATACTCTAAATCTAATTCTGGTATTAAATAAATGATGTCAAAAAGAATATATAAAATACTTTCACTATTATTTTTCCCCTATGGAAGATATATTTGGGATAAGAAATAAAACACACACACAAACACGCATATATATATATATATATATATATATTCATTCATTCATTGTGTTCTGCCCAAGAGCAGGTCTTTCACTGCAAACTCAGCATTCTCCACTCTTTCCTTAACTAAACTTTCCACTTTTGTATCCACATACAAACCATTTATTTTAATATTGTGTATATATATATCACAAGATAGTAGTTATTGAAATGAGATATCTGCAACGAACTGGCAAGATAGATGGTTCCAAAGTAATGCATATTTTGAATGGCTAATCAGAATAACTCAAGAAATATTCCAAGACAATCCTTAGGGGCGACGGCGACATAGAAGTCATAAATCTATTTCCAAATCAGGTTTAGATATTTTTGAAATTCTGTAACTTCTTTATCATATCACTTCTAGGAGATATATATAATCACCGTTTGTTAATTTTTAGGGAGTACATTTCTAAACATTTTAATGGATAGTGTTTCATGCTAGAATAATGGTAGTAACTGCGTACCAGATCTTAGTATAGAACCCTGATCAACACCACACTTAAACTTATATAATGTCCTTATACACCAAATATTTCTAGCATATTTCAAGAAAAAAATAATTCATTCGCATTAATTATTATTCTTAGGAAACTCTGAATTGAAACTTATTAAAATATTTTAGAAATAATATGCGATTAATCTAACTGCAAATAAGTTGCGAAATTCGTGTGCTTGATTTGAGGGGTTATAGTTACTTACGAGAGACTTTACCGACTGACGACTTGCCTCCAATTCGTCACCATTTTCGGCACATCACGAAAATAATAGCACTGTAGTATAATAAAAAATAAACTGGACTAAAGGGATGAAGTATAAAGAATTTAACTGTGCTCAAAGCAAAGAAATTTACATTTATGCATGTTTCACATCCTTTTAAAGTAATTTGTACATAGTGATGGAATTAAATACAACAAAATAAATAAATTTCTATTACTTTCTCTATAACATATTCCTATATTTTTGACTTTATAAGCAACATAGAACAAAATGTCAAAAACAATTTTTCTATCGCAGACTCTACAGTTTTGTTACTTTAGTCAATGTAGACTGATATTCGAATTAAATAATACATTAATAAGATAGGGTACTTCCTGACTATCACATTTTTCAATTGACAAATGACGTCGGATGTCCTTACTGCACATGTTGCTTACAAATGAAAACAATGCAAAATACATTGCATGCTACATGTCTGGAGTTTGAAGGTAATGGGAAAATAAATGTCAATTCATTTGCACATCAGTTTCAAAGACATAATTATATATACAACATATATTACGTAAATGATAATGAAGTGAAAATAAAGTGTGGCACTCGTTTTAAAAAACTCCTTCGGCACCAAAATGAATGCGAATCATCTTTCTCGATATGTATTCGAATAAAATCCACTACGAAATTATAAATTCCTGTCTCTCGGAAACCTTGCGTGATGGAGAAAAACCGGTATCATATTTGCATTCTGGAGAAAAAATACTATCAGAATCACTATTTTTCTTTTTGAGACAAAAAAAAAAAGTTTATTTTCTGTTGCTCAGTGTTGTAATAGTAATGATTGTGATGGTGATGATGATGATAATAATAATAATAATAATAATAATAATAATAATGGTAATAATATTATTACATTATTATTATTACTTCAAATAATTGAAAGTTTATGTTGGCATTGATTACTACTATTCTGAAATACCGTTCAATAAAAATGTATAAAAATCTCCCCAAACAGTTTTTTTCAATAAATGACGATATAGTTATTCAATATTCGATTAGACCAAAAATGTTCAAGCTTTTCAAAATGACATAAATCGTTTGTTGAAGTAGACAGTACAACAATTGTCTGAATGACAATTATTTTACATAAGTAGTAGGCTACAAAAAATTATTTTTTACAAACGAAGTAAATGCAGAGAGATTTTATTTGGGTGTCACGCATTTGATTCCAAAATACATGGATTTATTAAATAAAATAGGTTATTGCAAAAATAGATTTCAACGACCTTTGTCAAATATTTTATGTAAGAACTGCTGTTGCAGGAAGTTGTGTGACATTATCTTATTTTTAAGAGACTTTCTGTTAATTTTTTTTGTTTGTTAATTAATTTACTTGTTCATATTACTTTAAATTATTATTGATATGTAACGCTAGAAATTAAGCGTAATCTAAATTAATGTAAATAATTAATTGCATTATAACTGAAACCCTATCATACCGGGTGGTGAAATAGAATTCGCATTATTAGATATTCAATAATAAAATCCAGAGAGATACATCTTCAGGTTCTCTAGGATACAGGTGTTTTCACCTTGATCTCTTCAATTGGAACGAAGTAAATAGTTTACGGACGAGTATAAGCGAGTCCGGAATTTCGAAACGAGTACACAAAATATATTTTCTACAAGTTTTTAGAGGGAGTATATTTATTAATTAAATTTAAGTTCGTCTTTTGCGGATTAATTAAATATTTTCCTTTTAATTATTTCTTGGAATGTTTCCTTTCAAATGCCTTTTACTTCTTCTTGCTTTACAATCTCTAACTTTGCATTACGCACTTTATTCTTTGGTACGCTGAGCCTACTTCCTCCCGCGCTTAGTCGAGCGGTTCAAGGCCTTGTGCAGAGCTACGGGACTTCAGCTGGTTAAAGTATCCATGTCGGAAGAAAATTTCTCACGGAATATCGGCCGTAGGTGCGAAAACTAGCTATAACAGATGGGTGATCCAACACACTTACCATATGTCACCCCTATACTGTCTCGTCCACCTCTGTGATTAAGACGTGTGTAAGGCGAGCAGTCTGCTGGTGGGCCACGGGGCGTCTAGGCCTGTTGCGCCAAGGAGAAAATATAAAATAAACCTAAATTATATTAGCTTAATTACTGAAAATAATTTAACTGAATGCTTAGCCCATGATAAAAAGTAATTATTTTGTTACATATTAGATGTCTGGTCGATTGTTTTAATAGCACGTGAATGATATATCAATATAATAATAATAATAATAATAATAATAATAATAATAATAATAATAATAATAATAATAATAATAATAGTAACAACAATAATAATAGATCATCGGTTGATTACTGTCTTTGACATCGCCCGATTCCTAAAAGTCAATTTTGTCGGCCCATCCAATCTCCTTGTTGAAGATGTTTCTCATTCATGTATAAATATATTCCCTGACTCCAGGTAGCTTCAGATCTTCCTCTGCCTCTTCTTCCCTCAGGTTCCCATACAAAACACATTTTGGTAGCTAATCCTCTTCCATTCGCTGGATATGTCCGTACCATCTCATTTGCCGAGTTTTAATTTATTCTAAAATAGTGTCTTCAATCTTCATTTCCTTCACTATAATTGAGTTTCATTTTTTTTCTCTTCTTGAAATTCTTACTCTCCTTCGTATAAAATCCATTTCCGTTGCCAAATGATACTTATTTATTTTTGTTGTTAATGGCCAGAGTTCTACTCCATAAGTAATTATGCTTTTAACAATTGTATGATATATATGAATTTAATTTTCATTACTTGTATTTTTATCCCATAATATTCCGTTGAGGCAAGAAATAGCAAATTTTTCTTTATTATTTTCTCTTCATAACTTCCATTCTTGTTTATTTTTAATTTCTAAATATGTGAACTCACTACAAGATTTTATTGTTTCTCCAGTCTCCAAAATTAAATTCTGTTCTGGTTCACCAATTGATAAATATTTTGTTTTCTTCATGTATCAAAATTAATAATAATAATAATAATAATAATAATAATAATAATAATAATAATAATAAAAATAATAATAATGGTTAGCAGATTAATTAGGGGTGAATCTTCAAAGGAATGAAGTATTTTTAAACAAACATTGACGTTGGTATGTCTAATTTATTTTCGTTGGCATGGCAACTTTGCTGTACGGCTAAATCGTATTGCAAAGTCACTTTATGTATGCACACACGAAAGTTAAACTTTAGAAACAACAAGCAGTTACATGAAACAACAATTTACATAAAGATGTACCAAAAAATACTCGTAAAACTGTTATCATAACATCATTGTTTTAGACTTGACATTCAATTGTACCTAAGAATAGCTTAGTATATTTCTTTAATTCAACCCCTAAATCCTGGTGGTGATGGTAGCAGTATTGTGTATTAAAATAATAATAACAATAATAATTATTATTATTTATAGTAGTAGTAGAAATTGTAGTAGTAATAGTACTTACTTACTGGCACTATCGAACCCGCAGGTTCATGGCCGCGCGGATATAAGCTCTCCACACATCCATATCCTGCGCTAATGCTTTCCAATCATTCCCTGTATAATATACTTCCCTCAAATCATAGTTAACGTTATTCTCCACCTCATTCTTGGTCTAACAACTGAGCGTTTTCTCTCTGGTTTTCCTACAAGAAGCTTCCATGCACGTCTTTTATTCCTCATACGTGCCACATGTCCAAGCCCATCGCAGTCTACGAGACTTAACTGTTCTTATTATATCTGACTTCCTTTAAAGGCCATGTAGTTCATTGTTAGTACTCTTCTACATTCACCTGTCTGTTCATCTCTCTTTGGTCCAAACATTTTTTCTAAATACTTTATTCTCAAATACTCGTAATCTCATTTCCTCCCTTAAAGTAAGAGTCCATGTTGCGCATCCATATAATATAACTGGTAGAATAATGGTTTACATTTTTAAGTTTAACATTTGTTTAAGGAGATGGGATATCAAAAGTCTCTGCAATGCATAATAGCATGCATTTCCAGAATTGAGCCTATGTTTAATTTCTTTGTGTATATCATTCCTGTTTGTGATTATTGTTCCTAGGTATTTGAATTCAGCCACTTCCTTAAAATATGCCTCATTTGTCATTAGTTGTCCATTTCCATTATATAAAGTATTTTTACGTGTGACCTTATGTTTAGTTTTATAGATATTTACTTCCAGTCTTAATTTCTTAGTGTTACTTAATAGTGTGTGCGTGTTGTCCTTTAGTATCTCCTCGCTATCGGCCAATAGTACTAAATCATCAGTGTGAACTAACAGCTTATTAATAGCATTGAGTTGGCCTACTTCATCCTCTAGAGATTTGATGGCATGCTCTAGTACAAAATTAAATAGTAGAGGATATAGTGCATCTCCTTGCTTCAACCCATTCTGGATTTTAAAATGTCCGAAAACTGCTTGCCTGCACGTACCCTACTCTTTGTGCCACTTAGACACATTCGTATACTTCTAACTTTTAGGAATTCCGAACTCCAGCAGGATATTATATAACTCTCCCTCTTAATTGAATCGTATGCTTTTTTTAAGTCTAGTTTTATAGTTGATGTACAGTACCATTATATTTCCATTTCTTTCTAAAATCTGTCTTATACTAAAAATCTGATATGTTGTAGACCTGCGTCTTCTAAATCCACATTGGTGATCTCCTAGAATGTCATCAATATAGGGAGTAAGTCTACTTACAAAATATTTGTTAGAATTTTGTACGAAGTTGAAAGTAATGAGATGCCCATGTAATTGTTGCAATCAGTTCTATCTCCTTTCTTATAAATTGGTACGATAATCGATTCTTTCCATTCATCTGGAACAGCTTTTTCCCAAATCATATAAGCAACCGGCGTATCTTGTCCATCAATTTTTCTCCCCCTGATTTTATCAGTTTAGCTGGGATCTCACCTGAACCTGATGCTTTATACATCTGAAATTTTTCTATCGCCATTTCTCCCTCTAATGCACTTGGTTTTGCGACTAGCATTTCTGCTGTCTGTAAATTATCCTCCTCAATGTCCTGTTCTGTATGTACATTTAATAGCTGATTAAAGCAACTTTTCCGTCTATTTAATATATTCCTGGAATCTGCAATCATATCGCCATTTTCATTCCGAATTATGTTTGTTCTAGCCTGAAACCCTTTCGTCTCTAATCTAATTCCCTGATATCATTCTCTAATGTTCTTATTTTTGGCACTCATTTGAAGATCATTAATCTTCTCTCTCAAATATTCCTTTTTTTTTTTTACTCTTTAGTAACCCCGTGGTTTCCCGTCTAACACTGCCCAATTGCTCCAAATTTACCTCATTTGGCTCGTGTAACCATTTTATTTTTGCTACCGACCGTTGGGCCCTAAGCTTTGTCTTACAGCTGAGAAAAACCCTGAAAAAACTTCACCCAGGAGCCTGTCCCGACCGGGAATCGAACCTGGGCCCGCTGCGTGACAAGGCAGCACACTACCTGAAGGCCACAGCGGTGAACCCATACAACACAACTGGGAGAATAAGTGACCTTTTTGAAAGGAGTTGGGACAAGTGTAGCTGTAATCAATAATATCATGCATTTTCAGAATTGAGCCTGTGTTTAATTTCTTTGTGCATCTCGTTTTTCTTTGTAATTAGGCTATAATTCCAAATATAATTATTGTTCCTAGATATTTGAATGGGGAGCAAATGGTTGGTACGGCCTCGAGAAGGGTACAGATACCGACTATGTATACCTTAATAAATCTCGAGTAATGCCTCTGCGACTTTTTTAGCAGCTCTGCCAGCAAGTCCTAATCCTACGTTCTCGTCGTGCTCCCTGACTGCAGTCGTAATAGACTGTAGCTAACAGGATGGGACGAAAGGCGAGTTCTCAGCGCCTTAAAACTGAGACCTGGCAGCTAAGGGAGCAAACCCTTAAAAAAAAACCAGGTCCTCCATGTCTGGGGGTTAGGCGTCAGGCTGGCAACCTGGCCCTGGAAAAAAGTATATCGCTACGTACTTCAGTAAAATATGTCAGCCGGATGGAAATAAACGTGGTAGACCAAGATGGAAATGGAAAACCTACGTCAGAACAATAATGGAGGATAGGAATTTGGAAGAGAGAGATTGGAATGATAGCGATAAATGGAAACTGAAGACGGCAAACCTATAAGTGGGGGAAAGCCGAAGAAGAAGAGATATTTGAATTCAGCCACATCCTCAACATTTCCCTGATTTATCATTAGTTGTCCATTTCCATTATATAATGTTTTTCTATGTGTGGGCATATATTTAGTTTTATTTACGTTTACCTCCAGTCCCAATTTCTTAGTGTTACTCAAACTACAAACCAACAGGATGACCTCGACTCATATGGAAGGACATAACTTCATTACCAATTCAATGGAGAAGACGATGATGATGATGATGGTGATATAATATGATAGAAATCTACGTTGTCTAACTATATATACAGTTCGTGTTAATTATCAAATAAAATACGAGAATAGATTATAACAATAGAATGTGTAAATACCTTATAGATACAATAAACTCTTTTGAATTAATTTGAATACGTTACGATTTCTTCTCTTGTTAGCAGACAGAAAGAAGCAAAAGCAGTAATTTGAATATGAAATAAGAGAAAGATACCAGGAACGGTGTTACTCGCAGCAGATGCAAATTTTACAACAGAATATAAATATAATACAGTAACAATAGATGCAGACATACATTTGTAATACCGGTGCAGAACAACTTTTTGCTGCTTTCTTTTGAAAACTGCAAAACAAGTCAATAGTTCCATTTTCAAAGCAAATTAAGTCTTGAGAATTACATAAAATAAACTGATATTTTGTGATTTTTAGTGAAATACCCAATTTAACATAAAATCAGCTTATGTCCGCACTTTGTTCTTTTTTCTTTCATGTGTCATTTTAACATATTTGTTTTGATTTATTGCGCATGACAAAAAAATATAATTGGTTGAAACTGGGATTTAAATCCTATCTCAGAAATTTGAATCCCGTGTTAACCACTTTATATAGATTTTAACGAGTACAGAATATAAGCAATTAACGAACCGATATTACCAAATCATTAATTAAACATTAAAAAAATCCTTCTTAAACAAAGTATCAGCCCAAGGTTGACGCGGTCATTAAAGGAAGATGAAGTACTGTGTTTCTATACCAAACACTTAGTTATTTTTGTCATCAAATGTAATTCTGAGAAACTAATAGGCCTACGCTACTACGTTAGATGATATGCACCCAAGAGATAATAAAACTTAACGGAAAGGAAAATCGGTGATTTGTATATCGGCAACATGTAAGTTTTCTGACAAGTCCTTGTGAAAATACGGAAATGAGGATTCACTAATGCTGTATACACATAAATAACTAAATAGATTACTTGCAGTGAAGTAAAGTGATCCCATGACAGGCCTCAGGAGGCCCATGGGATAGTAGGAGGTTAAGGCTCTCACTTCTTTGAGACAATCGGCACTTGATGTCAGCCCTGTGTGAAGGCAGCCTTTACCCACAGGACAAGCGTCTGGTACTCATTTCCGTTAGAGGCTGAGTCGAACCCAGGACCATAGTGCCGCCAGAGGGTTTGGGTCAGTTTAAAAATCCTGGCCCCACGGGGCTCGAACCCTCGACCTTCCGGCTTGTAGCGCAGTGCCTTAACCACTACGCTACGGCGCTTCCCCTTTACTTGCAGTATAATAACAAATCCTTCGTAAACAAGTTATGTACACAAGGGAAGTACCTAATGTACTTAATTTCCGATTTGCGTACATAATTGTGTTCACTCCTATACTAATAATTATGTTTAATTTTTATATTTGGTGTGAATTTATATGTTGTATGTGAACAGAAATGCGAAAGATATCACATCGAAACATGTACACAAAGAACAAAAACAATTTGTGATTACGCAAGACAAAGTTAAAGTGTTAGTGATTGTTAGCTGTGTTATCACCTTTGCACATTTGTGCGCAATCCATTTATTTATATATATTGGTTTGAAGAGTTTAATTGTTTGATAGCAAGGGAATGTTTATAAAAGAACTGCAATTGTTTATTGTTGCCAGAATCAGTGGCAGACATTTTAAATAACAGTTTCAGATTGCATATTAATTACATATAATATTAATTGATGTAGAGGAAGCGGCGAATGTTGCGGTTCATTTTCTATTACCAGCAAAGTCGGAAAATAGATATGAAAAAGTATACAGTATAGAATATTTAAGGACAGGTGCAAATTAAATATATTAACATAAATAAGAAAAAATACCAATGAAAATCAACCAAATTTTGAGGCTAATGTTAATAATTGTTAACAACTGTTCGATCACTATAAATGTTAATTATCAAAGTTAGAAATAAGTGTGATACAATAAAATTGCATTATATTATTCAATAAAATTTTAAATAAGTAATGTTTTTACTTTATTAATTAAGTCAATTGTTTTTCTTCCTTAGGGAAGTAAGTTAAGCAATTAAATGCTGTTGTCAATGGATACTACGGCCTCTCTGGAAATTCAACTTACTTTCCTAAGAACAGAATGATAATTAGGTCATTAATAATATGAGTGAACAAAGTATTATTATCCTGAAGTTGATGTATGTGTTTGCGTTACTTCAATAATGACTTTTGTTAAACTAAATAACACAGACTAAATGATAAGTAGGGTCTGAGTCCCACCTACTTCCTGCGTTTACAAGTATACAGTGGTGCCACATTCAATAACGTTTTTGCGCGATAATGCGTTTTGTCGTACTTACAGCAATGGTGACCATGATTGAAAGTTCAAATTCCTACATTTCGGGGTTGCCAAACCTGAATAACTATACTGTAATAAAATAACTATACTGTAATATTACATATTACAAAACGCGTGTGTGAATTTAAAATATAAAATTATGAAATATTTATCTAAAAGTTAGTCTCCTCAACTTTATTATTTATCTGTAGCGCTTTCAAGCGCTACAGATAAATAAATAATAAAGTTGAGGAGACGGACCTTTCAAGTAAATATTTCTAATTTTATATTTTAAATTTGAATAATACCTCAACGGAACTTTATCATGAATCTTATTAATGTCTGTGGGAAGTAAAACCACTGCCATCTATGTATACTACGTACAATGTATATACAAAAAATAACCAAAAGGTAGTGTTACTATACATTATACGAAACAAATCACAGCATTTTAAATGAACTGAACTTTATTTGAAACAATATAAAACAAATACGTTCTTGCCGCCATTTTATCATGAACTGGTCTCACGGCTTCCTGTAGTTTCAACTAATAAACATTGCCCACACTGTTAACTTTAGTGAGTTGTTATCATGAACGCAAATATTTCGAACAAAGATATTATTTTACTATTAATTATCGTTTTGAAAACACCACAGTACAAACAATAATGTACAACGCACATTTGTGAAGTATTTTACAGAATCTCCAAGATTAAAAACCTAGCATCGCTCGGTTTTTAAACATTTTCCTCGCTTCTGTAAAAATCACTTCCCAATCTTGCATCGTAATATTTTTTCGAATTATTTACACGCTATCCGTCCGTTCTAGTCCAAACTTAGTGATAGATTATATATGCTAATTTTGTTTCACTTCAAATGTTGTGAACGGGCAGTGGGTTCATATTCCTCCTGTACTTCATACGACTCAAACCTGATTTTGTAAACGTGTGTAGAGAGTTAAACGTCACATACACAGCAAGGTTGATACTCAGGCAACCTCAAATCCATGGCATCCGAAATTGACCACCACTGAATGGTGAGTTTAACGATTTAAGGAATACTAAGTAGGGCAATGTTTCTTCAGGAAGGAACCACTTTAATGGATTTCTTGGACCTTCTACATACCACACATCGTTCCATAGATACCGTCTGATATGTAAAGGGTGCAATAAATCCATTAAGTGTTTTTTTTTAGAAGAAACAGCTTCAACATAGGCAGCTTCACATGTCTTAAACCGTAGCACTCATTATAATCTCAATACTTTGAAACAGGGGGACAGCTTTTAAAATAATGGCGAGTGGGTTCAGGGACGAAAATAAGACTATGTTATATTAAATAATTATATTAAATAATAATAGACTCCGACATAAAATTGCTCGATGTCTTTTCAACTTGTTTATAAATTATTTTAACGGAATATTAAGAGATTCCGGGCTATGAGGTCGTGATCCATGACTATGTTTCTTCCAGAAGTTTCTCCCTCACTTCTAGATAGTGTTCTCGGGTCGGAGGCTCGACAGTCGAACGGTTGTCCCCGACCAGGAAACACTAATTAGAAGTACTCGCCACTGAAGATGCCTTCCGCAGCAAGAGAGAAACGGCTGGAAGAAACATGATTACCAGCCATGAAAGGCTGCATTCAATTTTAATGGAAGATTACTTCAAAAAATGTATTCAATTGATAACTGAACAAGCTCATCACAAATAATAAATTATTTAGTTAGCTCCAGTCTCAAAAGTCGGCGTTATTGTTTTTGGGACTTTCAATGTAACTTCGATTTTTACAAAATACTTATGTTATTCAAGTCAGGATATCCAACATCACATATCAAATAAAATATATTTTGATTTAATACATAACATGTCACTATTACTAGGTTGTATAATATATTTAATATAAAAAATCCAAATCGGCTGCTCCTTGCCTCTGGTCCCGACGGTCGCGGGTTCAAACCCGGCCGGGGTCGATGGATTTTTTTAGGATGGAAAAATCCAAGGAGCAAGTCCTCCGGGAGGGACTTTAAGCCGTGGGTCCCAAGTCAGAAGATTTTCAGGCTCGTAAAAGATCCTTAATCCTGAATGAAAATGCCTCTAAGCAAAATTTACCGAATTTTCCCGTCCTATACTACCTTGATTTCCTAGATGCAGTATGAGGCGGAACGCTGACTACGGACCACTTAAATGACATCTATACGAAAACAAGTGTAACTAAATTAGTACGGTTCAAATTCTTCCCTGTAAGGGGAGAGCTCCTAAATCTCTGTTAAGATAAACATGGGCTTACAAGTTATAAAAAATCCTTAACTCGTATCCAACTTAGGGTGGGGTCGAGGGATGAGATGAGATGAGCCTCTATATATAGAAGTCTGTGAATGTTGCCGGCCGACCACGCCTGACGCACCATCACAGGGTGAGATGAATGAAATTAAACAAAATGGATGAGACGAGTATGGAGAAGTGGTGGAATGAAATTGTGGTAGGGGAAAACGGGATAATATATTTAATATCAAATTAAATAAATAATATTAATTTTATCAGAGAACAGAATAAATAAAATGTCAAAATGGCAAAGCAAGAATATAACTTTTGGTCAGTTTTATATAATGTTTAACATACTGAAATAATGATCAATACTAATACAATTCTTGGAATATTTATAACCTCATGAAATATATATGATTCTTAAAATGGAGGTATACGTTTCTTCGCCAAGAAAATTCAACCTTATTAAATATAACAAAAACAGGTAATAGTAGAAAAATAATAAATGTTGTTGCTTAGTAAGTAATATAGTTTCATGATCGTGCGATTATCTAATTAAACTATGAAAACTATTCGTGATATCAAACTTAGAAAGCAAAAGTTTATAACTCTATAATCATGAAATCGTTTGCTTCTGTATAATTTAGATAATTTGTAGATTTTCTGCACAAAACACAGAAAGATAAACGAAAACTCAATAAAATGGGTAAAATATGTAAACCTACATTTTACTTGCTGTGAAATTATCAGTTACATTGGTATTTTAAATAACGAAGGATTGTTAGACTTAGGTCTTGAAGAATTATGCAAATCTGAAGACTGTATAATTTACTAGGAAGTAAATCTCATGGCTGATAACTGGGGAACACGCCTTTAAAACACAAAACTTCCCTTGTGCTGCATTGCAGTGTGATCGCTATCAAAATACCCCGGTAACATGCACCGCAAACCCTTAAAACTATTAAATAAAATAATTGATTATATGCGAGACTTGCTGTAATTTAAATTGACAGAAACTTTATTTATAGAAATTCTTTCTTTAATGAAATCATTCTTTGTACGGTTTTAAAATACAATTCTCAAAACTCAGGGAGAATATGATTTTGAATATACCGGTAAACTTAATTTGGAGAAAGTTTAGCATAAAATAAATAAATAATAAATAAATAAATAAATAAATAAATATATATATATATATATATACATATTTGTGCTGACAAAACATCTTTGGGTAACACAATTTAATTTAGTAATCTAACATAGCTTGGGCAAAAAACACTTGCACATCAAGTTCTATCTTGATGATGATCATGATGATTAATCATTAATCGCCCTAGTGCGGGACATGGGTGCATCCCTAGTGGAAAGTTCCTTAACAAGAGTAATTTACTTACGCTTATATCCCTACAGATGTCAAAGAAAGACATGCTGTCAGTACATCGCCTCTATACCCTGTCCGATCTTAAAGTGATCCTCGTAAAAAAAAACATGTGACCTGCTCGCTTTTCATTGGTTATGGACACCGACGTAGGCCTACTATACGTTGTAGAAGCAATATCCTTCCGCCATTCGCGCCACAATTACTGTCACTTTTGACAAGGAGATGACGACAGAGCAACAAAAGACTCGATACTTTCAGCCATTTTGTTTCATGAGAATCAACTGAAGCATGATTCAAATGCATCATTCATATGTAATAAACTATTTTTAGTTGTAATTATTGGTTATGTATATTTTAGAATATTTTTTTTTTAGTTTTTAACATTATTTTCATTCGCGAAGAATAACAAGTAGGCTATATTCAGAGAACATATTTTAAATTTAAAGGGGATTTATTCCTTCAACAACTTACGCCGGTGTCCATAACCAATGAAAAGCGAGCAGGTCACATGGTTTTGTTTTGACGAGGATCACTTTAAGAGCGGACACGGTATAGGCGACATCCAATAGGAAACTAAGATGTTAATCGGATGGATGAAGATCGGTTAAGTTTTTACAAGTGACATTTTTATTCAAACTTGAGGTTCTTTTACGACCCAGAAAAATATTCATATTCGCTACCCACGTCATAAATACTTTCCTGGAGAACTTCTCCCTTGGATTTTTCCATCCTAAAAATCCATCGACCCCAGCTGGATTTGAACCCGCGACTCTCGGGGTTATAGGTAAGGAACACAACCACTTAACCATCACAGTGACCCTTTCCCGATAATTTGAAAGAAAATGGAGTTCATTGTAAATGGTCCCCGAACATCACCTGTATCATTATTATATTCGCCATATTAGATTAAGTTCAGTTTAAGGCCTCTTTTGGCTCTTGTTTACCACCATCACCTTCATTCATGTCATGGGGCAGCGTAATCCCACCCACCAGGCGCCCCAACCTTAGAAGTGGGTTACAAGAATGCAATGACAGGATAGAATACCAGAAATATAGCAATCAAAATTTGGTGGCATAGATTAAAAAAATAAAACTATTTTATTTGGTATAACAAGTAAGTTTATTAGATCTACTATTCTGCAACATTCAAAATAATATTAAGGTAATAGAATTCAAGAAAACGAAAATTTTCAGACAAAGTATTTTTACATATACCGGTATAAATGTAACAAGGAAATAATTATATTTGTTTTTCTTTTAGTTTTTTGTATGCATTCTATTTGATTAAATATCAGTAGAAAATACTCGGAATTCGAATGGCTAAAAATCTACATAGAAATAGATTATAATTCCACCAATGCCAGGGGAAAAAGCCAGAAATGTCATAAAGGAAGACAACCTGGTGAATTATATGGAATATATATATATGAAGAGAAAAATTAATGCTTGAGTCGGGATATGAACCCGAGTCTCTAAACTTGGTACGTTTAGCGCTCTAACCAATTGAGCTACTCAAGTATTCCAACACAAACATACACTTTTCTTATATATGCAGTATTCTCAATTCACACAAGAGGTAGCGGAAAGTGGTTCCAACTGGCATCTAGTGCCCACCATAACAGGTAAGCAAATCCCGACTCAATCATTCATTTTTCTTTTCACATCATATTTGCCTTCATTGCCAAATGCGAAAAATATAATTATAACATCCATCCATAGTAATTCTGCCCGAAGGTAGGTCCTTCACTACAATCATGCATGCCCATGCTGTGCTTGCAGCTTTACTAGGGAATTGTAGGTGTGGTAGATTCCCGTTGTTTTCCACACCGGTGAAGAATGATGATGATGATAATGGTCATATGATTTCGGGGACCGTTTGGACCTTAAAGTTTTCCTGACATTTGTCTTACAGGTGAGGAAAAACCCCGATAAAAAACCTCACCCAGAAAAACTGCCCCGACCGGGGATCGAACCCGGGCCCGCTGCGTGACAAGGCAGCGTGCTACCTCGAGAACAGAGCGGTGGACTCAACAAGAACATGTTGCGGGGCGTAAAAAATGTCACTATTCATTCAACAATCCCTCCTTATCCGCCATGAACTAATCTACTCACTTTTGATAGAAACTGGGAAAAAGGGAGCGCAAATCGACCTAAAACTGTAAAAAAGTATTTATATTATTTAAATATTAATACGTTTTTTTTAATCCTACAAACAAACTGAAAGCAGAAAAGTGCTCTGGGGGTTAAGACTAGAACCATTAATACAATTCTGAAGAAAACAAAGTTTTTTTTTATCCTTTAGAAATTGTTTTCTGTTTTTAGACCTACTTTCTTATTCCATTAACTGAAATTCTATTTTTTTCAATGAATGGTCTGTTCTCTGACGTATTAATGGATAACCAATAATCACGTGACTATAGGCCTACCTATGAAATCAACTAAAATCTTTACGAGAAAGTCACGTGGATTAATTCTAAAATGCTATTTCGTTTTTTCGTATATTTTTTAAAACGAAATCTCACAAATTATAGCATAATCTTGAATGAACTTTATAGCGTATACCAAAAAAGTACACTATTGAAAGAGGAGAAAACATGTGGACACAGCAATTTATTTTGTAGAAATCAACTGTTATAGTCAAGCTGTGAATTTGACAGTAAGAGAGCGAATAATCTCTTTCTGTGCCTAAAGGTTCATTTTCCTTCTCCACTCATTCTTATCCATCCACTCCCTGTGTTCCAATCCCCTTGTTCTCATTCCAGTTATTATTTCTTGCGTCCACGAGTTTCGAGATCTTCCTTTCTTTCTTCTTCCGAGTGGACACCATTCCAATGGCCGATTAATTAAGAATCTAGTTTGATTTAATCGACCTGGTGTTGCATCAGCTCTCACCCCCAGATTTTTTTAATTCCTACAGATTGCTACAATGTTAATAGTTATTTTTCGTTAGTTTCTTTTATCCCTTTATGTTCTTTTTTCTGAGCGACTTTTCATCTTGTATTCGTCGTACATGTCCATACCAATTTAAATACTTATATCTTATACAATCTATTATTGGATTTTTCCGTCCGGATTTAAATATTTAGCAGTTTTTTTACGATTAACAACCCCCAACTTGGAGGACCAGGTGATTTTTGGTCAAGATTTTCTTATTCTAGCCTTTATCAAATCAATTAATATTAATGTATAAATTATTATGATTCGCATATTTATGAACTGTACAAAATCGTTTGACAGACGTCAAATTTGAATTTATTTATCGCTGATATATATATATATATATATATATATATATATATACTAGCTGGCCCGGCGAACGTCGTATCGCCTTCAAATATTTTTACGATAATGTTTCCGATGTTTTAATACTTATCTCCTATTCGGGGCGGAAACAAATCCATCAAATCAAAGTTCATAAAAATCGGTCCAGCCGTTCTTGAGTTATAAATAGTGTAACTAATCCGACTTTGTTTATATATATATATGAGAAATCTAAATCAGAAAGTTTTTGTTTTACACAATTTTTTAGTTCTGGTACGTTAACTACACCCGGTATAAATATGGGTGGTGGTTTATGTGGAAGTGGTTTTGTTGAGTGAGATGCATTTATGTTGTCTGCATTCTCAGTATCATCCATAAGTGTATCATAAGGAATATATACATTTATTGATGGAATATTTTGAGGAGGCTTGCTGATTTCATTATACTTTGGGTTTTTTCTACGAACTTGTTGGCAGTTTGGATTCTCATCATCATCAAGAAGTCTCTGTATAGTAATATCGTCTTGTATATATATACTAGCTGGCCCAGCGAACGTCGTATCGCCTTCAAATATTTTTACGATAATGTTTCCGATGTTTTAATACTTATCTGCTATTCGGGGCGGAAACAAATCCATCAAATCAAAGTTCATAAAAATCGGTCCAGCCGTTCTTGAGTTATAAATAGTGTAACTAATCCGACTTTGTTTATATATATATATGAGAAATCTAAATCAGAAAGTTTTTGTTTTACACAATTTTTTAGTTCTGGTACGTTAACTACACCCGGTATAAATATGGGTGGTGGTTTATGTGGAAGTGGTTTTGTTGAGTGAGATGCATTTATGTTGTCTGCATTCTCAGTATCATCCATAAGTGTATCATAAGGAATATATACATTTATTGATGGAATATTTTGAGGAGGCTTGCTGATTTCATTATACTTTGGGTTTTTTCTACGAACTTGTTGGCAGTTTGGATTCTCATCATCATCAAGAAGTCTCTGTATAGTAATATCGTCTTGTGATATATTGTAGTCATCTTGTTTTTCATTTAATTGAGGCATGGAGATTGTTTCTGTAATAATAGGCATATTATTATAACTAACAGACTTACTTACAATTCTGTTATTCCGTTCCTTAGGACCTTCATATGTTTTTAAATTGTCATTCTTCTTAAATGTAAGATTTATGTCACATAGGCCTATACCAATTTGCGGAAATTCACTTGATATCTTATCATTAATAGTCTCTAGAACTGATCCGCCGTATCGTTCAATGTCCCTTCTCGGTCCAGTTAAATTTAAATTAAATTGCTGTCTTTCAGCCATATTACTTAAAATTAATACTTACACACGAAATTAATATTATTATCAATATATTGAAAATAAAATAAACACAAACACACTTAAATTATGAAATAACCAATATTTGTAATTAAATTGAAATTCGCGGTTGCAACAAAAAGCACAGACACCTGGTTAAATAATAAACCAATTACCTTACACGGCCATCTGTTAGAATCGTATGGAACTCACAGATAATTATAAACAAATAATTTGCAATAAAAATAATGTGACTATAAATTTAGTTTTAAACTTCCCTAAGTCTCAAGTTGGATCAAACTGCACACAGTGTGCAATATTTTATTAAAATAGGTTCAGTATTTTAGGATTCCATCGCGGACAAACAACGTGACACGTAATTGTTATATATATATATATATATATATATATATATATATATATATATATATTACTTTTTAACTTACTGAATCTTTGACATAAATATAAGCACTATGATATATTACTTTTTTTTCGTCTTCATAAGCAATATATTATATACTCTCAGTATTGTATTAGGTTTTCTGTTCTGTGAATAAACACGGTAGATATTGCAGTGAGTGTAAAAAAATATATATATATAATCTTACAGTTAAATATTTTTACTCAAAATTCAAAATACTGCTAATCGACAAACAAAATTAGTATACAAAATATTTTACCTGTGTTTCATGGCACGTCGGGCATTAATTGTTACATTGCCATGCTGTTAGAGCCAACAAAATAAATGTAAGAGTATAGTCATTAATCTACAAATATGGAGTGAGTGTAGAGTGCTCTCTCCATCCCTTACAAAAACTTTATAATGTACACAGTACCAACCCCAACAGTGTAACTACCACAATTGTGCAGAATACAAAACATTTAACAGTCTCCGAAAAGAAACAACAGAAAAGGAAATTAAATTTATTATTACAGTTGTGCAAAATACATGTAACAATTAAATGGATCCGAAAAAGGGAAAAGAATCGACAGATGAAGACCTAAAATTATTGTTAGGTTGCACAATAAATGAAAATCAGTAGCGGAAGTATCTAAAGTGCTTCTATAATTCGTTGCATTCTATTCCACTCCATTAACTTGATTTAACCTCTCACCTTGTATATACTTTTTACATACCTTCCGGGTCTCACCCTGGCAGGGACCTGTCAGGAGGGGGGATTTAAACTATGGATAACACATTTTCCAATACTGTTATTGTAACACAGTTCTAATAATGGATCATATTATAACTTTATAATGATAATGTGAAAAGAAAAATTAATGTCTGAACCAGGAATCGAAACCGTGGATCTCTAGTTCTCCATACAAGTGTGCAGTCCACTACACCATTCGACCTGGCACAAACATTAACAATTCTTTCCACATATACAAATCTATAATTCTCGTTTCGACCACTGTCAGGTATGTGTCACTACCACCACCAACGACCGGCTTCGTTTAGAAGTATCTATATTTGAGAATTTTACACCACCACTTTTATAAGCACATTATCTGTATAATATGATCCATTATTGGAACTGAGTTAAAATAACAGTATTGGAAAATGTTAAATAACATCGTTTACTGCTTATAAAAGTGGTGGTGTAAAATTCTCAAATTCTAAACGAAGCCGGCCGTTGGTGATGGTAGTGACACGTGCCTGGCAGCGGTTGAAACGAGAATTATAGATTTGTATTTGAGGAAAGAGTTTTTAATGTTTGTGCCAGGTCTAGAATGGTGTAGTGGGCTGCACACTAGCCTGGAGAACTAGAGGTCCACGGATTGATTCCTGGTTCAGACAATTTTTCTTTTCACATTATAATTATAATATGGATAACACATACTTTTTATTTTACCACATAAGAACATGGAGGGTTTCCCCGAATGAGTAACCGTTCGATGCCAGGGTCTCCTCCGAGACAAAAATCATGGAGAAGAAACACACCGTTCAGAATCACATTCTACTAAACATGTCGAATATAATGATGCTTATGATGGACAGATGATGTTCGGGGACCGTTTGGGCCTTAGAGTTTCCTAACATTTGTCTTACAGATGAGGAAAAATCCCGAAAAAAACCCTCCCATTTAACTAGTCCCGACCGGGATCGAACCCGGACCGGCTGCGTGACAAGGCAGCACGCTACCTGGAGACTACATATAGAATTCCGAAAACAAACAGCCTACCATATCTAAGTTCTCATTATAAATAATGCAAAATTATTTATTAATTGAACACCAAATTTTGACCTCTCTCAAATTTCTTACTCTATGATTTTACATGTTTTCTATTTAAGCTCAACCAATCTAGGAAATCCTAAAACCCCAATTCACACTATCATACCAAAGAAATCCCACAGATAGCCGAAATCTAGTACATAGCAAATCGGTCTCTATAAGAAATGATAGGGACGCTTTTATTAGACCAAAACCTATCGGACGTTCTCATCCGTTTTGCCTTGGTGACTGAATAAATTGTGTGCAAATCGCATGGTCTTATTAATATATTATAATATTTTAATATAACAAATGTCTGCCTTATCAACTTTATATAAAGAAATACATATCCTCAACTCGTGTCCAACTGAGGGTCGGGTCGAGGAGTGAGATGAGATGAAGCCCCTATATAGAGGCCTGTGAATGACAAAATTGCCGGCCGACCACGCCTGACGCACCACAACGGGGGCAGATGAATGAAATGTAACAAATGGATGAGATGAATATGGAGGTAGTGGAATTAAATTGTGGCAGGGAAAAACGGGAGAAAACCCAGAGAAAAATCTGTCCAAGCTCCGTTTCGTCCAACACGAAAACCCACGTACAGTAACCGAGGTCGATCTCGGGACCCCAGTGGTGAGAGACGAGCGTCTAACCGCTTGTATTTGTTCTTCCTTTATTAGTATTTTTATAGCCGATTAATGTTTTAAATTCTTTGTGAAGGGCACTTAAGATTGAATTTCTACGGAGCCGCCATATGAACTTTATATGCTTGTTTTAAATCTAATTAGTTCTGTCTCTTTACACGATGCCAAAATGTGAGAAGCCAATATTCCCACTCATTAGAGCCTACACAGAGAATATAATTTAATCACAGCCTCTTTTTCTTAAATCATAGACTATCTATCCCTACCCAAGGTATATTCCTCCACCAAAAGCGTCGCTGTACCTTTCTCTTGAATTTGTTTGACGCATGGAGAATGCTAACATCACTGTGATTCACAGATTTTGTGTTACAACACACATTTTACCCTCCTATGCCCTAAATTATTAAAACTTCTTCTCTTTTCAGTTTACATCCTCTTTAGAATAATGTAAAATATCGCTTAATATTATATAAATAAATAAATCTAAATATATGGTCACACGTAGAAATACATTATATAATGGAAATGGACAGCTAATGATAAAATGAGGGAAATTTTGAGGAAGTGGCTGAATTCAAATACCTAGGAACAATAATCACAAATAGGAATGAGATGCACAAAGAAATTAAACATAGGCTCAATTCTGGAAATGCGTGCTATTATGCATTGCAGAGACTCTTGATGTCCCAACTCCTTTCAAAAAACGTTGAACTGAAAATATATAAAACCATTATTCTACCAGTTATACTTTAAGGGAGGAAAGGAGATTACAAGTATTTGAGAATAAAGTACTTAGGAACATTTTTGGACCAAAGAGAGATGAACAGACAGGTGAATGGAGAATACTGCATAACAATGAATTACATGGTCTTTATAGGCCAGATATAATAAGAACAGTTAAGTCTCGTAGACCAAGAATGAGATGGGAGAATAACACTAACTATGATTTGAGGGAAGTAGATTATACAGGGAATGATTGGAAAGCATTATCTCAGGATAGGGATGTATGGAGAGCTTATGTCCGCGCGGTCATGAACCTACGGGTTCGATAGTGCCAGCGAGTAAGTAAGTATAAATAAATAAATAAATAAATAAATAAATAAATAAATATATATATGTTGATTAATATCTTTGACATCGTCCGATACCTAATAACCAATTTTGACGGTCCATTCAATCTCCTAGTTGTAGATGTTCCTCCTCCATGTATAAAAGTACTCCCTGATTCCTCTGTTTCGCCTTCCCTTAGGTTTCCATTTCAAAATACATTTTCGTACTCGATCCTCTTCAATTCGCTTGACATGTCCGCACCAACTTAATTTGCCGAGTTCTAATATAAAGTAAAGGTAAAGTGATCCCACTACAGGCCTCAGGAGGCCCTCGGGGTAGCAGGAGGTTAAGGCTCCCACTTTTTCTAGATAATCGGCACTTGATGTCAGCCGGGTTGTCAGCCCTGCGTGACGGCCGCCTTTACCCCAGAACAAGCGTCTGGTACTCATTTCAGTTAGAGGCTGAGTCGACCCCAGCCGCCAGAAGGTTTGGGTCAGTTTAAAAATCCTGACCCCACCGGGACTCGAACCCTCGACCTTCCGGCTTGTAGCGCAGTGCCTTAACCACTACTCTACGGCGTGCCCCGAGTTCTAATATAGGCTAATCAAAAATGGTATCTTCAATCTTCATTTCCTCCCTTATAAAAGGGGGTTAATTTTGAATATGAAGAAAACAAAATATTTATCAATTGGTGAACCAGAACAAAATTTAACTTTGGAGACTGGAGAAACAACTAAATCTTGTAGTGAGATCACATATTTAGGTATAAAAATAAATGAAAATAGAAGTTATGAAGGTAAAATAAGAAATGTAAATAATAAAAAAAAATTGCAATTGCTTGCCTCAATGTAATATTGTGGGATAAAAATGTAAGTAATATCGCTTAACGTGAAACACTAAATACATAATGAGGAGTAAGTGCACATTTTGGATACAAGAGCTTTAACACAAAGAAACACAACAAAAATTATATATTAAGACTGTAACACGTAATGCAGGAAAAGACAATGGATAACTGCATGAAGTATATAACACTCATAGCTGGTTATTGTTTGAGCCTGCACTTGTCAAACAGAAAGCGGGTTGCAAAAGTAAACATTTTCCATTCTATTTACATTTCTACATGCATCCAGTTACATTTACATAAAGTAAATATTAAATATACGACTAAGGTAACGGTAGATCTGTAATCCGTGTAAAAAAGCTTCAAAATCCACTTATATAATCGTAAATATAAATAATGTTATATTAAAATATTATACATATACTAATAAGGCAGCTTTTACAAAATAAATGGAATTTAATGGTACTGAACATCAACTATACGTAGACTTAAAAAGGCATACGAATCAATTAAGAGGGAGAAGTATCGAGCTGGAGTTTGGAATTCCTAAAAATGTGTCTATATATCACTAAGACTTGGGTGCGTGTAGGCAAACAGTTTTCGGATACCATAGAAATCCACAATGAAGCAAGGAGATGTAATATCTCTTCTAGTGTTTAATTCTGTACTAGAGCATGCCATCAAATCTTTAGAGGATGAAGAAGGCCTGCAACACAATGGTATTAATAAGCTGTTAGTTTATGCTGATGATGTTAGTACTATTGGGCGATAGCGAGGAGATACTAAAGGACAACGCGCGCACACTATTGAGTAACACTAAGGAATTAGGACTAGAAGTAAATTTCAATGAAATTAAATATATGGTCGCACATAGAAATACATTATATAATGGAAATCGATAGCTAATGACAAACGAGGGAAATTCTGAGGAAGTGGCTGAATTCAAATACCTAGGAACAATAATCACAAATAGGAGTGAGATGCACAAAGAAATAAAAAAAAACATAGGTTCAATTCTGGAAATGCGCGCTATTATGCATTGCAGAGACTCTTGTCATCCCACTCCTTTCAAAAAAAAAAACGTTAAACTGAAATTATATCTTCTTCTTCTTCCTTTTATGTGGTAGACCTAATGGTCTGTTACGGTTTCAATCCAACGTTTGAAGGGTATGCCCAAAGATCTCTTGCCTGGTGGCTGGTAGTTTAAGGTTTGACGTGGTATTCTTGTTCTGCTCATTCTTCGTACGTGAGATTTCCAGTTGTTTCTGTATTTTTGTACATATTCCATGACTGATACTGTTTGTAATTCTTAGAGTATCTCACAAATCCTTTTATGGTCTGTTCTTGAGTAACCTGCAGTACTTGTCATAAATTTCATTTCTGCCACAGTTAGTCTTTGTTCATGTACACTGCGAATTGTTCAGGCCTCAATGTCGTAACATTATATGGCTCTGGAGAGTCTTTTATAAATTCTAGTTCGTGTGTGTTGCTGTACTGTGTTTGGTTTGAAAATATTATTTATATAAAACTATTATTCTACCGGTTATATGGATAGAATATTACGAGTATTTGAGAATAAAGTTCTTAGGAAAACTTTTGGACCAAAGAGAGATGAACAGACATGTGAATGGAGAAGGCTACATAACAGTGAATTACATGGTCTTTATAGGAAGACCGCTATAATAAGAACAGTTAAGTCTCGTAAACTGCGATGGGCAGGACACGTGGCACTAATGGGGAATGAAAGACGTGCATTGGAGATTCTTATAGGAAAACCAGAGGGAAAAGCCCAGTTGGTAGATCAAGAATGAGGTGAGAGAATAACATTAACTATGATTTGAGGGAAGTAGATTATATAGGGAATGATTGGAAAACATTTCAGTATAGTGATGTATGGAGAGCTTATGTCCGCTCGGCCATGAACCCACGGGTCCGATAGTGCCAGTGAGTTAGTTATATTAATTTTATCCTTATACTTCTTTTCTGAGACTTGAAGGACAGCAGGATACACTCTTTTAGATCGAACAAATAATGAACTTTTAGAACAATTAGAAGTAGAATCAGTAGACGAAAAACTCAAGACATATAAATTAAACTGACTAGACCATGTAAAAAGAATTGACAATTCAAAAATCCCAAAAAATGATGCAACATAAACCCAAAGGACATCGTCGACCAGAAAGACCTCTTAAAAGACGGCCGAAACAGGTGTACGAAGGCCTAATTCGTGACTGATAATGATTAATTAATTGTATATACCATATACATATTACATATGTAATTTATTTAGACATTTGCAACTTCTCTCAGAGAACGTTAAACTGAAGATAGCTTATATAAAACTGTCAATCTCCCAGTGACATCATATGGATGCGAAACACGGACTCTTACTTTAAGGTAGGAGAAAATATTACGAGTGTTTGAGAATAAAGTTCTTAGGAATATTTTTCTATGCAGGAAGCGTAAAAATGATTTTTTATGGAACCGGTTGTCAGCCCTTCGCCAACCCCCGCATTTGGGGGACCTAACCAGAGCCATATTTGCCGGTTATCATTTGCCATAATGGATGCACAATAATCTGTTATCGATAGGATAACGAAGACAGCTTTACAGTGGTATGGTCAACTACAACGGATGTCAGAAGACCAGTGGCCTAAACAGGTGTTGGATTGGATGGTACCAGGCAGAAGGAAGAGGGGAGAAATAGAAGAACATAGTATGAGGGAATATATGTCATGATGAAAAGGTGTATGGAAGAAGGACAATGGGAAGATAGGAATCTCTGGAAAACAGGAATCAAGGGCGAACTACTGTAAAGTGGAAAGCGTGTATTAAATAAGGAATATTTTTGGACCAAGGAGAGATGAACAGACAGGTGAAAGGAGATTTCATAACTGTGAACTTCGTGATCTTTATAGGAAACCAGATATAATAACAGTTAAGTCTCGTAGAATGCGATGGGCAGGACATGTAGCACGAATAGGGAATGAAAGAGGCACATGGAAACTTCTTGTAGGAAAACCAGTGGAAAAAAACACAGTTAGTAGGCCAAAAATGAGTAGCACGGATGGGGAATGAAATAGGGACATGGGAACTATTGTAGAAAAACCAGTGGGAAAACACCCAGTTGGTAGACCAAGAATGAGGTGAGATAATAACATTAAACATGATTTGAGGGAAGTATATTATACGGGAGCTGATTAGAGGGCACTGGCTTGGGATAGATTATGTATGGAGAGTATGTCTGCACGGCCATAAACCTATGAGTTCGATGCAATTAGTTATAATTATTATAATATGCAGTTTGTATAATTTTACAAACTCTGCCTGAATAAATACAGTATATTGCGATACGAGTGTGGTGAACACTTGATACGGATCGAGGAAAGGTTTTAAAAAAAGAGGCACTTGCGTCGACTTTTTTTTTATTTCCGAGATTCCGTTATGTGTTACCACATGAGTATTTTTGGAACTATGTGCATTTATTTTAGTAATTAAGATATTAGCTGAAATATTAATAAATACGATTTAAGACAAATGTTAGATTTCTGAAGGTGAATCGGCTGTAAGTGTTGCTATGGAGAAATATTAAGTATTGTAGGTCACAACGCCATCTTATATTTGTTAAAACTGTAAAATCGATTTGATTTGGAATTTATTTCTGATTACAGAGAAAGTTTCAGATGATGTGTGCAGTGATAATGAAATAGAAGAGGCATGGAAAGCTGGATGTGATGAATTAATACCGAAATAATACAAATTGCAGTATCACTATCAATATTTCAAAATTGATAGTTTTTACTTTCCGCACTAGTGCTTTTGGTCATTTTTAAAGTATTGAGATATCTTTAGTTTTCATAGCAACCAAGAATGTATGCGGGAATGTCAAATTACGATGCACATCAACAATAACAATAAGTATACAATATTAGTTACAAAGTGCAAAAAATATTATTGTTATATTGTTATTAACATTATTTAAATACAAAATATTATTATCACAAGTGAAATAATTAAAATAAATATAGAAGTTAATTAAATGGAAAAAAACAATTACATGAAAACTAAATTGAATGGGTGAAAATCAACGGTATAAATTGGATTTAGATCGTTCAGAGAGTTCGAACATTTGCTGTAGGTATCCAACCAATGAAAACGATTGTATTCATCCGTTACCAGACAACAGTAGTTGGCAGCATACACTTGAATGTCTGCCATTCGAAAGTAGGACCCAATAACATGCGATTACTACACTTGAATTAATTTTCACAAAAATATACTTATCCCGTTACGGTATTTACCTATTCCATCACACCAGCACTGTGAACTAGTATTTTCAGAGGAGCATTTTCTGCTGTGAGCTTCTTGATCTAACCTTCACAGCAAGTTCTCCATATAATCTTCATTCATTGTAATTCAAGCTATGCCTCGTGACTGAGAAAATTGCAGATTCTTTGGAACACCCTGCTTGTTGCTGGATTGTCTCACAAACGTTCTCATTTACAGCGACTCAGTACACAATGGTTTTTAATTGTTTTCAAAGACAAAACTATAAAATGAACAGGCGAAGTTACTGGACCTCCTTGAAAATTTTTGCTCTTTCAGTACAAATTGATAGTGATGGTAAACAATGAATCGTATATCATAATCATCATCATCATCATCATCACTCCAGGGATTAGGCAATTGCCCGTTCCGACTTCATAATGCATCAGCCCAACGTCTTCTAGGTCTTCCAATATCACGTCTTCCTCTTGCTTGATAATTTATTGCTAACAATGGATATCTCTCCTTACTCATTCCATCCATATGATCAATCCATTTCTGTCTGTAATTCGTGACCTTTCAATTCTTCTCTTATATCCTCATTTCTTATTCTATCAAGTCTTGTACATCCTTTAACTTGTCTTAGGAACCTCATCTCCGCCGTCTGTATTCTATCCTTCTGTTTTTTCAGTGGATCCCAAGTTTCATATCCATACAACATTATGGGAACCGCCATAACATTATACATTTTTATCTTGGTTTCTTTTCTAATTTTATTTTTGAATGTTCTCTGTATTGTTCCACACACCGTCTGAAATTTATTTATTTTGGAGTCTATATATCTTTCCACATTGTAGCCAACATCACAGCCCACATATTTGAAACTAGACACCTGTTCTATGCTTTGATTTTCTAAAATAATTTTGGATCTCACTGGATCTCTTCCTCTAAAAGCCATAGTCATCGTTTTCCTTACAGAAAGCTTTAGATCATATAATTTACATATATCATTTAATGCATGCATAGATTTCTGTAAGTCTTCATTTTTCTGTATTATGATTACATCGTCAGCAAATAGAAGATTATTTATGCACACTTTATTATCTATTCTTATTCTTGGATTCACTAAAACTTTCAATTTATTTAAAATATCGTCTATTATATATCATATATCAGGATTGTTAAATTTAGAACCATCTTCATAAGAAGATTTTTCTTGTACCAGCTACCTCCTCTGTAAAGATTGGATTTTAAGTAACATTTGTATACTACATGCTTATATCAGCTATTTATATTTTATAATTTAGAGGCTATTCTAATGTATGTACTCATCCTACATCCTCTCCGTACACGAAACAAAGCCCAAGTAATGTGATCTGCCGAAGGAGAGGGTAAATAGAGATTGGACAACCACGTTCATATAGCCTATCACCTTGGATGTTACATCCAAGTAAGAAAAATCTAGAGAGTAGACATAGAACACTCACATTAGGCCTATATAAAGATAAATAATGTAGCCAATGAACATATATGATCTAGCTATTTTTCATACTTATTAAAAAGTGTACCCACTGCAGACCTCAGGGGGTCCTTGAGGTAGTGGGACGTTAAGGCTCCTTTCTGGACAATCGGCAAGAGATGTCAGTGGAGTTGTTAGCCCTGCGTGACGGGAGATTTTATCCCTGAACATGCGTCTGGAACTTATTTATGTTAAAGGCTGAATGGATTCCAGGACTATGGTGCCGCTAAGAGGTTTAGGGCACACATCCTTGTCCTATCAGAACTTGAGCCCATTTTCTTAACCAATTATGATAAGTCATACTTCTTTCTACCTTTTTGACCATACTTCATTAATATTTACTTTACATTTCATATATTTACGTCCCGTGGACTGAAATGGGTAGGACACGGGACATGAATGAGGGGAATGAAAGAGCGGCATGTAAATTCCGTGTATGGAAGAGCCCAGTAGATAGGCCAATAACGAGGTGGATGAATAACATTAACCATGATTTGAGGGAAGTAAATTATACAGGGTATGATTGCAAAACATTAGTTCTGACTAGGGATATATGGAGGGGTAATGTCCACTCGGTCATTAACCTAGGTAATCGATAGTGTTAGTTATTTTTTAAATATATATATATATATATATATATATAATTTTACTGAGACAATTCGAATACATTAATATTACATTCTATCTTTACCAGCAGGATATATTTCTATGTTTGTTGTGCTGTTGTGCGTCTTCTGCAATTCACTAATTGAGACTTTGTTTTGGTAATTAAGAAGTCAGGAATATGAGTAGCAAACTGGGTTGCCAACATCCAATGAGAAAAAGCGGATAGAAATAGCTAAAATGTAAATTTTATCCATGAAGGAAGATGCATTTTAAAACTTGGAAAATTGACTTGCCAATCTGTACCTCTGAAGTAAAATTTTGTCCATACTTTGTCTTTTACTCTATTTATATTGATGTAATTATAATATAGTAACCACATTTGGAATATGAAGTCTATTTTAAGAGGTAAATATATTCGTACAGCAAAATAATATGCAATTCTGATTTTTAAAGTTTTTTTAAATTTATTTCTCCTTAAGTGTATCTAAGTTGTATCTTTAAACTCTTCGCACCGAAAATTCTATTTCTGAGGGATATTTTTTGTTTATATCTTACTCTCACTGAACGGTAATCTGATTCACTATTTACTCCCCTCATATGTATATTTATAATTGTAGACTTCAGAATGTTCTGTACTAATACATGGTCTGATTAGTAATACCATCAGGGGATGTCCACGTTTCTTGGAGTATGTACTTTGGAAAGAAGGAACACACTTTGCTCAATTTATTTTTTGTGGTGGCAAAATCTATCAATTTCCATCTGTTATTCCTACAGAACTAACACACTGGTACTATCAAACCCGTAGGTTCATGGCCGCGCGGACATAAGCTTAATGATAAAGCTCAAGCACCTACACTTGTCTGACAGCGCTGTATCCTGGTTCGACTCATACCTGCACGGTCGTCAACAATACGTTTCATTAAACTCTAGATCTTCGTCTTGGCGCAACGTGCCGGCTGGAGTCCCCCAGGGCAGTGTTCTCGGACCTCTTCTTTTCTCAATCTACATAAATGACTTGCCAACTGTACTAAAGCACTGCCGTTATCACCTCTACGCTGATGATCTCCAAATTTACCTACATTCACCTCCTCATTCTCTCTATAACAGCTTGACAAAAATGAATGACGATCTCATATCCATCTTTAACTGGTCTTCAAGTATCGGTCTAAATCTAAATCCTAACAAGTCACAAGTAATTCTAATGGGACAACAAAGACTGCTTACAACCTTTGACATATCTACACTACCAAACATTACTATAAATAATATAATTATCCCTTATTCTTCTTCAGTAATAGATCTTGGACTACATCTAGACGCAAATTTAATCTGGCAAACACAAGTGAAACACATATGTAAAAAGACTTTCTCCATCTTACATTATCTTAGACGTTTAAAGAATTTTCTCCCAGTTTCGTTAAAACAAATCCTTGTGCAGAATCTTGTGTTACCACACTTCGATTATTGTGACATTATATATAATGATCTAAACTATGACTTGTCGCAGAGACTGCAGCGTGTTCATAATGCTTGCGTTCGATTCATTTTCAATATCCGCCGTTATGACCATATTTCCGAACACTTTAATAACCTCTCTTGGCTCCGTCTTACTGACAGACGTAAATTGCACTCTCTTTCACTACTTTTCAAGCTTCCGAATTCCTACATCCCTACTTACCTGGCGTCTAGATTTGAGAAGTTATCCTCTTACCACAATATTGACACTAGATCACAAGATAGCAGTCTGCTAACAATTCCTCTTCATAGCACTTCCTCCTATTCTACTTCCTTCACAGTAGCCTCTGCCCGCTCCTGGAATCTCCTTCCTCAAGATATCAGGGGTTGCCGCACATTTGGTACCTTTAAGTCACGCTTATACAGTTACCTGTTGTCTAATAATTAATTTTTCTCTATTTATTTAATTTTATACTATGTCATTAATCTTTTCCTGTTTTTTTATATATATTGTACATATATATTTAATTCGTTAAATTTAGAGTAAATCAAAATACATTATAAATATTAATTGTATTGTATTCATAACTTGTAATCGTTTATATTTATAGATATATATTGTAATTTAGATTTAAGACTATTTTTTGTTTGTATTTTTTTTAAACCTGGTTGAGTGGTAGACAAGGCCTTAAGGCCTTAACTCTGCCAGGTAAAATAAAGCTATTATTATTATTATTATTATTATTATTATTATTATAAGCTCTCCATACATCTCTCCAGAGCTAATGTTTTCCAATCATCCCCTGTATAATCTACTTCCCTCAAATCATGGATGTTATTCTTCCACTTCATTCTTGGTCTACCGACTGGGCGTTTTCCCTCTGATGTTCCTAGAAGAAGCTTCCATGCATGTCTTTCATTCCCCATTCGTGCCACATGCCCTGGCTATCGCAGTATACGAGACTTAATTGTTCCCATTATATATGGCTTCTTATAAAGACCACGTAGTTCAATGTTAAGTAGTCTTCTCCATTCACCAGTCTGTTCACCATTCTTTGGTTCAAAATTTTTCCTAAGAACTTACATAAACTATATGAGATATTTAAAGTGTCATAAAAATGGCTAGAAGTGGCTAAAGTAAACCAAGAAAATGGCCAGAAAATCTATTAGTGGCTTTTCACATTTTATTTATTCAATGCCACCATGTTGTCATTTCGACATTCTGGTATTCACTCCTGGCATGGCGTTATCATAACCCACTTCTTAGGTTGGGGCGCCTAGAAGTTGGAGTTACGCTGCCCCAATGATATATGATAGGTTATAGTGATAATGATGCGTCAGGAGAGGCCTTAATCCTAAATTTAATGAATATGTTAATCGATGGTGGCTAGATGATGTTCGGGGGCTGTTTGGGCCTTAAAGTTTCCTGGCATTTGCCTTACCGGGGATCGAACCCAAGCCCGCTACCTGACAAGGCAGCAACGCTACCTCGAGACCACAGCGGTGATCTTTTTGACAAATTTGTAGTTATACTATATCCGAGCTAAGTTTCAGTTGCACTGTAAACTAACTTGCATAAAATATTACTCCGCCGACTGTCCATTGGAGCAACTGTGGTACTACTTTTACCCGCCATATAACTGAATTCAGTATGGAAGTGTCAATATAAACTTTTTTTTAGATTATGTATTTTACGGAAAATAAGACTGAATACAATATAAGACGGTACCATAATAATTAGTAACTTCTATTTCTGATGTATTTATGACAAATTTTATGTGGGCGTACCTAACCACACGTTGATGATTTTTCCATGATGTCGACATATTCTTTATTTGCAATATAAATTAGACCTACGATCAGAATTTATACTCAATGTTAACTCACCTGTAAATTCTGCTGCTATTCTGGCATCCTCAATGACTAATGTAGAATATTTTTGACTAAACTGTTTGGAAACATTAAAATATATATTGCTCCTCTCCACTTTTCAAAGGCTTTCCTTTTTGGTGCTTCAAATATTGTACAGGAGAAGTAGCCACTTGAAACAATTGAAATTCGTAAGAAGTAAAAAATGAAATGTTCACTTAGGCCTATTTAACATTGAACTACATGGTCTTTATAGGAAGCCAGATATCATAAGAACAGTTAAGTCTCGTAGACCGCGATGGATAAGACATGTGGTAGGCCTACGTATGGGGAATGAAAGACGTACATAGAAGCTTTTTGTAGGAAAAGCAGAGGGAAAACACCCGTTAGTAGAACAAGAATGAGGCGTGAGAATAACATTAACTATGATTTGAGGGAAGATAGCTTATACAGGGAATGATCGGAAAACATTAGCTCAGGATAGGAATGTATGGAGAGCTTATGTCCGCGCGGCCATGAATCTACGGGTTCGATGGTGCGAGCGAGTTGGTTAGTTAATGTTTTCTTACTTAATTTATTAAAATTGTAATTATATGTTTTTAATTCTCCTATATAACGTATGTAGACATGTGCTAGATAATACATTTTTATTATTTTTTGTTTTATTTATTTCGAGTGTTAGGAAGCGAACTACATTTTCTTACACACTTAAGAGTTATTCGACCAAAGAACATGTAGTCCATATATCTAGTTTGTTTACATTACAACTGGAACTTAGGTAGGAAGAGTACAGTTATGCTTTCAAAATGGCCAGATCTAACCATAAAATGGCTAAAATGACAACCCTGGTATTATCGCCTCACTATGATGGTTGTCCGTTTATATAAAAGCGTGCCGCGCGACAATGTTTAACATGCGGAATTATTATAGTGGCGGTAGTCGGCATCATTGTATTTAATTATATATAACAGCTGCGGGGAAACAAAGCGAACCGCTGGACAACCATCATAGTGTGGCGATAATAGCAAATCACGGGTGTTTCATATCTATAGAAATTCTGGAAACTGAAAGCTTGCCGACACAGCGTAATGCTTGGGGACGCAACAATGGGTTAATCAACTAATGTCAACCATAATGACTATATGGACACAGCACTGTTCTATTACACAGCCGCTAATTATTGAGATCACCATCTGTTATCATATATGACGTCAAATTAACCTCCTAGGATCAGATAATAGCAATCCAATAATGAAGCTAATAAATATTTCGCATCTGCGTGCATTTCACTACAAGTGGCAACCAATGTACTTTTAATAAGTAACAAAATCCATACATTGCCAATTTATACAGTATTTCGTACTAGCTGATTGCACGGCGTTGTCTATGTATTTCTTTATCCCAATATTCTAGGTACCAATCTGGTTAGCGATCCCGAAATCTATTCTCGGAGGCAATCTTTTATTTTCACCCTTTGTCAACCTCACTCGCAACGTGGATTTAAGCGGAATTGGTAGTGGCAATATTCATTTGTAACTCTGAAAACTATGGAATCAAATGTCGATCCTTTATGATTATTTCTATATATGTAGGGCCTAATATTCTCGTACCTCGCTAGGGATCAAACTTGTGATTAAAAGTTGTCGAGACTGTGACACATGAGCTTCGGCGATCCTGAAAATTATTAATCAGATAGTAATGACGGAATTTTTTTTACATATTAATTTTTACGCCTTTACCCTCGAGGGAATAGTACCTGTCACCAAAACGCTTAAGAACCCCGAAAAGAATGGATTAGAAACTAATCTCGTCATTTTGGAGTATTAGTTTTTATACCTCCTCACTCCCCCTAGGGTGCTTGGGGTCAAACGTGAGTTTACATAACATCTGCACTGTCACCAATCAGCTTTACCGACCCCGAAAAATAATGAATATGATACCAAACTCGTCATTGCTGCCAAAGAATCTAAAAAATACGAAGTTTGCATTTTCACTATCAATCAAATAATTGAGAATATAATCTACCTACTTTCATGGCATTTATAGATCTTGAAAAGGCGTTTGACAAAGTTAACAGAAATAAATTATGGAACATGATGAAACAAAGGCGTGCCGTAGCACTTAATAACTGCAATAAAAGTCTATATGTAGAAAATAAAATAACAATAGAAACTGGAGTCAAAAATAGAAAAAGAATATAACAGCAACAATAAATAGAGGTGTAAGACAGGGATGTCCGCTTTCATCCTCCCTTTTTAATATTCATATTGGCGATATCATATATAATTGGTAGATAAATTTGGACCCACAATTCAAAATAAGAAATAATATCTTAGACACCATATTTTTTGCAGATGACCAAGTACTAATATCTAGCTCAGAAGATGGTCTACAGAAATAACTCTTCAATTAAATAACATTATACAGAATTATAATTTTAAATTATCAATAAGTAAAACGAAAATCTTAGCTTTTAAAGGATGACATACCGTAAGAGCTAAAATAATTCTGGACTAGAAAACGATTGAACAAGTGAACAATTTTGAATACCTGGGTTATGAAATCTATTTTAAAAATGAAGACCTTTTTAAGAAACGTAATAAATTTAATTATATATGTGGTACAATTAAAATAATATTTAAAAACACAAGAACGGAAACTAAAATAAAATTTTATAAAGCAGTGGATGTCCCCTTACTATTGTATGGTAGTAAATTTTGGGTTGTAACTACAAGAGAAGAGAATATCATAGAAGCAGATGAATTGCGATTTCTGAGAAGTGTAGCTGGCTGGAAACTTGTAGATAAAGGAAGAAGTGAAGGTATTAGAAATGAACTAGATATTTTTAAACTTTTAGATAAAATAAAATAATCTAGAAAAAAAAACTTGAAAGAACATATTCAAAGAATGAAAGACGAACGCATACCAAAAATATAATTAATTACAAACCAAAAGGAGATAGGAATGTTGGTAGACCGAAAAGGAGATGGATTAAACTTTTTGAATGAGAATCTATGAGACCGGAACAAGTCACATGGGCTTAATCCGTGATTATTGTTGAGGATGATGATGAAGTTAAACAAGAAATCTACCGATAAAGTAAACATTAAAATATTTTGACACACACACACACACACACGCACGAACGCACGCACACACACACACACAAACACACACACATAAGGCTGAAAAATATTCCAAGTTGTATTTACCCTCGCCAAGTAAGGTGAATTAAACTAGGAACTAAAATATGAACCTCTAAGGACACACATATAGAGTGAATTAATATCTGTATGTATGCTATCTGTAATTCAATTCACGTATGACATGCCCTGGAAGGAAACTACAAATAAATTAATCTACAGACAATGCATGAATTCAACGAGAAAGATCAGGCTATTGATTTTACCTGATATAATCCCTAGTCTGTTTAATTAGTCTTGGATTGATTTCGAACGGGGAGAAAATTAAATTTCAAATGGACGTTATTATTTGTTCAAATCCCAAAACTACAGAACTTATATTTATTTATTTATTTATTTATACATGAATTGAAAACATACTGTCAATAATAGTTCATGTATTTAACTTATATCCCGGAGATTTCATTGTTATTTAATATTATTTTCTTTTTAGAGAAGAGAGCATTGTGACTTGAAATTCACGACACAAGGATACAGATGACTGGCATGGGAAGACTGCTACACTGCTCAAAAAAATGTAGGGGATATTGTAGAATAACCTATTAAGACTATGTTTTTTGGAATAGTATTAGATGCAATCACTTTCTATTACTCCAAGATAATGTAAACAAGAGTTTGAAGTTGTTACGTAACCTCGGTACCACACCAGAGGACAGTGTCTGTACTGTTGATGTGAAAGGGTGGTGTGGGGGTGAATGTTTTGATGCTGTTTTCAAATCCAGTCCAGTTTTCAGTTAGTGAATGACTTGCCTTAGGGACAGTAATGCCTCGACAACATGATTTACCTGAACCAATGGCTTGGAGGGCCATAGGAAGGATGGAAGCTGGACAGACACAACAAGAGGTGGCACATGCCATTGGGGTGTCTCAAAGCGTGATTTTCAGACTTTGGAATCGTTTTCAGAGAACAGATACTGTTCACAGAAGAGCCGGACAAGGTCGACCACGGGCAACAACAGCAAGGGATGACCATTACTTCTTGTTAACAGCCCGTCGGAATAGACAGCTGAATGCAACTCAACTGCGAAATACACTTCAAACAGCAACAGGACGCAGGGTGTCAACTCAAACTGTCCGTAATCGACTGTATGGAAGTGGTCTCTATGCCCGTAGGCCCATGGTTTGTACCAGGTTAACTCCTCAATACTGTAGAGATCGCAGAAACTGGGCGGAGGAACATCGTGGGTGGAGGTATGCCGAATGGAGATCAGTTCTTTTTTCTGATGAGTCGCGATTCAACTTGGAATGTGATAGTCGGCGCGTATTCATCTGGAGGAAAAAAGGGACACGAAACAATCCAGCTTTTGTACGTGAAAGATCCCCATATCGTGGCGGTGGATTGATGGTGTGGGCAGGAGTCAGTAGTGGTGGACGTACGGACCTCTACGTCATCCAAGGTGGTACTTTGACTGCGGTAAGGTATAGAGACGAGATTCTCCGACCTTTTGTCGTGCCTTATGCTGGTGCCATAGGCGATTCTTTTATTTTTATGGACGATAATGCACACCCCTTGGTGGACGACATGCTGGAAGTGGAAGGTATCGAGCGTATGCAATGGCCAGCTTCCTCCCCGGACTTAAATCCGATTGAGCATGTGTGGGATGCATTAGGCAGGCGCATTGCAGGCAGACCAGCACCTCCCACAACTGTTCCAGAGCTGTACATTGCTCTTATGGAAGAGTGGCCACGTATCCCCCAAGAACTCATTACTAACCTCATTGCATCAATGGCACCCACAGGTGTGAGGCAGTGCTGGCCGTTCGAGGAGACCATACACCATACTAAAGAAACATTTTCACCCATGTTAATGTTGCTTTGTTTGTTTGCCATATTCCTAATCAGGATCTCTTTGACATCTGGTGTGGTACAGAGGTTACATAATGACTTCAAACTCTCGTTTGCATTCTTTTAGAGTAATAGAAAGTGATTGCATCTAATACTGTTCCTAAAAACATAGTCTTAATAGGTTATTCTACAATATCCCCTAATTTTTTTGAACAGTGTATATGTCTGATACACACACATATATATATATATATATATATTATATATATTGTCACATTTTTTTACTTTATCTTTGAAAAAATGGTTGTTCACAGTTATAATCCAGAGATAACCGGACTTTCAGTCCTACCAGGTATAATCCCAGCCGGAAAAGTTTCCTTGGAGAGGTTTCTTCATGGTTTTTCCTCACATATAACCCAAATCGCAGAAACCTTTAAAGTACAAATAGTCTCTAGAATACTGTTTGGCTATCATAATCACTGATGTATTATTTGCCTTGTTCAGTATCAACATATGAGTTAACTGGTGTGTCTAGAGCAAATGTTCGAGTTGTCTTTGAGGTGATCTCGGCTTTGTATGGCAAAAAAAAGTGTGCATGCAGCCCTTAATGAAATCAATTAAGACTGCAATTTAGATATATTACAATTCAAATTACGCTCCATTTAAAAATAAAACTTTATAAGCACAATATACGTCTATGGAACCACTATAAATTTTATAAACTTATATACTATACCATTGGAATGTTTATGTTATGCATGTATTAAAGGTAAAAATCATTTCCCGTCAAGTCGTGTCTTTGTAAAGCAAGAGAATAGTGGTGCAAGAAAACAATTACCTGCAAAGGGAAAGTTTAAACTCTGGAAAAGGAAGGAAGAAAGAAAGAAAAAGAAAGAAAGAAAGAAAAAGAAAGAAAGAAAGAAAAAGAAAGAAAGAAAGAAAGAAAAAGAAAGAAAGAAAGAAAAAGAAAGAAAATAAATAAATAAATAAAGAAAATAAAGAAAAATATTTAATCAGCTTATCGTCCCCAGTATTTATAAGTGTCGATGTATCTATACATCCTATAAATAATATAATTCATGTCATATCTGCCTTCATTGCTAAATGTCAAAAATATAGTTACAACATCTAAATATACAACCGTTACTGCTATAAAGTAACTATTCTATTTAAATATGCTTACTTGTTATAGTGGCCACTAGATGGCAGTTGGAACGATATCCCGCTATCTCTCGTGCAAATTGAGAATGCTATATATATATATATATAGATATTATAAATATATTTTTGACATTTGGCAATGAAGGCAAATATGATATGAAAAGAAAAAAGAATGCTTGAGTTGGGATTTGAACTCGAGTCTCTAAAGTCTGTACCTTTAGCGCTCTAACCAACTGAGCTACCCAAGAATTCCAATACAAGCATACAATTTTCTTATACATGTAGTATTCTCAATTCACCCAAGAGGTAGCGGAAATTTATTCCAACTGCCATCTCGCGGCTAACATAACAATTAAGCAAATTTTTTTTAAAGAGAATATTTACTTTATAGCAGTAACGCTTTTATATATAGATATTATAAATATATTTTTGACATTTGGCAATGAAGGCAAATATGATATGAAAAGAAAAAAGAGAATGCTTGAGTCGGGATTTGAACTCGAGTCTCTAAAGTCTGTACCTTTAGCGCTCTAACCAACTGAGCTACCCAAGAATTCCAATACAAGCATACAATTGTATGCTTGTATTGGAATTCTTGGGTAGCTCAGTTTTGTATGCTTGTATTGGAATTCTTGGGTAGCTCAGTTAGTTAGAGCGCTAAAGGTACAGACTTTAGAGACTCGAGTTCAAATCCCGACTCAAGCATTCTCTTTTTTCTTTTCATATCATATTTGCCTTCATTGCCAAATGTCAAAAATATATTTATAATATCTATATATAAAAGCGTTACTGCTATAAAGTAAATATTTTCTTTAAAAATTTGCTTAACTGTTATGTTAGCCGCGAGATGGCAGTTGGAATAAATTTCCGCTACCTCTTGTGTGAATTGAGAATACTACATGTATAAGAAAATTGTATGCTTGTATTGGAATTCTTGGGTAGCTCAGTTGATTAGAGCGCTAAAGGTACAGACTTTAGAGACTCGAGTTCAAATCCCGAATCAAGCATTCTTTTTTCTTTTCATATCATATTTGCCTTCATTGCCAAATGTCAAAAATATATTTATAATATCTATATATAAAAGCGTTACTGCTATAAAGTAAATATTCTCTTTAAAAATTTGCTTAACTGATATGTTAGCCGCGAGATGGCAGTTGGAATAAATTTCCGCTACCTCTTGTGTGAATTGAGAATACTACATGTATAAGAAAATTGTATGCTTGTATTGGAATTCTTGGGTAGCTCAGTTGGTTAGAGCGCTAAAGGTACAGACTTTAGAGACTCGAGTTCAAATCCCGACTCAAGCATTCTTTTTTCTTTTCATATCATATATATATATATATATATATATATATATAAGAACAAAATGTTTGTGTTAGGATTCCTGAGTAGCTCAGATGGTTAGAGCGCTAAACGAACAAAGTTTAGAAACTCGGGTTCAAACTTTTATATGAGAGAGAGAAAGAGAGAGAGATGGAGAGAGAGAAAGAGAGAGAGGAAGATAGAGGGAGAGAGAGAGAGAGATAGAGAGAGAGAGATAGAGATAGATAGAGAGAGACAGAGAGAGAGAGACAGAGAGAGAGAGACAGAGAGAGAGAGAGACAGAGAGAGAGAGTGAGAGAGAGAGAGAGTGAGAGAGAGAGAGAGAGAGAGAGAGAGAGAAGACATTTATACGATAATAATAAATAATCATACAGGTAGTTATGTGAGCTCAAGTACCTAAGGTGTAACAAAATAAAATACCGTACAACTCCATTTTATCAAGGCTTCACATCTAACCACTTTGTGTACGTATGACATACGTTTTATTGATTTTTTTATTCATATGATAAAGGAACAAATAGCGTGTTTCCAGAATATTAATAAAGTAGTTACACTGTTTTATATAATGAATATATTTCACACGTGTAGCTCAATTATAGGCCTACTTATGTTTTTACACTTGGTAGAGTCATTTAGTTTGTGGACTTGGCATATACAGTAGCTGAAAAATACTACAGCCCATAACACTGGTCAACATTATTTTTTCTCTCATGAGTACCAATAGTTGTACTTAATGCAGTTTTTTATTGTGTTTTCAAATATGTATTCGGAATTTCTCCATCACCCACAGTTTTTTTAATTCAATTTCAATCAATGGATTTAAATAATTATTTTTTTAATAAACGTTTTTTGTCCATTTATTTTCTTGGCGCAGTGAGCGACGAGCACGGGGAACACTTTCATCAGGAGATTTCAGCTATGGAAAAGATGTATCAAGGCAAATTGAATCTAATATGCTGGCCGATTATTGTTGGACCATCAAGAGGGATGCTCCACAGGCGAAATATAGCAGAAAATCATCATTTCTTACTTTCTAGGTAAGTCCGAATGTTCGAATATTGCGTAGTTACGAATTTAGAAAAATATTAAAATGTTTGAAATTATAAATACCTGTCTCTCGGAAACCTTGCGTGATAGAAAAAAGACTGGTATCATATTTTAATTCAGGAGAAAATATACTATCAGAAAAACATTTTTTCTTTCTGAGACAAAAAAAGTTTATTTTTTTGTTGCTCAGTGTAAATTGCAAAAGGAATGATGACACATCGGTTAGGCCTATTCTATCCTTCCAGGATGAGATATATAGTGAACACCATGGATGCGAAACTCAGCCAAGCGAAGTAAAAAGTTAAATCCTCCATTTACCGCTGAGACGCAATTAAAAATTTGCTATGTGGTCAGTGTTGAACGAACATATATTAATAGGCCGTTCTATGTTGTTGTTGGGTCGTAGAATGTACGTTAACCATTCAGCACGGTCATCCTTCACAATAACCATTTTGCGTTATTTTTATGTCGTGACTAGCTAATACCCGGTATGCACTGCTACGCATAAATAAACAAAATGTGTTTTAATTATTAGTTTAGTAAGTAAAAATAAAAACAATTATAAATTTATATAGTAATTATTTTAGATCCATTGTTGTTTACCCAGCGATGACCGGAAATTTACGCATGCCGATCTTCTTGGTATAAATGAGCTGAAAGGCACATGGTTATTGTGAGTTATCCGTAAAAGATAGACATATGCTATCGCGGACTTTTTAGTAGATTTTCTGAGTTATTAAATTCTGTATACATTAATTTGGTGTATTTGTTATGGTTCACTTATTCAATGTTTAATCTAACTTTATTTAGTAGAAGAGGGGATTTAAAATTTAAACTTCACACTTTATTTTATTTTTCATCATTTTCTTTCATTGCTCTATTATCTTCCCTTCTTTCTTAGAACATTTAAGTCAGTCCCTTGTATGCACACAACAGGCAGATAGACACTGGAGCTTTTTTTTCAATTATTAACTCATGCTTTATTCAAGGCATTATTGTTTATATCTCCTTGAATCTGTAGTTTACAGTAGGCTATAGTAGGATGACACTGAGGACAGCCTGGGACAGAAAACCATATCTGGGTCGAAATCGAACTCCGAGTGGAATTCTTAATTATATTACGAAATGGTGACTACAGTGATAGAAGACTTGGTAACGGAATCGAATTTAGTTTTAGCCTTTGGCTGATAAAAACCGGGAAGAAATATCAGGTAAATTGGCAGCGGTGTTTGAACCCAGAACCTCCCGGGATTATTGAATTTTAGCCGATTCACTTGATTCCATTGGTTTCATAAGAGTTGATGATTAGAAAAATGCAATGACAACGCAAGTACTACTTTATTGCTCCTGGTAAGGTAGAGTATGGATCCAACTGATTAAATATTTTGTATGAAGTTACATCATCTAAAATGTACTACTTTTTAATGTCAGAAAATCAATATTGAATCTATATTCTATGGGAAAACTACATTCCGGAAGCTAGGAATAGACAACACTGCATCACGTGATTTTCTGTTTTAGATCTACCGTCCTCCTTCTCGTAAATATTCTTTTTTAATTACTAGAATGTTGTTTTTTAAAAAAATTGAATAAATTCAAAATTTAAAAATGTATACTTTTTAAGATTAAGTATTGTTTGACAAGATATTCGACTTATAATAAATGTAAGTTTAAAACAGAAAAAAGTAGTATCGCAGTGAACAGAATGTTTAGCTTAGAGCACTTGGAAGTAACTGCAGTTAGGTAAATTTTTTCTTACTTGAAAACAAATTAAAGTTTCCCTAAAACTACGATAGATAACAAAACAAAAATTATATTACTTATTAAACAGATAGGCCTAATGCTGAGTTGATTGATACCCAAATTAAGTTATTAACAGTATTTTCTATTACTTGGCAATCATTATAACATAGAATTGAACATTTTCCACAACGTTAATTTTCCTGATTTTAAGTACACTTTTCTCAGAAACTACTGTAAACAGAAATGTAATTTTTTCAGAGGTTATAATCTTACATTTCTACATAAGGGAGGTTAAGAATTAAATTGATAAAAGAATAAGTAAAAAAATCATAAAAATTATAAACTTTTTAAAGAAATTTTAGAAACTTAGTAACCTAAAGGCTTTTATTCCAAAACTTCGTAACCTCAAATGTCAAGATACTCGTAAACAGTGTGAATAAAAAAAACATGCAGTTCTTACAAACAGTTTCTGAGAAAATGGTACCAGATGAACACAAAATGTAAATTTTCAGTAATCTTTACATCATTGTTATAATGATTGCCAAGTAATAGAAAATACAAACAATTTCTCAATTTGGGCTCAGCAGGACATGTTTAATAAGAGGTTAATTGTTTGTTTTGTTATGTATTATAGTTTTAGAGAAACTTTAATTGATTTTCAAGTACGAAAAACTTACCGAAGAGGAGACACTGACTACCAACCGCCCTTACATATTTGTGACATTATTATGAAGGGAAAATTGAATATTAATAAAACGTGTATTAAAAGGCTGCACTGAAATTAACACTAAACAGAGATTAAGATTATACGTGTGTGTGTATGGGGGAGTGGGGGAGGGTAGGTGGTGAACAATAAAATAGTTATGGGAAACTAGAAGTACCAAGAGTATGCTGCGATGGACAGGGCTTTTGGTAAAAATGGTGAATGGAAAAAGGATCATGGGACTTTTTGTAGGAAATTCCGAAGGGAAATGCCTAGTACGTAGACAAAGAATGAAGTGCGGATAATAATATTAAACATAATTTGAAGGAGAATAAGTATAAACGGAATGATTGGAAACTAAATTTAGTTAGATATACATGAAGAGCTTATATCTGCATGACCATAAACTTTCGGATTCAATAGTGCCAGTGTGTGCGTGCGCGAGTGAATGCATAGTGGGAATGGGTATGCGTGTGCATGTGCTTCGGTGCGTGTGTGTTTGAAGAGTTCCCAGAAACTTGACAGATCAACGTAGTTCACAGTAAAATCCATAGAAGGGGCGTAGAACCTTGAGTCCTGTATAGTTGATTTACGGCATGTAAAAGTGAAGTTTGAAATAATGGACCCCCTGGGCATAATTTTTCGGTCCTTTCACGCCAAACGTCAATTATAACAGCATTTATATAACCCGTACAAGACGTGTCGATACTGGGACACATCAACATATATTATACATACCTTTACGGTATTAATTGCATATAACGCATTTAAGAATAAAAATATATTGACAAAATAATTACTATTCCACGATTCCACTGTTTTCATAATACAACGCTTACAATATTATATTACGATGCGAGGTTGGAAAGTGGTTTTTACAGAAGCGAGGCAAATGTTTAAAAATTTCCGAGATTCTGTAAAACACTTCACAAACGTGCGTTGTGCATTTTACTTTTGCGCGCTGTTGTTTTCAAAAATAATAAATAATAGTAAAATAATAAATTTGTTGGAAACATTTGCGTTCATTAGTTGAAACTACCGGAGGTCGTGAGACCAATTAGTGATCAAATGGCGACAAATACGTATTTATTGTTTTATATTGTTTCAAATAAAGTTTAGTTCATTTAAAAGGCAGTGATTTGTTCCATATAATGTATATTAACCATACATTTTGGATATTTTTTGTATAAACATTGTACGTAGAATACATAATGGTTAGTGGTTTTACTTCCCACACATGGTTTGTAATATGTAATATTACAGTATAGTTGTTTAGGTTGGCAACCCCGACATGTAGGAAGTTGAACTTTCAATCACGGTCGCCATTGCTGTAAGTACGACAAAACGCACTATCGAGCAAAACAAGTTTTGTTTAATATCTGACACGTCAACACCAAGTCAGTGTAAAAGGATATCGCAGTTTAAGGGATAAGGTGTTTCCTAAATCAGCCAACTTCTTAGAAAAAGCTCTAAACATTCGACTGAAGATTTCTTAATTCTTGTGCATCGTGGTAATCAGATTCAATTGTAGATACTTTTCATGTATTTACTGAAAGAAAAATATAAGTTTTTATATACAATTATGTATGAAGGTTTTTAATGGATAAGAAAAAGTTTGGGAACCCTATTAGAAGTATGTCGGAGTTTAATGATTCACGTTTTCAACGAGTTCTGGAACATCTCCAGTCGTCCATTCTTTACATGGGAGTAAAAGAACAAACTTCACAAGATCAGAAGATCGTAATTTTCACATAAAACCATCGAGAGCTGCGGGAAAGAGTAAACCATTATCTTTAGCTACTTTAAACAAGAACTGATTAAATGTTAACATGTCAGTGCAGCAAAGCTCAAACAAGCTATAACATTAAAATTATGTTATAAACATTATCGACGCTGTGCAGAGGTTGTGAGTTAAGTTTTATTATCACAGAAAGTGCACTGAAATAAAGATAAACTTCACGCAATTTATTAGAACGCGGTAAATATTCCTTTTCCTTATGTTTATTCCGTACGTAGTGTCAAACAACTTTTTTTTTATTTTATTAAAGTTCTTCTTCTTCTTCTTTCCCGGAATAGGTCAATGCGACCTGTTCAGGTCTCAAGTCCATCGTTCAGATCGTTATTAAAGTTATTTATTAGTCATTCAAAAAATATCTCTGCAGGCGGAAGAATTACGAAACTCTGTTTGTTGCTACACGTGACGCCATATATGGCATTGTACACTGTCAGCGTCCCATGTCCCATTCCCCTCTGCGCTCAAGATAGCAGTGTCACGTGTTCTATTCCTGCATAAACACGACTGCAGTGCCCTCCGTCAACAACTGCGCTTACTCCTTAAACGGGTAATATATGATTCTTTCCCTTTATCATTATTTTTACGCTTCCTTCTTGTCGGTCCTCACTATACTCACTGGGTTCTAACTCTATACAGATTCGGTGGGTTTTAAGGGCTAAATATTGAGTATCATTTCCTTCGAAAAGGTGGGGAGGTCGTGACTTCTGTTTTCTACATTTATGGCATGGAAAACAATTTCAAGCCTGAAAAAAGACGAGGCACCTGAACAAAATTTCTCGTCTATTTCACGCTAAGGTCTGAATCTTTTAACAATAACAAATTGAATCGTTAAATAAAGTACTGCCTACCTAATTTTTTGTTTTCATCCCCGTAGAACTTATAAGCCAATGTTCCGGTCTGGCCGTTCGTAGGCAAGGAGAAAAAAATCCTAATTTTACATTATGTCTTATTTATGTAATTGTTTGCCTTATAAAAGGCCCGGAAATTTGAACATTACAGTACCATATACCGTAAATACTTGACTACGAAGCAACAAAGAAGTGTAACAAATAACATTCTCAGTATGAATGGATGTTCTATTGCAGCTCAAAAACTACCGAACCAATTTTGACAAACGAGGTGCCAATTGGTAAGTCTTTACCATGAGAGCATCATGATGAGAGTATCATAAACTAGAAACAAAATTCAATGTGACGGCAGTGACGTAAAAACGGAAAGTACGAAGTGAAATGTTTTTTGCTGACTTTATGAACTGGAGTATCATTCAATACTGGTAGGACTTTTAAAATTAAGAGGAGGTATTTTTAATCATTTTGGAGCCCTAACTCCATTTCAGAAATATAACCTTAAATTTAGAATTAGTATATTGATGATCTACCTTCGTTCACAATGTTTCGTCACATTAATTCAGGGTTAAAATAAAGTGAGAAATTAAAAAAAATAAACAAGCTAATCATTAATGTCAGGGGACATCACTAGAGCCCGGATTTGTATGCAAAATAAAGTACTAAATATGCATGCAAGTAAGCATGAACACGTAGAAAATATGCACATTAAATATGCACAAACAGATTGTAATAAAATGCATTTAAATTATTTGCTTTGAGGGCAATCTTAACGTATTCCTTGCTTTTAGAGAGATAAGGAAGGTTTTCATGAGGTTTTCTTGTGTGAAGCTCCTTCATCTGTCAGAGTAGTACGTTTTATACCATGAAAATGTCCTTTCTACATCACATGATGTCACAGGTGCATGTGAAAACACCATAGTTTTTCTTCAGTGAATTACGCTTATATCCAATTGATTGCAGAGACATTATTTATTAAAAAATATTAAATAATAATAGATTAATTACTAGTAATCAGCTGAAGGGAAAATTATAACTTAATATCACATTTAGGAGTAAAATATGTATTTATGCATTAATAACCTAAAATAAACAATTTCACCCAGAATATGTATTTCTAAGCATTATCAAATAAGCCTACATCTCAAATTGTCTGTGAAGGGTCCACTTAACGTGCAAATGATTTCCGCATACTTTTTAATGCGTAAAAAACCATGCATTTCGCATACAAATCCGGGCTCTAGTCATCAAAAAGTGAATTAAAATACAGGGTGGACCGCTCGAATGGACCTAATTTCAATTGCTTGTTACTGGCAAACGGTTGAAGATAGAAACTTAAAACAACGTTCATATTACAGAAAAACTCACCAAGTTTTGATATCCAGATCACCACATCTCTATATGAGCCCCAGCAGTCACTGTGACGATATCAAAGCGATGAACAATTTCTTGCCAAGTACGTTGGAGTATGTCTTCTGGAATGTTCTCAATAGCCTCTATGATGCGCTCACGAAGATCACGAAGGTCTTTGACTGGGGTGGTGTAAACTTTATCTTTGACATAGCCCCAGAGAAAGAAATCCAGTGGTGTTAAATCGGGAGATCTCGGGGGCCACGCGATTGGTCCTCCCCTACCAATCCAACGGCCAGGGAAAATGTTGTCCAAAGTCGTACGAACTTCATTGGACCAGTGGGGAGGAGCACCATCTTGCTGGAAAACGATGTTAGGCTGCAGTTGTTCAATTTGTGGAAAGAAGAACTGCTCCAGCATGTCAAGATATGTGGTACCACGAACAGTTTTCTCGGCGAAGAAAAACGGTCCAATGACCTTATTATGTGACAAACTGCACCAAACATTCATCTTCGGACTATCACGAACAAGCTCTTGAATAGCGTGAGGATTCTCCGATCCCCAGATCCGCACATTATGCCGGTTTACCTTGCCTGACAAATGGAAAGTGGCTTCGTCCGAGAAGAAAATCTTGGTCATGAAGTCAGGATCAGCGCCGAGACGGTCCAGCATCGTATTGGCGAATTCCACTCGTTTCGGCATGTCATTCGGCTCCAGACGTTGCACTAACTGCACTTTATATGCGTGCAGTTTGAGGCGTTTGTGGACAATCCGTTGTAATGTCGATTTTGGTATTTGAAGTTCCCGCGAAGCTCTTCTTAATGACTTCCGGGGGCTTCGCTCAAATGCGGCTTGAACATTTGCTACCATTTCATCGGATTGCTCTGCGACCACCACCATGCTTCTTCAACACAGATCCTGTAGCTAATAATGTATCACGCCACTTCTTTATGCTTCTAGCAGTTGGAGCATCACGGTTTAAACACACGCCGGAACTCCCTTTGAACTCTAATGATTGATTTAAACTCCGCATACCACAAAACAGCTTGCGCTTTCATCTGCGGAGTCGCCATTTTCACAAACAATTAAATCTAAGAACGAGAAACGTATCTTTGTGCCATCTACCGATAGGATTCGAAACTTGGTGAGTTTTTCTGTACTATGAACGTTGTTTTAAGTTTCTATCTTCAACCGTTTGCCAGTAACAAGCAATTGAAATTAGGTCCATTCGAGCGGTCCACCTGTATTTTAATTCACTTTTTGATGACTAGAGCCCGAATTTACCATAACTTCGAATATTAAAAATCAAAATTGATAGATAATCCAAGGATGAGGTGGGAGAATAATACTATGTTTTGAGAAAGGGAAATTGTACAGGGAATAATCGGAAAATATACTTCAGGATAGGGGTGTATGGAGAATTTATATTTTACGATCATAGAGCTCCGTGTTCAATAGTACTATTGGTCAAGTCCCGCGCCTTAGCCGAGCAGTTAAGGTATATGCCTTGGTGCAGAACGAAGGAACATGCGCTGGTTGGAGTCTCCGTGGAGGAAGACATTTTCTCATGGTATTTCGGCTGTGCTTACCCAGCACCATGAGCGATTTGGGTTACTACAATAAAGAGCGGCTCAAGGTTGAGTAAACCAGCTATAAAGACTGGGGATACCAACATGTTGACCACATGCCATCCCCATACTGGCTGGATGATTGTCTACCTGTATGATTAACACATGTGGATGTGAGGCCGGGACACCCGACTTGTAGGCTAAGGGCCTTTTAGGGTTTTCCCGCATGGAGTATAGTTTAGTGGGTTAAGTAGTTATACTTTATCCGCTCTTAGGGTGATGCTAACACAAACAAACACCAATTGTGTCCTTCCGCCACGTGTGAATTGTGTAAGACATGTGATTATTGAATAGGGCAGATTACAAGAAATCTGGTGAGATTTTTCACTGAACTTGTGAAATACATTTAAAATAACTTTTCTTACCACTAGTCATAGATTTGCCAGACTTGTGTTTAAAAAAATGTATATGGTGACACAGCAACAGAGGTCTCTACACTTCCAGCAAGTCTGTTGCATGATAATTGACTGAAGCATGATTCAAATACACCATTCATAAGTAATAAACTATTTTAAGTTATAATTATTGGTTAGGTATGTTTTAGAATATTATTTTTATTCACGAAGAATAACAAGTATATTCAAAGGACATTTTAATTTAATGAAGGGGACTACTTTTTCGCGTACTTACTGCTTCTACATCGTACGCCGGTGTCCATAACCAATGAAAAGCGAGCAGGTCACATGGTTTTGTTTTGATGAGGATCACTTTAAGAACAGATAGCTTTAGTTATGATGTATGGACCTTAATGGTGTCAGTTACCTAATTTCAATATTCCGAACCATTTTCCGTTTACCATTTCTTATAGGCCTGTAGCAGGCAGTTGACTCATAGCCAGTTGACCAACTAGTTTCTGTTTATCATCTTCATATTTTAAAGAAGTCCTAGTAATATTCTTTCGCCACTCGTTAAAGTGTAGTTTCATTTCTTATTTTGTCTCTTCATTCACTTGTTTAATTATTCTTATGCACATTTCAAATTCTTGAAGTCGTTTCTTCCTCATAATATTCAACACTTCACATAAAGAACTCTATTAGTATTATCAAAATCAGTCAATTTTTAAAGATATAAGACATAATATCGGCCTTTGTTTTCTCAGTATAGCACAATCTATCCCGCACAAGTTCGATGGAAATTTTATGAAGGAACAATTTGAAAACAAGAATTTGTTCGGACTATTAGTAGTTATAAGCTGCCGATTCTTTGTCTTATAAATGCGATATACGTTAAAGAATCCTCAAGAAACTACCTAAGTTTAGATAGAAACTGATCATTTGCATTAAAGCAGGTTTTTATATTGCCTGAATAACAACATTAAAATTAATAAATAATTGTATACTTTAAAATTATTTTTATGCTTAAATATAACTTTAAATAAAAATATAAAGATTTCATTGTTAGTTATTGTCAAAAAAATCATAATAATGACAATGTTTTATCATCATCATAGTACATTCACGAATTTAATAATCTCTCTGTTTCGACCTCAAGAGAAACACCATCCAGAAGTCTTTTGAGTGGACGTCCTGGTTTTCTTCTGCCTGCAGATTGATATCTTAACATTTGTTTGGGTATCCTGTGATCTTCCATTCGATGAACATGTTGCATATATAATCAGATTTTTTCTAAACGTACCATGTCTTCATTTTTTTGTGATCTAGTAGCGTGCACCTGCAGTCCTCCGAAGGTATCTCATTTCAGCAGATCTAAGTTAATTTAATTAAATCATAGGGCAGGCAATACTTCATACTCTATCATGAAGCGATGTTTTTGATAAACAGGCGAATAAATCTTCTCTGTATATTCTTCTATTTCAACGTCCATATTTCGCTACCATACAAAAGAGTCGGAAGAGCCAGTGTTTTATACACTTTTAGTCTTGAATGTTTTTGGAATAACTGTGGTTTGAAGATAGAATTTATTAAGCCTAAAATTCTTAATAAAATTCTTTAAAAAATGTTTACTTTTGCATTTACATCCTTTTCTTCTTCATGTGAGACATTGCATCCTAGATATGTAAAATGTTTTACTAGATAAGTATTTTTTAAATAATGCTTTTAAAATTGTTTAATTAATTGATATCAGAATTCAAAATATTTCTATTAAACTTTAAAAATAAGAGCTGAATAACTGGATACTCTCATAAAAGAAATTTAACTAAATTATCTTTATCTTTCTCGTATGACCAATCGGATTTAACCTTATATTTAATAGAATGACTGAACAATATAATTAAGAATAATGTCATGTGACGTAATAATGAACCTTAATATTTTAACATGTTAAATTTATTCATTCTGTATCGACGTTTTGTTCTGAATGGATCCAAAAATAGCTCTTCAGATAAAATTTAATAATCTCTCAGGTTCTAGGATGGTAAAAGTTTCATTTTATCCCAGCGGGGACCGGTGGGCCCTAAGCTTTCTGAAATTTGTTATATATATATATATATATATATATATATTACGACCGGAATTAACTTGGTCATCTTGGAACTCAAGACTTGGAATAAATCTGATTTTAACAAACCATTTTTTATCAAGCGTCTCCTGTATACCAACTTCTGACCCCTGAGAAGAGAATCCAGCTCTACCGCAATTTACCTATATTATTCCCGATCCAAACATAAACCCATATAATTCCAATATCAGAATTAACAGAAAATGGATTGCGAGACCATTTACGAATAGTTATTTCTGAAACCAGATCATGTTCTGCAAATTAGTTCCCAGAATCTATAAACATACAACAATAATTGCGACAAAATAAGGTCGTTTCTTAAAATACAATAGTTATAAAATGTGTATTGACTTGTTGATGTACTATGTTTAGATTGTAGACACGGATCGAGTTTTATAGCTTGTTTACCAATAAAACCTATTTTAAGTGTTGCATACAGTAGTTAAATGCTATTTTATAGGAAAGGAGAGAAATAAAAGTCCAAAGAGAATTTTTAATAACTATTTTCTGTCGAGTCTCATTCGAGTTGTCTCGAGTTAAAATTCCCATAAAACTGAATGGATTTTGTTTCTGTCATTTCTAAGTCTTTAAGGCAAATGTGACTATAAATTTATTACCATTCCAATTACATTATAAACAACATTTTATGTTCTCTCAAAAATGGAAGTGAACTTCTGCAGAAAAAATGCCCAAGTAATACAACGTAAGTTATAACTTATGTCCGATTTCAGTGTTCAGTGTGACGTCAAACGCTTATGTCACATAATATAGTTATATCTATCAGCGGCCTACAAACAGAGATTTTTCTCACTCTTCAACGGATGTTATAAAGAATAGCTGTAACTTTCCGACCATTTATACACTGAAAATCAACGTATTTAATTAACTCACTGGCAGTGAAAAGTAACGTATTTAATTAACTCACTGGCACTATCGAACCCGTAGGTTCATCGCCGCACGGACATAAGCTCTCCACACATCCCTATTCTCATCTAATGTTTTCCAATCATTCCTTGTATAATCTACTTCCCTCAAATCATGATTAATGTTAATTTCCCATCTAACTCTAGATAAACCAACTAGACATTTTCCTTCTGGTTTTCCTACAAGAAGCTTCCATGCCCCTCTTACATTCCCAATTCTTGCCACATGCCCTGTCCATCGCACTCTACGAGACTTAAGTGATTTACTATATATGGTTTCCTATAAAGATCATACAGCTCACTGTTAAACAGTCTTCTCCATTTGTCTGTCTCTTCATCTCCCTTTGTTCAAAAATTTTTCTTAAGAACTCTATTCTTAAATACTTGTAATATTTTCTCCTCCCTTAAAGTAAGAGTCCATGGATCGCATCCATATAATATAACTGGGAGACTAACAGTTTCATATGTTTTCAGTTAAACATTTTTTGAAAGGATTTGGGACTGCAAGAGTCTCTCTAATACATAATAGCATGCATTCCCAGAATTGAGCCCATGTTTTATTTCTTAATGCATCTCATTTCTACTTAGTAATTGTTGTTTCTAGGTATTTGTCATAAACTGTCATTTCAATTATACTATGCATTTATATATGTGAACATATATTTAATTTTATTGATATTTACTTCCAGTCCCAATTTATTAGTGTTATTCAATAGAGTATGTATGTTCGCCCTTAATATCTCCTGATAATACTACATTATCATAAGTAATGCCACGAGTGATTTCCAATTTATCTACAGAATTTTGAAATCAAGAGTGGCATTTGTTAGGACTATTTAACGAATAAAATTAAGCTGTTTACTCACAAATCATTACTTAAATACAGTTATTTTAAAATATTTATTTATTCAATGTAAACGGCGATGTTTGAAAACAAATGAGAAACGTTTGTTATGCTTCATTTGTTCATCACTGCAACCAGATCATAATATTTATTGCCAAAGTATTGCAATATTATAAGAATGCACCTAGTGGAGAAAAAATGAAACATCGAACTGTGTATGACCAACATTATAGGTTATTAATTAATTTATGACGTCCTATGATGTAAATTATATATTTTTTTGGAACGTAAAAACCTGGAAAATAATATGTTTAAGAAAGTGCAAACAGTGGTTTCTTTTTTATTGTGGTATAATCAATTACTAAGAATGTTTTTCTATTATATCCCGTAAGCAGAAAGTAATTACATTCGTGCACTATATATACAATCTGGTAGCCGTATTTCTTAGTGAGTCAGTCACTGCAAGATAATGTTCTGAGCTATTCAGAATGTTAAAAAGGAGGAGTTTGATTTTAATATGATAAAATTAAACTGATAAAATAGAGGTGAAGAACGACTCTGATTGGTTTTAAATCAAAATTAATTGAAATGTCATTGGTCATTGACTCCTATTTGGATCATGATTCAAATAGTCATAAATAATGTCACGAGTTATTTCCAAATTACAGATAAATTCGGAAATCAAGAGTGGCATTTGTTAGGACTATTTAAAGAATACAATTAAGTTGTTTACTCACAAATCATTATTTAAATATAGTTATTTTAAAATATTTATATATTTATTGTAAACGGCAATGTTTGAAAACAAATGAGAAAGATTGGTACGCATCATTTGCTTCTTTTGTTCGTCACTGCAACCAGATCATAGTATTTATTGCCAAAGGAACGCAATATTGTAAGAATGCACTTTAGTGGAGAAAAAATGAAACACAAAAATGAAACATCAAACTGGATATTAATTCATTTCTGATGTCCTATGATGTAAATATGACAATTATATTTTTCTGGAATGTTATTACCTGGGGAAAAATACATTTAAGAAAGTGAAAACAGTGGTTTCTTTTTTTTTGGTGGTATAATCAATTGCTACAAATGTGTTAATATTAACTCCCTCATGCGCTACGTGTTGACATCTATGCACTATATATACAATCTGGTAGCCGTGTTTCTTGGGGAGTTAGTCACTTCAAAATATTGCCATGACCTATTCAGAATGTTAAAAAGGAGGTGCGTTCTTTATTATGATAAACTTTCGTTGGTAAATTCTAGGCGAAACACGGCTGTGATTGGTTGTAAGTAAAAAATCATTGAAATGCGATTGGTCATTTACTCCCATTTGGGCCATGAGTTAAATAGTCGTAAGTAATGCCACTAGCGATTTCCAAATAATTGATAAATTCGGAAATCAAGAGTGACATTTGTTAGGACTATTTAACGATAAAATTAAGCTGTTTACTAACAAATCATTATTTAAATATAGTTATTTTAAAATATTTATATATTTAATGTAATCGGCGATGTTTGAAAACAAATGAGAAACGATTGGTACGCTTCTTTGCTTCTTTTGTTCGTCACTGGAACCAGATCACATTATTTATTGCCAAAGGAACGTAATATTGTAAGAATGCACTGTAGCGGAGAAAAAGTGAAACACGTCAAACTGTATATTAATTTATCTCTGATGTCCTATGATGTAAATATGACAATCATATATTTCTGTTAAAAAATACATTTAAGAAAGTGTAAACAGTGATTTATTTTTTTGGTGGTATAATCAATTGCTACAGATGTTTTTATATTAACTCCGTCATGCGGTATGTTTTGACATTCATGCACTATATATACAATCTGGTAGCCGTATTTCTTGGTAAATCAGTCACTGCAAAATAATGCTATGACCTATTCAGAATGTTAAAAAGGAGGTGCTTTCTTTATTATAATAAACTTTAGTTGGTAAATTCTAGGCGAAACACGACTGTGATTGGTCGTAAATCAAAAATCATTGTAACGTGATTGGTCATTGACTCCCGTTTGGGGCTTGAGTTAAATAGTCAAAATTAACTTTCAGTAATTTTAACCTCAGTTGAAATCTTCAGAATATTCAGCTGTAATAAAGTATTGAACACGTAACTGTTATACTCGTCCGGTAATATTTGACTTACTAATGAGTTATGAATAAAGGAATGATAAGGACAGAGTGACAAATCATAACCTATACTGTTTTACAATGAGCACGTAAACCTCAGGTACCAGTGTATTACTTACCCAAGTTACATCTGAACGCGGAAAATATGCTAGGAATGTGCTGTCGATTCTCTTTCATCTCATACTATGTTGACACTTCCAGTCTCCTGTATTGTGTTATTTGTCTGGGAGGGGAGCGCTGATGAATATTGTGTTTTTTAAATGATCCGTCACCTACAGTAGTCGTTGACCAAACGAATAATCCGGCAACCATGTTATTACTGGGCAATGAGCTGTTCATGTTTTCATGTTTGCAATTTCCGTCCGCTGTATGTGTTGTGAGGCTGGTAATAGAGAGATGGCAAATACTGTGATTTTAAATTATCCGAATCCTTTAGTAGTCGTCGTCGACTAAATGATTCATTTGACAATTACATAATTATACACTCCACCGCTGCGGTCTCGAGGTAGCGTGCTGCCTTGTAATGTAGCGGACTCGGGTTCGATTCCTGGGTGAGGATTTTACTGGGTTTTCCTCACCTATAAGACAAATGTCAAGAAGTTATGACCTAACAGTCCCCGAATATCAACTGGCCATCAAAGGTAAGGTAAAGGTAAAATGATCCCACTACAGGCCTCAGGAGGCCCTTGGGGTAGTGGGAGGTTAAGGCTCCCACTTTTTCTAGACAATCGGCACTTGGTGTCATCCCCTGTGTGACGGCCGCCTTTACCCCCAGAACAAGCACCTGGTACTCATTTCTGTTAGAGGCTGAGTCGACCCCAGGGTCATAGTGCCGCCAGAAGGTTTGGGTCAGTTTAAAAATCCTGACTCCACCGGGACTCGAACCCTCGACCTTCCGGCTTGTAGAGCAGTGCCTTAACCACTACGCTACGGCATGCCCCATCTGGCCATCATCATTATTATAATACGTAGTGTGAAAAGCAACGTAAAGCTACCACACCTATAATTTCCAAGTAAAGCTGCAACACATAGCATAAAAATGCTATGATTGCAATGAATAATTTATCATATTTATATTAAATTATTATCGTAAGTATTATTATTGTTATTATCCTATAAAATGTTGTTTATACATGAAATTTACATTGCTACGTCTAATGCATCTTTAACTGTTTATAATTAGTATAGTGTATATCTATATTTGTCAAATATTTATTTGTATTTGTGCTGGTTGAGTGGAAGAGAAGGCCTTATGACCTTAACTCTGCCAGAATAAATAAAGCATTATTATTATTATTATTATTATTATTATTATTATTATTATTATTATAAAGACCTGTCATAGGGCAGAACACTACAAAAATAATTATATTACACATGCGTTTAGAGATTCTCCCTTCCATACAGAATAGTATGGCGATACTAGCGCAAACACAGTCCCCCTCTAGCCGTGCAGTCCTAACTCGGTTGAGTAATACTAATCCCATTGAATACAACTAAAGATTATAAATGCGATATGACCTTCGATGATAAAGGGTCTACAAATGAAAATCAAATCAAAAAGTAAAATTTATTGGCGTAGAAGATGACATAAAATGTTTGTGAAACATATGTATAAATTTACGACTACCCAGTTTAACTAGGTTATAAAAATGAATCTGCAATTTACACCTCTGTTAAAAGTAACTAACACAACTAAAAATAACAATAGTGGAGAGAATACATAACCCTTACCGTGTTAAAGTTAACGTGCGTTTTCTTGTCAACCTAGTTATGTCAATTATTCTGTTTCTCCCTCGCGTTTTCCATTACGTTAATGAGGTAAAAAAATACATGGCACTAGCGATCAATTGTCTGCATTATTTATATCACATTGTTCGATGTAGTTAACGTTTGCAGTCTATTATTTTTTCCTCGTAAAATAAAGTACTGCTGATAAGTAATTTCTAGTTTTCACTTTTTAATCTTCTATATTTACTGATATTATACTGCGATACAATAGGCCCAATGATAAACTTAGTATAGTATATCTATGAATACACGGAATAAATATAAAATCGCAATTTTCAAGGATGTACTTTTTTAACCGAAAACACGCATATTAATGTTTTTTAATGATTTATTTATTTTACCTGATGGAGTTATGAACATAAGTCTTCTCTTCCACTTCTAACTAACTCACTGACACTATCGAACCCGTAGGTTCATGACCGCGCGGACATAAGCTCTACATACATCCCTATCCTGAGCTAATGTTTTCTAATCATCCCCTGTATAATCTACTTCCCTCAAATCACAGTTAATGTTATTCTCCAACCTCATTCTTGGCCTACCAACTGGGCCTTTTCCCTCTGGTTTTCCTACAAAAAGCTTCCATGCGTATCTTTCACTGCAATTCGTGCCACATGCCCTGCCCGCCCATCGCAGTCTTCGAGACTTAAGTATTCTATTAGATCTGGCTTCCTACAGAGACCAAGTAGTCTTCTCCATTCACCTGTCTGTTCATCTCCCTATGGTTCAAACATTTTCCTAAGAACTTTATTCTCAAATACTAGTAATCTCCGCTTCTCTCTTAAAGTAAGAGTCCATGTTTCGCATCCATATAATATACTTACTTACTCACTGGCACTATCGAACCCGTAGGTTCATGGCCGCGCGGACATACGCTCTCCATACATCCCTACCCTGAGCTAATGTTTTCCAATCATTCCCTGTATAATCTACTTCCCTCAAATCAGAGTTAATGTTATTCTCCCACCTCATTCTTGGTCTACCAACTGGGCGTTTTCCCTCTGGCTTTCCTACAAGAAGCTTCCATGCAAGTCTTTCATTCCCCATATGTGCAACATGTCCTGCCCATCACAGTCTACGAGACTTAACTGTTATTATATCTGGCTTCCTATAAAGATCATGCAATATATTGTTATGTAGTCTTCTCCGTTCACCTGTTTGTTCATATCTCTTTGGTCAAATACTTGTAATCTCCTTTCATCCCTTAAAGCAAGAGTCCATGTTTCGCATCCATATAATATAACTGGTAGAATAACAGATATATATTTTCAGTTTAACGTTTTTTTGAAAGGAGTTGGCACATCAAGAGTCTTTGCAATGCATAATAGCACGCATTTCCAGAATTGAGCGTATGTTTAATTTCTTTGAGCATCTCATTCCTATTTGTGATTATTGTTCCTAGGTATTTGAATTCAGCCACTTCCTCAAAATTTCCCTCATTTGTCTTTAGCTGTTCATTACCAATATATAATGCATTTTTATGTGTGACTATATATTTAGTTTTATTGATATTTACTTCCAGTCCCAATTTCTTAGTGTTAATAATGTGTGCACGTTGGCCTTTAATCTCCTCGCTATCGGCCATCAGTACTACATCATCAGCATAAACTAACAGATTATTAATACCATTGAGTTGTAAGCCTTCTTCATCCTCTAAAAGATTCGATGGCATGCTCTAGTACAAAATTAAATAGTAGAGGAAATAGTGCATCTCCTTGCTTCAACCTTTCGTGGAATTATAAAGTATTGAAAACTGTTTGCCTCCTACACGCACCCTTGTTTTTGTGCCATTTAGACTTCTCTTCCATTTCAGCAAGTTAAATTACACATATAATAATTATGTATGTTCTACAACTTGATTAATAATACATAATAGGCATAGACTAGAAAATATACAGACGACATGGAAGGAAAATATGTAAATTAATAATATAATAATGTTTTAATTATGAACATTCCATAATACAGTGTTCCTGCTTCAACCCAAAGTGATTTGTCGCCAGAGGTTCCTGTCTAGAACATCATCTCCCCTAATATAATAATAATAATAATAATAATAATAATAATAATAATAATAATAATAATAATAATAATAATCTATAATTTGATTAAATAGTTGGCTTGGTAAAGAAAATGCAAAATATGAAAGAATACTAATGATAAACCTTAAACATGGTTATACAATATATCGTCCAAGGAAATATGTAACGAGCTTTTTATGAGATATGAATAAATAATAATAAGAATGCGCACAAATTGTGCATGTATTGATAAGTCACTTATTTGTGCAAAAGTTAAGCTCTGATATTTTTCTATTCCTGCAGATTAGGATATGGTATCAGAGATAGTCATACAGAACACACGCGCACTTATCGTCTGCCTCGTGGATTGATTTATTTATACATGTTTTGTGGTGGTATCTATGAACCGCTAGGGATGTCACGAAGTGGCGAAGATGTTAGTTTTTGTGCCTGTCCAGGTCTGGTTCATCATGGCTTCCGTTGTGAAGAGTTCTTCCCGGATGTCCTCCTTCTTCTTTGTCCTCTCGACTACAGTCAGATTCAACCCAGGAAGTTACTGTGTGTTTGGAACAGGGAACTGGGTTGCCATTTTAACAGTATTTTCTTGAGAGAAATCCTTAAATAAAACTGAAGTATGCAACACAGCGGGTATATAGTTGTAAGTTGTAGCCGTCTAATCCACTCCCTCTTAAAGAAAAAACAGTTACCACTTGTCACTGCTCGTGTGGACCTGAACTATCCTGCGTGAAAGTGTCGACTCTCATATTTACTATAAAACTAGTTTGCATGCCGTAAAAGAAACACTATGTTTTTTTTTAATGTATAGTACATAGATTTGGAAAAAGTATCCTAACCTTCCCCCTCCGCCCCTCCCTAAACAAACAAATACTGTTATTATGGGTTTGGCAACATCTACCCCTGTTCGTAGGGGGGGGGGCACTGGCTTAGCCCGTAAGGTCTGTAGTAACTCCTGGGTTGAGTTAGAGCGTAGTGCTTTCTTCCAGCTGGGAGTGGAGAGCAGGTCAAACCTCGTTCTAATGTCTTCTATCAAAAAGGTATCTTAGGCGAGTACATACACCAACCTGGAGAGAGAGTGTTTAGACACTCCTAGCGTTGCCTTCAAAAAGGCAACTTCTTCTAGAGTATGGAGGTCTTTCTTGTGGAGTTTGTCCCATGTTAGGTCTATACCATAAGTGAGTATGGGGACTATCTTGGTGTCAAAAATTACCATAGCAGATTTTAGGGACAACGTAGTTATTTTTCTGATCTCATGTATGGGTTTTGTGGCCGCTCTCGATATCAACAGACACCTTTATACCTCGGAAAGTAGACCTATTTGAGTCCTGCTTACCAACTTCATCACTGAGCATAGAAAGCTTGAGAGATGATCACAGTGAATTTAACAAATTTTGTTATTTTTAATTTCACTATTTACAACCACAGATATACGTTTATCATATATGTATCCGACCTGGTAGACTTTATCACGCTCGCCTCTGGTCCCAAAGTTCGCGGGTTCAAATCCGGTCAGCGTCGATAGACTATTTCAGAGCATGAGAATCGGCTTCTTTAGGAAGAGGACAAAAGCGATGGGTCCTTTTTTATAGATTTATGACACGTAAAATAAACTTGAGCCTGAAAAAAGTGCCTGGGATAAAAATGTTTGGCCTTTTCTCGCAAAAAAATTAAGCATGATGCAAATGATCTTCGCTATTAAATAGCGCCATTAATATAACATAATACAATAGTATAGGGCCAATTTATAAATATTCTCTTGGCTTAGAGAATAAGTTTTAAAATTTATAGTGGATCCGTAGACTTATCTTGTACTAATATTTTATTTTTAAGGGGAAACTTTGAATAGTACTTCTATGGCCAGACGAGGATATCCAGGCATCATGTTGTATACCAGCCATTATATACCTGTGAGCAATTTGATCCGAGGCATGGTTCCTCTGTAATTGCGGAGTGAGAGAGCACTTGAATGGTAAGTTGAGGGGAAATGTTAATGTAATGATGCCTTCTCTACCTTAACAGCACAGTGACAGTTCTTGTCCTGGTTCGTGTTCATAGTTCATGTTTAGTATAATCAGATGCATCATCAACAGCAACATGGAGGAAACATATTTTATCATTGAACGAGATAATGTTGCAAATTATTTAATTTTTAATGAAACATTTTCTTTTAAATTTAATTTTGTTGTTGTTAAATATTAGAGCCAGTTAAGTACACATTCATTCCCGCTCGAATCTCACTCCCCGAGCATCTCAGTATCGTTGCTTCTACGGAGACACTTGACGTATTCAGATAACTTGGAGGGGAATGTAAAACGCATGCGCGAGAGTAAAATGCAAGCGATAATGACCGTGGATCAGATTTCCCGTGAGCAATTAGTACTCTTCATAAACATAATAATGTATACAATGACTGTGAAAGCTAAAGAGAATTTATTACATAAATTATCAGATAGAACTTACATTCTACAAGCCTTAAGGTTTGAATATAAGACTATATATTACATGCGAAAAATTAATTAAACATGTACTCATTATTGTGAATAAAATATTCTTCGACAGCACTAAACGTGTGTTTAGAATTTACATCAATTTATTTCCATGCTAAACTGTTAGGAAAAATTATAGAGTATGAGATTACCTTTCATATATTAATAAATAAAAATATTAGACAATAGTTGTGAGTACGGGATATTTATATAAAATGTTTAAAATTGACAATTGTACATTAATTGAATTTACGCCGTTTAGGAAAAAGCTAATGTCAGCGTACTAATTTCAAAGCTATATTATATAAAATTATATATAATCTGACTATCTTTTCAAGTTCAAGGAGTAGTTGCATTTTGAGAAATGCATTTGAAACAAAATGTTTATTTTTTTAAATTTATAAATTGACAGATCTATTATTAATTAATTAATTACGGTAGGCCTATATCAAACTGTTAACTGAAAATCAATTCAGGTGTTCAGTGAATCATAACTTTTCGCTAATTTTTTAAAAACTTTTGAAGATGCGAATTTAGTTTATATTATAGGCTATTATTTGCCGATTTCAAATGAAGTGACCTTTAAATGGTCCATAGATTTATATTTCTGTAATAATAATAATAATAATAATAATAATAATATAATAATAATAATAATAATAATAATAATAATAATAATAATAATAATAATAGTAATAATAGTAATAATAGTAATAATAATAATAATAATAATAATAATAATAATAATAATAATAATAATAATAATAGTAATAGTAATAATAATAGTAATAATAATAATAATAATAATAATAATAGTAATAGTAATAATAGTAATAATAATAATAATAATAACATTAATAATATTATTAATAACAACATTAATAATAATATTAATAATAACGTTAATAATAATAATAACAATGAAAACAATACATTTAAGGAAGATAGGCTGCAATAAATTGGTATTAAGCTACTCGTCCTTCAGATTGAAGGTTGCGCCATTGCTGTACTTTTCATGTCGAGGGACAGTCTTGATTGCAATAATATATGGAACGGGGATGACGTAACATGCCCCATACATTTACAAATTCCCTACCCCTGCATTGGTTTATCATATAATTTTATTTCAATTCAGTATATGTACAAATATAAGGTGCTTTTGAAATATTTCAATGTTGATCTTACGCTGTAAATGTATACAGCAGCACTGTAATATAGTTTTTATTTTTTAAATAATGGAATTCTATTTGTTTCCGTTTCACTATTTGTATGATAATGGAAAATAAAATATGAACGCACATATGTGTGAGATTAGTCTGCTGCATATGTTTATATGTTATGGAAATGTTTATTTGTGGTGTGTAAGAGCCTGAGGCATTGATTCAAATTGCGACCATCAGCAGAATGTGACCGGATTATTTATGAACTGTAAATACAGATTCTGGGATTAATTATCCCGTTCTTTGTGTTTATCATCAGCATGTATTAAACATTCCTTTACATCCTGGACATGGATGTTAACAGGTATGGACAAATCCATTCATTCATTACTCAAACAAGTCAACCGAGCAAAGAGATTCAACGAACTTAAATACTTGACATTTAAAAACAATAAAACCTCTATATCTACTTTATTTGAATAAAAGTAAATAATAAATAATTTAGGATCCGAGCGTATTAGGTACAGCGCGTGCATCAAATCATTAGCTATTACCTCCACAGAACTTCCTAGAACTCTTCTACGATATGACAGCAGATCGAATTGGGAACTCACTATTTATCTCTTTCATGAAATGCTCTAAACAATAGTCTTCTTCTACTACAAGGTCTAGGCTATGCAGCCTGTTCCGGCGAAGTTAAAAGTGGAGTCCATCTTCTACGTGGTCGGCCAACATCTCTTGTTCCTTTGGGATTATACAGGAAGGTTCCTTTTGGTATTCTTTCGTTGTTCATTCTCATTAAGTGTTCTGTCCATTTCTTATTGTTTTCGCCGATTTTATCTTCAATTTTATATATATGTAATTCTTCTCGCATAGTTTCATTCCTTATTCTATCCGCTCTTGTGCATCCTTTCACATTACGTAAAAATAGCATTTCCGCAGTCTGTATCCTGCTTTTATCTCTTGCTTTCATTATCCAATTTTCACTTCCATACAACAAAGGAACAGCCATTGTTCTATATAATTTAAGTTTCGTATCTTTCCTTGTCTTCCGACCTAAGGTTCTTTTTATGGTTCCACAAATAGACTGAAATTTATTTACTTTATTTCCTATATCTTTATTTTCTCTATAAGTTATATCACATCCTAAGTATTGGAAATGTAATATTTGTTCTATTGTTCTGTTATCCAGAACAATTTTTGATCTAATTCCATATTTACCAATAAATGCCATTAATTTTGACTTATTTATTGATTTTTACAATTATATTTATTGGCTATTAATTTAAATTTATATGCTAACATTTGGAGCTCATTTTCAGATTCTGCTAAAAGTACAACATCGTCAGCGAATAATAAAGCATTTATTTTATCTTTATTATCAATTAATGTTCCTTCATTAGTTAAAACCCTCTTCCGTTCTTTTAGGATATCCTCCATATAAATCTAAACAATATACATACAATTTGAAACCACGCAATTTTATTATCAATAGTCAGCGATGTCTTCAAATGTGCCTGCGTTTAGTCTTGAATTAATAATAATAATAATAATAATAATAATAATAATAATAATAATAATAACTTATTATTATTATATTAGAGTCCATCACTGAGGTCTCGAGGTAGCGTGCTGCATTGTCACGCAGCGTGCCCGGGCTCGATCCTCGGTCGGGACAAGTTTCCTGTGTGAGCTTTTTCGGGTTTTTCCTCACCTGTAAGACAAACATATCAGGCACCTTTAAGGCCCAAACGGTCCCCGAACATCATATGACAATCATAATCATCATAATTCATATTCGCCTTAGATTAAGTTTAGGATTAAGGACTCTCCTGGCACACCATTATCATATTCGTCAACCATCATGTGTATATTACAAATTTCAAATGACGCGAGAGAACGCCAGAGAATGTCGAAATGACAAAATTGGGACATTGAATAAAAAATAATTTTATTAGAATATTCTCATAATTATTACTAGAGTATTGTTATTGTCTTAATTATTATTATTATTAGGCCTATTATTATTATTATTATTATTATAACTCACTGGCTCTATCGAACCCGTAGACTCATGGCCGCGCGGACATAAGCTCTCCATACATTCCTATCCTGAGCTAATGTTTTCCAATCATCCCTGTATAATCTACTTCCTTCAAATCATGGATGTTATTCTCCCACCTCATTCTTGGTCTACCAACTGGGCGTTTTCCTCTGTTTTTCCTACAAGAAGTTTCCGTGCACCTCTTTCATCCTCCATACGTGCCACATGTCCTGCCCATCGAAATCTACGAGACTTAATTGTTCTTATTATATCCTTCCTATACATATCATGTAGCTCAATATTATGTAGTTTTCCCCATTCATCTGTCTCTTCATCTCTTTTTTTGGCCCAAAAAATCCCTAAGACATTTATTCTCAAGTACTCGTAAATTTTCTTTCCTCCCTTAAAGTAAGAGTCCATGTTTGGCATCCATATAATATATTCTATAGAAAGAATAGTCAATTTATTTATTACGTCTTAAAATATTTGGTTGAACTTGTTCCGGGTTTTCACTAAAAGCTCAATATAGATACAGTCCAGCAATTACGTCGAAGAGTAGTTAGCTCAGAACTACCAGAAATCAAATGTAAAGGGAATGTTGCCGATGTATGAAAAATTAAAATTCAAGCGGTATATACTGGCCTATTTATTAAATCATAAACATTGTAGCAGTGAATTAAAATCGTTCTATGTATTGTGAATCAAACGCAAGAAGCGAAAATTACCAGTTAAAATGCTGAAAAATGTAATTTTGGCGCGATTTTCAGAGTTTTGGATGACTATGCAATTGTTAGATTCCTGTCAATGTTGGATTTACTGGACAAGTGGCTATCATGCTCGTCTCGTTTCGTGATTCGCGGGTTCAAACCTGTCCAGGGTCAATGGTTTCACCGAAAAGAAAATTAAGGCATAAAGACACGTAACATAAAAAGCAAGGCTGAAATAAGATTTTCTGATCAAAACTTGTCGCACATTTCACACCAAATTTTTAATTTATTTGTTAAAAAGCTTCGTTAAATATATTAGTTTCTGTTAGATTAAAGATTATTTGGTCTTAAATTTAGCTGTGGCCGGAATTTCCTAGCATTTATTTTAACCGAAAAAAATAAAACCTCAATCAGGAAATGTAACCCCATCGAAAATCGAATCTGGGTTGATTGCGTGAAAGGTAAAATACAGAGACTGCCAAAACAATAATCTGTTACCGTGTTTCCAACGACTAATGAAATGGGACTATAGTTATATTTTATTTTGTAGTCCTTTAGTTGAATAATTTAGTTTATTAGCATGGGAACGGCGCCCACCCAGCATCGTGAGAAATTTGGGTAATTACATTAATTAGCGACTCCAGATTGAGAAAAGAGCTATAACGGTCGGCGGATCTGACATGTAGACCACATATCACCCCAATACTGGCTAGAAGATTCTTCTCTGTGATTAATACCTATGAATGTGAGGCTAGTAGACTGCTGGTAAGCCAAGGGCCTTCTAGGGCTGTCACGTGATGGAGTTTAAACTTCGAAAAACTACTTAAACGGAATATTAAGGTATTTTTTACGTTACCTAACTTCACTCATTTTAACTTTGGATTAGGTATACCCAATATAATTCAATATTATTAATATTGCCCTCACGGTTCCCGAAATCATATGACCATCATCATCCTTATCCTTATTATGATCATCATCATACTTAAGATTGAATTTCATAGGATGAAATTTCGGGAAGGAATAAGTCAAAATGTTGAGGGGATAACTATTAATCCTAATAATGTTCTAATTCAATTTAGCGAAAGGCTATAAACTCTTGTTGATGGATCAAAAACTGAAAAAAAATAAATAAAAAGTAAAAAATCTTATTCTTCTGAAAGTACTAACCAATAATAATAATAATAATAATAATAATAATAATAATAATAATAATAATAATAATAATAATAATAATAATAATAATAAAATAATAATTATAGATGTAAAAAGATTACCAAAATAATTCATACGAAATACTGATTCTCTAGCAAGAATTATTAAAACACAAATTCACAATCTTAGCAAAAATTATACCTAAATTACCGAATGCTTCTTTTTTCCTCTCTCGTGACAAATAATATGGGAAATTATTCCAAAGCCGGGAAGAATTAAAATGTATACTTCTGGATGACCAAAAAATCAAAATAAATGATTCACCGGTGTGGAAAGCAACGGGAAGCTACCACACCTACAATTCCCTAGTAAAGCTGCAAACATAGCATGAAAATGTTATGATTGAAGTGAAGGACCTGCCTTCGGGCAGAATTACTATGGATGGATTATTAATATTATTTTTTTTTAAACTTTCCTTCAAAATGTCGAGCAATTTCACAAATCATTTTATCCAAAAATCCTAGGAATGTAAGTGCAACAACATTATTTAGGTAAATCTAGTTTTTTCTAATGAAAGGACAATGACTGCAGAGCGACGAGAATTTTTCTAGAAAATCGCAAATTGTGTAGGTTAGTTATGTTGAAATATTGTGTAATCTTGTGTCTTTGACATCACGATATCATTTTCTGCGAAACTCTCGCAGTGACCTTGTCAAGATATCACTTTCAGTGACTTCTTATGAACATTTAGTTTTTAGTCAATTTTATTCTTCTTCCTTCCAAGTATTAGGCCAAGGCTTGTTACGATCCTATAGAAAAGTTTCTATCCAGCGTTTCATAGGACGGCCCAGAGATCGTCGTCCTCTTGGTACATACTTATAAACAGCATTGGGGATCCGATTTGAACTCATTCTTTCAAGATGGTGTATCTTCAATTCTTTTAAGATATCGGTGTTTCTTTTCCGATCCCATCTGGTGTAACCCGCTGTTCTGCGCATGAATCTCATTTCACAAGCCGTTTATTCTGCTTTCATGTTGTCTTTTTAGTGTCCATGCTTCACTACCATAAGTCAACACTTGTCTAGCCAAAGTATTATATAAACGTAATCTTTTTTTTTCAAGGGATGGTTTCATAACTCTATTAATAATTCCCAATCTTTTATTATAACTAGTATTTTTTTCAGGGATATCCTTTTCATCCCGGATAGAGAGATAATATCCAAGATATTTATTGTTCTTATAGTATCATATTTACTGCATTCCACTTCTAACATTCAACTAACGAAATTAGTGTTTTATTAAAGATCCTCTTTAACAAATAGGGTCAAATAGTGTCTCAATTGAAATCTGGACGCGAAAGGGTCGAAGAAAACTGGTTCAATGTCTTTTTTTTCAGGATTGATGTTCTTTTACGTGGCGTAAATCTACGGCATGGACCCCACGACTTCAGTTTCCTTTTCAAGGATTTTCATGTCCTCAAAAATACATCGGTCGCAATCTAGTTTGAACCCGCGAATATCGGAACCAGAAGCGAACAAGATAACTACTAATCCTCCAGAGTCGACAATTAAAATTAGTATCTACAGCAGCCGAACTCTGAGAACTACTGGTTACCATGCTCACTTCTGGTTTAGAGTTTGCGGGTTCAAATGCACTATTGATAGATTTTCAGGGCGATTAAAATCCTAAACGTAGCTTACTTTGAAGGGAATTAAAATCATGGCTCAAGTGTCGTAGAATTACGGCAGGTAAAAATACCTGAAGTCTTAAATAAGAGGTATATTATACTTTTTTTAAATTATTTTTCACTGAGAGTAATTAATATTATAATTACAAAGAAATAAACGTTATCTCAGACAAAGCATAAATTTATTACGTCAAGGTTTCAATCTCCTTATGTGAGATAAGGATCCTTATGTGAGATACGGAAATTGAAACGTTGACGTAATACATTTATGCTTTAGCTGAGATAACGTTTATTTCTTTGTAATTATAATATTAAGTAAGAGATGTCTGAGCAAAATTTGTTGCCTCTTCCATGCCCAGATTTGAATTGCGAAAACAATGGCGCGAGCTGCTAAAGAGCGTCGATAAATAAATTACTAATATCGAAGAGTTCTGTAAGCCTAGAATGTCGGTTATGATAATGAAATATATATATTTAAGGTAGGTAATTTTAATTCAAGATTCGGTTACATCAACTTTAAGTCTCAGTATCACCAAGCAAAATGAAGATACTGGACAATACAATATTACCCAAAAAGATCAACGACTACAAACCACATGAAAAAACGATCTTTGGGACGGCCAAGGAAACGATGGACTTGAGACCGGAACAGGTCGCATTGACCTAATCCTGGAAAGGAGGAGGAAGAAGAAGAAGAAGAAGAAGAAAAATGAAGATACCTGAATGAAATTTTTTGGTTGAAGTTTAACGAAGTATCAGGAATTAAATGTATAGGCCTAATTAATATTAACATAGGTTATTGATAACATATCAACTTTTATAAGATTCATGATGTGTTCCGTTGAGGTTTACTCAAAATTAATATAAAATTATAGAATATTCACCTGAAAGGTCCGTCTCCTCAACTTAATTAATCATTTAACTGTAGCGCTTTCGGGACATGTCCCATCATCGGCAGGATTCAAAACTGGTGTTTCACTGAAGATCTGGTAGAGGGGGTTGCATGTATTGGGTTCGTTTTCGTTTATCAGGCTGTCGTTGTGAGCTGCTTTCATGATTTCCATCTCTTCGAATACGTTTATCTTCGCTGGATTATTTTCTCTGTGCATTACTGTTAATCCAGCGAAGATAAACGTACTCGAAGAGATGGAAATCATGAAAGCAGCTCACAACGACAGCCTGATAAACGAAAACGAACCCAATACATGCAACCCCCTCTACCAGATCTTCAGTGAAACACCAGTTTTGAATCCTGCCGATGATGGGACAAGTCCCGAAAGCGCTACAGTTAAATGATTAATTAAGTTGAGGAGACGGACCTTTCAGGTGAATATTCTATAATTTTATATTAATTTTAACATAATATAATTTATTTAAATTTCATACAAGGTTTACATTATGAAAAATTCAAATTGTAAGCGTGTACTTGGTATAATCTAACTATAGGCCTATGATAGATAGGCTAAAACTGTGAGTGGAATATGTGCATAGAGCATCTTTTTCTGATTTATAATTGTTTTCGTTTGCTGAAAGATTATTTTCTATCCCCATTCGTCCCGCTACGGGACATGGGTGCTTCCAGGTGGGAAGTTTCTTAACCAGACGAATTTTTAGTTACGCTTATTTCCCTATAGATGTTATTGAGGGACACGTGTTTATTACACATCACATCTATCACGAAAGTATAGAATTACTTGGGTGGACGAAGGTCGGTTACATTTTATTTAGATTTGAGATTCGTTTACGAGGTCGAAAATCAGCAGAGTCGGGACCCACGACTTCAAATTGGGTCTCTTGGATTTTTCCCTTCTAAAAATCCATCGATCCCGGCCGGGTTTGAACTCGCGATTCTCGGAACTAGAGGAAAGGAATCGAATCACTAGACACTGTAACAGTGTAAGAAGTGTTGCAGGCGTAAGTATACTGTATGAAGGAATATCAAGAGGAGGGAGAAGGTGATATCCAGTGCCAGATATTGTCCACTCCTAAAGAAAATTAACAAGAGTCCGACGCATGAATCACTAACAAGAGTAATTATCACCTCCCTCTCAAGATATGTACTATGGATGTTTTTGGAATTTAATCTGGGGGCCTGGTCACAATCCATCTATTAAAAATAACTGTAGGCACGTCACCGGCCCTCCTAGTTCAAAAATTGAACATTTCACAATTAAAATTTATAATCTCGCTGAGTCCGCGTTTCTTGAAGGTTGTATTTTTACTGTGGAAGATCATCACTCTTTCGAACAAGGAAGATTACAAGTATTTGATAATAAAGTTCTTGGCACAATTTTTTTTTTGGACCAACGAGAGATGGACAGACAAGCGAGTGGAGAAGACTATATAACAGTATTACTACATGATCTTAATAGGAAACCAGATATAATAAGACCAGTTGAGTTTCGTAGACTACGATGGGCAGGATTTGTGGAATGAAAGAGCAGGTTGAAAGTTTCTTGTAGGAAAACCAAAAGGAAAGCCCCAGTTCTTAGACAAAGAATTGAGTGAAAGATTAACTAAGAAGTAGATTATACAGGAAATGATTGGAAAATATTAGTTCAGGATAGGGATATATGTAGAGCTTATGTTCACTCGGCCATGAACCCACGAGTTGGATAATGCCGCCTGTGAGTTAATCTCACTGGGTATTGAAGTCGGATCCCGTAGTCAGTGAAGCATGCATGATACTGAGCTAGTACGACGAACAGAAAATGAGGCCATACTATTATACAGGTACTTCAGTTGAGTATAATTTTTAACCAAAGTAGTTTGAAATTTTAAATGACACAGTGAAACCATTGATTCTGTTACAAATAACTTTGGGTGCACTTCCGGATAAAAGTCCTAGTAATCTCCTAAGGGGTTTGTACGTAAGAGCTACTTTGCATTTTTCTCCCTTGCCATTCGAACTTCTGTCACATTTAAGGAAGTTGTGACTTTTTTTTTATTTCCGTGAATCCTGTTTTCCTGAATTTACTTATAAGATTCAATATGGTTTCATGGAAGTATATTGTAATCTTAAAACCATGTAAACACACACAGATGCACTCTACACATTCAATACGAAATAATGCACCTGCACATCTTGGTCTTTTTTACCGCACATGTATGAAAATAGTCTTACTTTTCAACATTCTACAAAAATACTTTCATAATCTCGTTTGCGTTTAATCAATAACATTGTAATCTTTTCACCTACTTTTTGGCTCTTATCAATTGGAGATGGAATAGCAGATACAATATATATATATATATATATATATATATATATATATTATAAATATATTTTTGACATTTGGCAATGAAGGCAAATATGATATGAAAAGAAAAAAGAATGCTTGAGTTTAGAGACTCGAGTTCAAATCCCGACTCAAGCATTCTTTTTTCTTTTCATATATATATATATATATATATATATATATATATATATACACACACACACCATTATTTGCGGATGGCCAGATGATAGTTCCGGAGGAATATGCTGACAAGGAGTTTATGTTCAGAAAGTTACTGTAAGTATATGATAATTGGAGTTTGCAAATTAATCCAGAGAAACATTTTATATGGGATGTGAAGCAGAAACCGAAGATTTAATATTAGAAGATCAGGAGAGAAATATTAGAGGATGTAAAGAATTTGAGTATTTGATAGTAAAAGAAGATAAAAAGAATAGACAAATTTACATTTGGAACAGAGAAATAACAACAATGTTAAATGGTGTCCTATAGAACAAATATCAGGAAGAATAAATTACAAATGTATAGGTCAATAGTGAGAAGCACCATCACATATGGAGCTGAAGCATGGAGCAACAAAAACTTATATCGATGGAAATGGACTTATAGAGGAGAGCAGCAAGATGTTTAAAATTAACAAAAAAGTAATACGTGAAAAAAATTATCAACATTATATTATATAAGACATCCATCCATAGTAATTTTGCCCGAAGGTAGGCCCTTCACTGCGATCATAGCATTTTTATGCTATACTTGCAACTTTAGGGAATTGTAGGTGTGGTAGCTTCCCGTTGCTTTCCACACCGGTGAAGGATGATAGTGATGATAATGATAAGGATGATGACCGTATGATTTCGGGGACCGTTTGGGCCTTAAAGGTTTCCTGACATTTGTCTCACAGGTGAGGAAAAGCCCGTAAAAACCTCACCCAGAAAAACTGCCCCGACCGGGGATCGAACCCGGGCCCGCTGCGTGACAAGGCAGCACGCTACCTCGAGACCACAGCGGTGGACGACACTAGTTAAGTTTGTCTGCTTTCGAAGTACCTGGTGGTAAAGTCCTACAAAAAGAATTCGTACCTAAAGATTGTACGGAAAAGATCCAACCTCTGGATTTTCATTTTTTTTCAGACACTACAAATCTTTTGTTCGTTACGTAACGGACACAAACATTATCGAGACACCTTAGCATATTTGGCATCGCGATAGTTTTCTGGCCCTGCAGTATCAGTTCAGCACTCCTCGTTTCAAGTACTTAGTATGCTTTTTATAAGGGCGGATACTTGGACGACGAACGGAATGTGGGTTGCGCCAATTGATTACTGTTTCGAGTCATTGACAAATTATGAGTGTACAAATTATGAGGCTATCGCTTTTGTAAAATGTGCCCATTGTGAACTGTCTTTCTGCTTGTCTCACTGTTTATCATTCGAATTGCACATTGATTGTCTCTTGTAATATAAAACTTAATATAAAATTATGGAATATTCACCTGAAAGGTCCGTCTCCTCAACTTAATTATTTAACTGTAGCGCTTTCTGGACTTGTCCCATCATCGGCAGGATTCAAAACTGGTGTTTCACTGAAGATCTGGTAGAGGGGGTTGCATGTATTGGGTTCGTTTTCGTTTATCAGGCTGTCGTCGTCGTGAACTGCTTTCATCATTTCCATCTCTTCGAGTACGTTTATCTTCGCTGGATTATTTTCTCTGTGCATTACTGTTGGGTGTTTTCAATATTTAACATGCGATGTCCTTCAGTTAAATAATTAAGTTGAGGAGACGGACCTTTCAGGTGAATATTCCATAATTTTATATTAATTTTGAATAATACCTCAACGGAACACATCATGAATCTTATAAAAGTTGATCTTGTAATATATTTTGTTTGAAGTCAATAACTAGACACGTTTTCAACATCCCAACGTATATTGTTTAATTTCAACGAGTTGTTCCTTCCTCTATATTGAGATCCCTACCTTTCTACTATATTATTAGTTCATATGAATACGTGAAGCGAACATATGTGCGACTTTTGATGTCATGTTTTCAACACATTACTGATACTTTATGGGCCCTACAGCTTCTACACGCTTGTCCCTCTGCCTCTAAAGATTTTACAGGTTCTCTACGTGTAACATAAGCTTTCAGAAAATATATGTATCAAAGGAGAGAAGGTTTACTTGTCAGGGCTGACTGCCCTCGCAGTCTGAATAAAGAACTAATGAACTACAGAACAATAATTTTAAGTGAGTGACTGAAGAAAATTATTGAGCACCTAATAAAGGAAGGTTGGAAATTGTACGGCAAATTGTATGGTATAACATCGGCCCAACTAGTGATATAATTTTATTAATTTAAGTAGCTTATGTTTAGAAGTTAATATTGAAGATGCAGTATTGTTTGAATATTCCTTAAATAATTGATTATTAATAATATTTTTGCAATGAAATGTGATGATTTGTTATAAAATACATAAATTAAAAATATAAAGGAATGAGAACCTCGGAAACAAGTCGTCGGCCGGGAAAATCACATAATCCCTCAATTTATGCACATGGATTTCTCAAACTTTAACTGCAATTAAAATAATTACATAGGGCCTACCTTTGTTACAGAAGATGTTTAAAATTATGTACTTGATCTGCCACACATTTTTACACCATTTAAGAAAATTTGAATTCACATGCATTAATGTTTCTTGCAAACAAGATTTTCTGTGATAAAGGTAGATGATTAATTTAATTGTAGTTGAAGTTGATAAATCTGTGCGCTTGAATTGAGGGATTATGCAAATTATACTTTACCGACAGACGACTTGCTTCCACCACTTCGCTAAAGTAATGACACGAACAAGAGGTAGCGATTCGATACTTACAATACCGATCGAATTGAAGAAGAGAGAGAGAGAGAGATAGGACCGTATGCTAAAGTCTAATTTTGATTCCCAGAAAAAAAGGCAGAAAATATGGTTTATTTATAGGGCATTACTGTAATGATGTCAGTGAAATCTTCAAGAGAAAAATGAAACACAATTACAGAAATACAGTCAACTGGATACACCTAAAAATAATAGATGTGACTTATGAATGTGTCTATAAAAAAAGAATGAAACAAAAATAGCTTTTATATAATTGTAGGCTTTCACGGCCGGCATCTTGATCCATATTTGGTTCGTCTTCCGGGCTTATAGGCCGTAGTCTGGTTGTCTTCATACTCGACGTTTCGTCTACTGCTGCGGTAGACATCAGGAGATATCTCCTGATGATGTCTACCGCAGCAGTAGACGAAACGTCGAGTATGAAGACAACCAGACCACGGCCTATAAGCCCGGAAGACGAACCAAATATGGATTAAAAATAGCTTTGTTTTACAAATAAAAAAATAATTTCCCTAACATGCATTAGACCAAATGGTCGATTATGGTCTTACACCACTTTGCAGTAGTAGCATTAGTAGAAGTATAACAATTAAGGTCATTAGAATCGGAATTAAAATCTGTGAGCGAAGAAGCCGGTAAGTTTAATTAAGAGGGCTCTTAAAATTCATATTGAGGTTCTTTTATATCCTATATATCCACGACATGGAACCCAAGGTTTTACGAAAGAAACAATTCTCAGTATCTTTACTTCCTGAAAAAATCATTGATCCCGTCTTGGTTTGAACTAGCGATTCTTGGAACCAGAGGCCCACCGGAAAAAATCCATCACTTTGTTGGCCGACCAGTTGTACTGCTTCATCGAGGATTATATTACAAAACCTGAATAATGACCCGACTTCTATCCATTCTTCTAATACGATTTATCTTTTATTTCCTTTCTCTACTGATATAGGCCCATTGTAAATCTACTTCTGCTTTAATATTATGTAGCGGAATGGAAACTCCTCGTAGAAAAACCAGACGGAAAGCGCCCAGTAGATAGGCCAAGAATGATATGGAGGAATTACATCGATCATGATTTGAGAAAGGTAAATTATTCAGGGAATGATTGGAAAACGTTTCAGGACAGGGATGTTTGGAGAGCTTACGTCCACGCGGCCATGAACCTGCGGAAAGGCCAATGAGTCAGTAATTAATTCTCCTTACGTCGATATTTTGTGACTGATCAGGAATTAATTCTGTATATTTTAAATTGTTGTCCTTGAACTAAATATTATCTTACTATACTGAAAACTTTAATATATATTTAATAATTTTATTAGGATGCCAATATAATGTGTGAATGAAAATGAATATCCAAGTTAATTAAAAATGTTTATTCTCTCCAAAAGGTAGTTTTTAATTAATCTTATTTTACTTAATACTAGCTAATACCAGGCGTATGCTGCTACGCCTAAATAAATTAAAATCAATGTGCTTTTATATTTAGTTGAATAAGTAGAAAGAATAATAATTATAAATTTACATTTTTAGATATCCCGTGCTAATTATCCGGCGTTGTCTGGGAATCCACTTATCGCTATCTTCTTGGCATAAATGAGTTAAAAGACGAAAATTAATGTACTTCTTATGTTTAGTTGAATAAGTAAAAGGAAAAACATCATAAACGTATATTATTACTATTTTAAGATTCTCCGTGCTGATTACCCGGTATTGCCCGGGAATCTACTTATCCCGATCTTCTTGGCATAAATGAGCTACAAGACAAAATTCGTTATTGTGAGTTATCCGTAAAAGAACATCCTCTATATGCTGCTATGCTTGCACAGGAATCTACGTACTTCTTCCGATCTTCTTGGCATCAATGAAAGACAAAAACGGTTACCGTGAGTTATCCGTAAGAGATAAACATATACCGCCACGGACGTTTTTGTAGAGCTTTTTGAGATATTCAATTCTGTGTTCACTAATTTTGTGTATTTGTTATGGTTTAGGCAGCGTAAGCCATCTAAGAGTCCAAAGAGCTACTTTTTTTCACGTTTTCCGCTACAAAGGGCGATTTTTTAATGGTGTAGAAGTTGAGTATCACAACTCTCTTATAGCCTATGTTCATCCCGGGAATCTCCTGAACATTTCGCAAAAATCCCCATCACAATCGGAACAACGGTTTGGCAGTGCATAAACAAACAAATAAACAAACAAACAAACAAACCAACCAACCAACAAGAAACAAACATTCACTTTTATATATTAGATAGATTATTTTTCTTTTAAGAAAAGTTCTTTGTCTTTCTGAAGCGAAATGTCCATTATCAAATATGAATATAGACCCTACATCAAGTCTTAAGTTCTTTGACTAAATCATAGGCCTACTTGAAAATTTTAATTGACTTTCAATTTTTGAAATCATATATTGTGAAATATTCTGGTACAGAGCAATTCGACTCGAACAGCGTTTGAGATACGCATGTGAGAGATTTCGGGTTCACATACCCATGAAAACTATTAATAATTACTAATTATTATTTTATTTTCGTCTTTCTGCGACTATTACTACTGATCGCTGCTGTGCAGTGATGATGCTTTTGTTATGGTTACTATATTCTATATAACTAGGCCTATAACTCTTCCGAGCTAAGTTCCAGTTGTAATGTAAACAAAACGGATGTATGACTGTATTTGCATTGGTCGAATAACGATTTTACCTACATTGGCTATTGAGGATGTGGTGAAAATGACAATTTCCTACAAGTGAGTCAGCATTGAGCATACATTTTGCTCGTAATGGAATCATGGAGAAAAGCATTGACATCTGATTAGGTGGGCCCATATATAATTTTTGTCATAAATAAATAAGAAATGGAAGTTCATAATTATTTGTATCACCTTACTTTGTATTCAGTCTAATTTTCCGTAAAATAAAAAGTTGCTAAGAACAATTTTCTATCGATATTTCCTTACACAGTTTAGGCATATGGCGGGTAAAAGTATCATCACGGTTCCCCCAATAGACGGAGTCTACGGGACTTTGTTTACAATACAACTAGGACTTAGCTCGATTTAGTACAGACCTAGTGTTTAGTACAGTTAAATTATAAATATCTTTCATTGGTTGGCAATGTATGGACACATGCATTAAATTAATTAAAAACCTACTCCCTAAAATTGAAGCGGAGGGCAAACGTCTATTTTTCTTTCTTTTCTTAGTGAGGCAATATAAATCAAATGTACACCACTACTAAAATTGCAACATGGCACACTGATGCATGGTGATCGTACAATGAATAATCACTGGAATTTAAATTATCTGCATTTATATTTTCACAATGTCTGTTTTTAACATGTAATAATGCAATGGAGTATGATAAAATCAGCTAACAGTATTTCTAAGTCGGCCGAGAAAATAGTAAAACGCTTCTCGCATATAAATAAAAATACGTCAGAGTAATTTAAAATAAATCTTAAATACTTTTAAGAATGCATGTTAATATTTTAAGATCATGACTGAATGACAATTTCAGTTATATTTTAAAAATATTTTATCAATGTGAACGAGACAGATATAGTTCAACTTTAGTTTTCGGCAATAGTTCTGTTGGATGGTACTTCTAATACGCGATTATTATATTATTTTAGCCTAGATTTTTTAAGTGCCTAAGGAGGGGAGAAAGCAGAAATAGTGCTGTTACAGTAATGGATCAATCTCGCTTTCGTCTGAATAGCAGTAATGATTACCCTTGATTTTTTTAGTTTATTGTTGTAAATTATAGTTATTCTTCTGAATTTAATAATAATAATAATAATAATAATAATAATAATAATAATAATAATAATAGCTTTGTTTTACCTGGCAGAGTTAAGACCCTTGTCTGCCACTAAACCAGGTTTTAAAAAATACAAGAAAAATAGTCTTGCATCTAAATTACAATATACATAAACGATTACATGTTACAAATACAATTAGGCCTAATATTTATAATGCATTTTGTAACTTTTTAAATATTTTAAACTTTTTCAGACAATTTTTGTAACATTATTTGATATTTATAAGTAATTATTTACATACGCAAATCACAACATTACGACACTGTTAGAAAATATTGTGATGCTGGCTGCTACGTATTTTCTCCACAGAATATATTACTTAGTTCGATCGTTGGTTTGGGTTATCGTTGGTTGGATCAGCATTAGGGAGTGATAAGTGTACACCCATTTTTAATAAACGATTGGTAATTTTAATATTATTAATATATTTGTTTAACGAAGATTTGGGGATTTATTGCAGAGATTGGTCATTTAATTCTCTGAGCGATAATTGATATGTGGTCCGATGGTGGGTTATCGCAGGCTCTATAAACTCTGGCGCATGCACACTACTGTTCTATAGGACTCCGAAAATATATCAGATAACCTAAAGTGCCATTTTTCCCTCGCTTTCTTTTAAGCTTACAGTGCCAACTCACAGTAAATAAATAGTTATCAAAAGTCGTTGATTATCTAAAGGTTACAAAGAGTCATTTTCGTTAGCTTTTTAACTTAAATTACTGTAAGCAGAATCCGATTCTAGTATTGACAATATTGAAAAAATAGGAAAATAAAATATGTGCAAAAAATGCAAATTCGAAAGACTGCAGGGTACACTACTAGATCATAAAAAATGAAGACATCTTAAACGAAATACACAAGTAACCTTTAGAAAAAATCTGATTATAAATCAGGATGCATGCATTCAACTGTTCATCGAATGGAGGATCACAGGATATCCAAGCAAAGGTTATCAACCTACAGGAAGAAGTAGACCAGGACGTCCACTCAAAATACTTCTGGATGGTGTTTGTCTTGAGGCAGATAAATGACCTATATTCGTGAATGTACTATGATGATGAAAAATGCATATGTATAGGGATGTTCAACTCTATTATTGCCAAGTTTTCTACTTAATTAATCATAAAACATTCAACCTGTTTAAAATCACAAAAAATAATGATAAAAAATGATTTCTTACCTTTAATAATAACGAAGTTTCATCTATGATTCAATGAATTCAAAACTTTCTAAATTCTTGAATATGCTTTGTCCTTAAGAAATATACAAATAACACCCACACGAAGTCAAAGTCAAGTTTCTATTGTTTGTTTAATATGTTAAAATGTTTATATTTTGATAGTAATCTCTTTGTACACTGCTGAGAATCCACTCGATAAATCGCACAAATTATCATATAGTGTTTAGCACCTGCCTTGTTTACTTAACCGTCATGTACAATAGTTTTGTTTCGATTTTCTAGCAAGTCATTATGTCTGAATGTAAAGTAACACATTTGTCACTTTTTTCTCCTTAATGGTGACATTTTGATATAATGCTCCTGGTGGCTTTTTTCCATTTCACTCTATTATTTACAGTCATTAAATATGTCAAGTTTTTTATATAGCAAAGTTGCGAAAATCATTTACATACATATAGACAAAAAATGGATAACATAAATAATATTATATTAAATATTATTGAGATAGTACTGAAATATATATATGGTGAAAGCAGGAAAGTTTTCAGAGGAATGTATCTATAAAGTCCAGATTTAAATATATAATATCAGTAATGTTCAAAATTAGTACTATGTAGGGCTTATATTTACTCCAAATGAAACGTGGATGATATATTAGTGTATTTTTTGTTTAATGTTTATAGTTCAGATTTTTTTCACTGAAAGTAAAACAAAAGTCTCTTTAAATGTAATACAATTAATATTTATTGAGTTAATATTAATATTCCTGCCTAACTTCAAGATATAGGACCACAGAAATTAAATATAAATTTAATTAAACAAAAGTCTTACAATTAAGTTTACGAAACAATTACTGAATAGGCAAACGAATGCTCTAAAGAAATTCGATTACTTCACTATAGAAATGTTTTGTTTTGTAATACATTTTATCAACTTTTAGATGATTTTTCAAGTCACATTGCAAAAACGGTTGTTCGCAAAAAAACCATGTCGTCACATTTCGTACGTAGGACGTCACGTGCTGGTTTCACTGCCATGTGGATGGAGCGACTGAAGCCAAGCGCTGACACAAGCTGCCTATGTTTCGACCGACCGACCGCCACCATGACGTATTTGTTATGACGTAAGTTATGACGTCATTGAAAGTAGAGGAAGGAGGGAGTACAACAGAAGAGGAGAGGCAATGTTATCGAAAAATGGAAGTACAGATACAGGGAGTTTGCAAATCTTCTAAACGTACACACTTCTACATCATATTATTGCGTAACAAAATTCATGAAAAATTATTGATAAAAATAAAATAATAATAAATAATAGTAATAATAATAATAATTATTATTATTATTATTATTAACAATACCGGAATGTCATTTCATATACGTACAATACATAATATACTTTAAACAAATACAAACAAAAATAATACCAACAGCACTAACATAAAAGGGAATTACAAAGTTCCAACAGGGCACAATTAACGGCTGGCGTTATATTAACCAACATTTTTTTTCACCAATGCAACCATGTTGACTTTAACGACATTTGGCATGGAAGAATTTTAACTCATTTAAGTTGGGGTGCCTGGAGGGCGTAGTTACTTTGCTCCGATGATATGTTAAGTGATGAATAATGATGATGAAGCGACAGGGAGAGTCCTTAAATATAAACAATCTAAATCTGGACTATGGGTGACCACAGAAATAATTTCCTTTAAGGAAAAAAATCCTGTGGTCTGACCGAGAATCGAACTGTAGTCAGAATCTTTGATCATTAGTCCATGAGGCTGGTATATTTCTGTTACTTTATCAGATTGTTTATATATATATATACACACACACACACTCGTTAATAAGTCCCTGCACCAAATAATAATCTTTACTATTTATTTTGGCCAGCAGTTCTTTTACGAGCCTAAAAATGTTCAATCACGATAACAAACAACAAACAAAACAAGTTGAGTTATATAACAGGAACGGTGAAAATAACTTTGAAAAATAAAGCCAGAAAAGACTCTATAATGAAATTATACAAGACGATGGCAGTTCCTATTATTACTTATTGATCCGAAACATGGACAGTGACAACACAACATTCTGCCAGAATACAAGCTGCTGAAATAAAATCCTCAGGCTAATAGCAGGATATCAAAGAACAGATAAATACAATACAGAAATAAGACGGCGACTAAAAGTAGTAGGATTAAACACAACGGTAGTGAATACAGAACAAACTGGAAAGAACACTTAGCAAGGATGACTGAGAACAGAATACCACAGGCAGCAAATAACTATTCACCATGAGGAAGAAGAAGATTGGGAAGACCAAAGAAAAGATGGAAACAGCAGCAATTTGGAGCCTAAACAGGCTAGCAAAAAGCCTAAACCGTGACGAAAAAGAAGATGAAAAAGAAGAAAAGAAAAAAGAAGAACAAAATGTTCAGCTTCGGGATCCACGGCTTTACTATAAGAGATACCGTAGTTCGGAGAACTTGCACATTTGATTTTTCCATCCTAAAAATCCATCGACCCGGTCTAGTTTTTGAACTCGCGACCTTCAGGACTGTAGACAAGGAACAAAACCACTAAACGACCGCGGCCTAGTAAAATAAATTAAATAACCATAAATAGATTACTTATGCTTGCTTTACTCAGTTTATATGACTATCATTTACTTTATGTAATTGTAATGTTAATGTTTTTAGTGTATAATGCTATTGTGTTATTATTTAATGGTAATATTTTTATTGTGTTTTCTTTATGTAATTGTAATGTTATTGCTGTTTTTGTTTATTTTTCTTTACACTAGTACCAAGTATTACTTTATTGTAACGGACTGTCAACAGCACGTATGGCTTACTGCCCGTGCGACCCATATTTGTAAATAATATTGTAAATATCTTACTTTTTGTCTAATAAAGTCCTACTACTACTACTACTACTAATTTTTTAACTATTGGTTTTATTGTTTAAATTATTAGATGATATAAGGAAACAAAGTTATGTAAGTCTATCGCTGAGGTCTAATGCAAATATAGTTATCTCTGACGCAGCAGGCACGGGTCGATCCTCGGTCGAGACAAGTTACCTGGGAGAATTTTTTGTTTCTTTACCTAACGAGACAAATTTCAGAAACGTAAAGACCCGAACAGAATCCGAACACCATTTGATCATCATAATCATCCATAACACTGGTCGACAAGATTTTCTTCACAAGAAATCTGATTAGTGAATCTAGTGCATTTTTTTCATACTAAATTCAGATATGTAGTCAGAATTTTTCCATCAGGCACAGTTTTTTTTGTGACAGCTACTTTTTAAAAATTTATTTTAGCATTCTCTGCTTCCGGATTTCTTTCCGGAAAATCTTCGGGCTGTCTCTGATGAGCAAGGTGAGCGTTTTCATCAGCAAATTTCCACAATGGAAAAGAGGTACCAAGGCAAGTGGAGTTCTAATGTGCTGGCCGACTGCTGTTGGACCAAGAAGAGAGAAGTTCCAGATGCAAAATATGCCCGAAAATCACTATCTACCATTTTCTAGGTAAGTCAGGATGTGTTAGAGTTGGATGGATTTTATTAAGAATTATAAAAATGTAAATTAATATCACAGAAAACTCTCACCTGATAGGAAAAAAACTGAAATGATATTTAAACTCAGGATGAAAAATACCTCTAAAATCTCTTTTTTTTCTTGTGAAAGAAAAAAGTGTCCATTTTTATCGACTAGTGTAATATAACTTAATATTATATTGGGCGTATTAAGAAAACGCACACACATTACAAATACACGATAGATACGCACAGACTAACGTTTTGACCAAGAGCTTTTAAGACCTGACATGATCTTGGATATTAAAGCAACTAACTCACTAGCTCTATCGAACCCGTAGGTCCACAATCGCGCGGACATAAGCTCTCCATACATCTCTATCCTGAGATAATGTTTTCCAATCATCTCCTATATCATCTACTTCCCTCAAATCACGGGTAATGGTCTACCAACTGGGCGTTTTCCCTCTGGGTTCCTATAAGAAGCTTCGAAGCAAGTCTTCCATTCCCCATTCGTGCCACATGTCCTGCCCATCGCAGCCTACGAGACTTAACTGAAATTATTATATCTAGCTTCCAATTGGTTACATATCATGTAGTTTTCTCCATTCACCTGTCTGTTCATCCATTTTTACCCCGAGAGCTATGCCGGCAGTAGCATTACTGCCGAAAGGGTTACCCATGCCATATAGGTTGAAGGCGATAAGCCAAACGATGAAAGTACCTTGGCTGAAAGAGTGAAGATATTTCACCATAAAAATACAACCATCAAGAAACGCGGACATGGGTTCCACTGGGGAAAATTCTCCGGAGGTAAAATAGTCCCCTATTCAATTCTCCGGGGGGGAGCTACTTCAGGGAATCCATGCCAAAGGCTCAGGCACATGGACATGTTCCTAGGCACATGGAATGTTTGGACTTTATACAATTAAATCATCTATATATAAGGTTAAATAAAAACATGTTATGTTAAAATATTCATTGTTAACCATTATCATTTACTGATGGCTTGTATTCATACAGAAATTTAACATTAAGCTTTTATTAGCAATTCAATCAAAACTTGAAAATTCTTCTGGATCAATATATACGCGTTTGGACTTTATATAATTAAGTCATCTACAGAGTGAAAATTATTTAAACCAACAAACTCTGGGAGATTGTAGGGGACGCCAAAACAAATATTTTTCCCTAATGCCATTTTTTCTTTTGAGGATTATTTAAACCGGTAGAGGAAGATTTCTCTGGCGGCAAATTAATTAAACCAACAAACACTTTTGTATTTTTTATTACCAAGAGACAACACATTAACACAACGCAATTACTTAAATTACAGTAGAGGTTCAAATATGCCTCCATTGACATGTAAACAAAGGTTACACCGGCGGATCATGTTCTGTCTAACAAGGACAAAAGCTCCAGTAGTATCGTTAATTGCTCCTGCTGCTGCTACTATCCGGGCAACCAGATCCTTTTATGATGTAACAGGAGTTGTGTAAACAAGGTTGCGCATCTCTCCCACAAAAAAAAAATCCAAAAGGGTTATATCTGGGGATCGAGCAGGCCATGGTACAGGATCACCTCTGCCAATGAACTTTTCTGAAAACCGTTGGTTCAAGAATCGACGCACACGACGACTGAAATGTACCGGCGCCCCGTCATGTTGGAACCACATGCGTTGTCTTGTAGGGAGCGGGACATCTCCCAGCAATTCTGGCGAGAAAATCGTAATAGTGCCTGCCATTTAATGGCCTAGGTAGGAGATATGTCCCAATTAAACAGTCCCCCAACAACACCGGCCCACACATATCAGTGTACTCACTCCAGGTGTATCGCTCCATTAGTAAACAGATACAATTCACTACTACACTGGTGGACAAAAGAATTCCTACTATCAACAGCAGTTGCAGTCATGACAACTGAAGAGCGTAATACGCCCTCTACTGGTTTAAATAATCCTCATAGGAAAAAATGGCATTAGGGAAAAACATTTGTTTTGGTGTCCCCTACAACCTCCCAGAGTTTGTCGGTTTACATAATTTTCACCCTGTATAAATAAGGTTAAATAAAAAATGTTATGTTAAAATATTCATTGTTAACCTTTATCATTTACTGATGACTTGTATTCATACCAACAACTTAAAAGTAAGCTTTTATCAGCAATTCAATCAAAACTTGAAAATCCTTCTGGATCAATATATACGCAGAGACGCTATGGGAGCTTAGCTGAATAATGTGCTTTCAAATTAAATGAGTAGGAGGCTTTTCAGATCGTTAATGTCTCAGTTGTATGGATTGAACATAGATAAAGACCCAGGCAAACCTTCTTTCTATAAGAGAAGGTCTGGCATTAAAACAAAAGTTTACATATAGTGCGTACCGAAAACATTTAAACAATTGTTTTATCTTTTACTATCTAATACCCGGGGTGCGCTGCTACGCCTAAATAAATTAACATTAATGTTATTTTACGTTTAGCCGAATAATTAAAAGGAAAAAAATATATTGTAATTATTTTTAGATACCACATGCTATTTACCCGGCCTTGTCCGGGAATCTACTCATCCCGATCTTCTTGGCATGAATGAGTTGAAAGACAAAAATTAATGTACTTCTTATGATTAGTTGAATAAGTAAAATGAAAAATAATTATAAATTTATATCGTAATTATTTTAAGATTCCCGTGCTGATTACCCGGTGTTGCCCGGGAATCTATCTTCTTGACAGAAATGAGCTAAAAGACAAAATTCGTTATTGTGAGTTATCAGTAAAAGAATACCCGCCATGTGCTGCTATCTTGCACAGGAATCTACGCACTAGTCTCTATCTTCTTGTAATGAATGGAAGACAAACATGGTTATTGTGAGTTATCCGTAAGAGATAAACATATACATATGCTGTCGTGGACTTCTTTGTAGAGCTTTTTGAGATATTTAATTCTGTGCACATTAATTTTGTGTTTTTGTTATGGTTTAGGCAGCGTAAGCCATTCAAGCGTCCAAAGAGCTACTTTTTTCACGCTTTCCACTATAATGTTTTTGAAATACATTACGAAACTCCTACAAAGAACGATTTTTTTGCAAAATAACCAATCACAATCGGATCATCGGTATAACAGCGCATAAAGTACAAACAAACATACATTCAATTTTATATAGGCCTATTAGATCTGTTATTTATATTCTGTAAATAAGTAACGAGTGTACATATCATCAGTATCAATCATTATCATCATGATTATTACTATTATTATTGTTATATTATTAGTCGGCCGCGGTGGGCTAGTGGTTATGTTCCTTGCCTCTGGTCCCAAGGGTCGCGGGTTCAAACCCGGCCGGGGTCGATGGATTTTTTAGGACGGAAAAATCCAAGGAGCAAGTCCTCCTGAAGGGACTTTAAGCCGTGGGTCCCGAGTCTGAAGATTTTCAGGCTCGAAAAAAAATCCTTAAGCCTGAATGAAAAGGCCTCTAAGCAAAATTTACCGAATTTTCCCGTCCTAGTACTACCTTGGTTTCCTAGATGTCAGTATGAGGCGGAACGCTGACCACGTACCGCTAAAAATGACATCTATACGAAAACAAGTGTAACTAAATTAGTATGGTTAAATTCTTCCCTGTAGGGGGAGAGCGCCTTAATCTCTGTAAAAGGGAAAACATAGGCTTACAATACAATATTATTATTATTATTATGGATTTGTTATTAGAAAAGGTAAAGAGATCTCATTAGAGGCCTTAGCAGGCCTTAGAATGGTAGGGGATTAATGGTCCAACTTTTATAGACAATCGGCACGAGATACGAACCCGGTTTTTTGCTCTACATGACGGCCGCCTTTACCCCCAGAGCATCATTTGGCACTAATTTGTTAAAAGCTTGAGTCGATCTCAGTTATACTGTTAAAAGTCCCATGGGGACTTCAACTTGAACCTCCGAACTCCTGGCTAGTACAATAATATTTTCTATCATCTACGCTACGGGGTGCCTCCAAATAAATATAGGCCTACGGGGAACCAAAATATCTAAGCAGAAATAGTAATAGAATCTAGTGGTTGAGGCATTTAGTCTGACTATTTAACTCATGCCCCAAATGGGAGTCAATGACCTATCACATTTCAATGATTTTTTATTTACAACCAATCACAGTCGTGTTTCGCCTAGAATTTACCAACTAAAGTTTATCATAATAAAGAAAGCACCTCCTTTTTAACATTCTGAATAGGTCGTAGCATTATTTTACAGTGACTGAATAAGAAATACGGCTACCAGATTGTGTATATAGTGCATGAATATCAACAAAAAGCGCATGTGAGAGATAATATAAAAACATTTGTAACAATTGATTATACCACACAAAAAAAGACACCACTGTTTGCACTTTCTTAAAAGGATTATTTTCCAGGAAATGACGTTGTAGAAAAATATAATTGACATATTTACAACATATGACATCAGAAATTAATACGTATAACGTTGGTTATAAATTTCTCCACTAGGATGTATTCTTACAACATTGCGATCCTTTGACAATAAATAATATATGGTTGCAGTGATGAACACCAACTATTCTATTGTCGCCATCTTCAGTGCTGCCGAAGAATTTCGTCAGTCGGAGTTATGGCTGACGATGAACATGACTATGTTTGAAATCGCGATATCATGGAAGCATGAATCCTATGAGGTGAGTTGTTTAAACAATATGTTCTCCGATGAATTTTAATGATTATACCTCATAATGTTTACTTCCCAACATTAATTAAATATAACATGACATATTTATAAAGCTGAAATATTTATCGAATATATACCAGAATAATATTCAATTAATACGTTTTAATTTTGATGGTTCATTAAAATAAATAAGCAGCAATTAATTACAGCCTAGGGGAAAATATATGCAAATGCAAGAACTTCCCTACCAATTAAGGCAGATCTTCATTCTTATTTGTATAGTAGACATTTTTATAAACAAACATACTTTTTTAAAATACAGATTATGATGAAGCCGATACCATTAAATCTGATCGGTGTACTTACGCATTATCTAATAAGTAGAGAATACATAAAATATTGGTGCAACGTTATACCTCATATTCTAATTAAATTGATAACAAAGTTTATATTATTGCAACAGTTTTATTTGTACACTGCAGCAAACGTCCTTGATGAACACAGGACTTACGGTGTTACTGAACGTAAGAGATGGTTAAATCCAGTCATTTGTTTACTCCTTTATTTACTAGAGTTCAATATGAATGAAGGAGAGGAGCTAGAGAGCCAATTTAAAAAACAGTAATTAATTTTACATTGAGGTACTACTCATTAAGAAAAAAATATATAATAGTTTAAAAAACTAAAACAACATGCTTTATTAGAAAACCGAATTAAAAAAAAAGAAAAATAATTTTAATTTCCAACAGGCTTGGGATAAAATTAAAGTGGTCAACAAAAAAATCATCTCCAACACATCTAGAATAAAACTAGAGTTATCTACAAAAAAAATAATTTTACCATCAAAAGCGTGGTGTGTTTTGTTACAGTGTTTACATTTTCTTCTTAGAGACTTCACTTTTACCAATATATGTTTATTATCAAATATATTAATTTATATAGAGCACTCCACGCTTTTGATGGTAAACTAATTTTTTGTAGATAACTCTAGTTTTATTCTGGATGTTTTCGAGATGATTTTTTTGTTGACCACTTCAATTTTATCCCAAGCGTGTTGTAAATTAATATTATTTTTCATTTTTTGTTCGGTTTTCTAATAAAGCGTGTTGTTTTAGTTTTTTTTAAAACTATTATTTATTTTTTATTTTTGAGTTTGGTTTTCTAACAAAGCGTGTTATTTTAGTCTTTGAAACTATTATTTATTTTTTAGTTTTAATATTTTACAGAATAAGATAAACATGTAAGTATCTATTGTAGTATGAGCTAAAAGTAATACTCTACTAAAAAATTCCTCCGGGTCGGACTTGAACCAGCGACCTATGGATTTCTGAAATTATATACCACTACAGTCCACAGCCCTACCAACTGAGCTCTTACAACGATTGAGTAAGTAGTCGTAAGTCCGCATCCTATTATATCGGTTTTTATTATTTTGATTTTCTGCTGATTCTGGCCTTGATTTTAGGAACATTTATGAAATTATTGTATTGTCATTGGTCCTTTACAAGTATACAAATATTCAAGTTGATCCAACGATTTTAGGTGGGTGTAAATCGTATTGAAAGATTCCGTTACATAATTACACAGACACTTTTGATTTTCTGATGATTCTGTCAGGATTTTAGAAAACAATTATGAAATTGTTATATTGTCATTGGTCCTTTACAAGTATACAAAGTTTCAAGTCGATCCAATGATTTTAAGTGGGTGAAAATCGCGTTGAAAGAATGCGTTACATATATAGATACAGATCAAGCTAATATAAAGCGTGTATGAACAGGCTCAATTGTTAACAAACCCCATTCTACTGTAATTATATTATTAAATTCAGAAACAATGGTTCAACTGAAAATTTTCGAAGGAAGCCAAAGACAAAGTTACTGAAACATAGGGATGGAAATTTCATTATCAGGCAAGTAAAAATTAACCCTAGAATAAGTGTACCTAGAATCAAGCAATTATTGGAAGAAGTTTCACAAAAGAAAGTATCCCATCAAATAGTCCGTCGAGTTTTGTGGCAGCATGGCTATCGATGCAGAATCCCTAAGAAGAAGCCATACGTAAACAGAAGAACCGTACAGCAAGACTGAAATTTGCAAGAAGCATCTGGACAAGAATCTATACTTCAGGAACAATGTGATCTGGTCAGACGAAACGAAAATAAATATTTTCGAATCCGATGGGATAAATTGAGTAAGGAGAAATAATACAGCCTATGGAAATGCAAATACTATTCCTACAGTTAAATATGTAGGAGGGTCCATTCTTGTTTTGGGCTGTATGACCTCAAAGGGAGTGGGTTATACCCACTCCATTGATGGCACTATGGACCAGTAGGTCTACAATGATATTCTGAAAAAGAAGTGCTGTAAAAATGGATACGTCCGCAGCTTATGCATTTTAGCAAAACAATGACCCGAAATATACAGCCGCCATTAATAAATGCTGGTTGATCTGGAAAGTTCCCAAGCAGCTAAGAACCCCTATATAATATCCAGACCTAAACCCCATTGAGCACTTGTGGGGAATTCTAGAAAGAAAGGTTCGTCAATGGTACATTTCATCTATAAATTAAATGAAGAGAGTTATTTTGGAAGAATGGGGAAAAATTACCACAGAAACTTGTTTCCAATTAGTACAATCCATGGGAAAAATATGTAAAGCTATTATTAAGGGCAATGGACATTCCACAAGAACCGCAATGGACATTCCACAAGTACCAAGTATTTCAGTTGTGTAAATAAGTAAACAATTTATTGTTAATTTATTTCAAGTGTACAAATAACTATGTTGCACAACATAGTAAAAGTTTTGTTTTTTAATTGATTAATTTTGTTGTTTGAAAATTTGTGAACTTAGCATTTAGTTTATGTTTGTTATATTAATGAATACTCACTTAGAAAGAACACCAAAAAAATATAATTAAGTGTAAACCTGTTATATTTTATTAAAACTGCAACTACAAATATAAATGTTACATACTGTAGATCTATTTAGAATTAATGGGGCACGCCATAAGAAACGAGTACCAGGCGTTTGTCCTGCGGGTAAAGGCGACCGTCACACAGGGCTGACAACCCTCCTAACATCAAAAAACGTGAGAGACTTAACCTCTTATTACCCTTACGGCCATGTAAGGTGGGATTAATTTACTTTAAATGCAATGAATAAAAATATTCGGCCAATACAACATATTTGCGTTCATATTACAAACCATTTTACATAGGCCCTATAAACATGAATGATTTTTCTACAAACGCACACGCATATATGCGTATGCATGTATATGCTAACATACGCACACGCATGTATGCATGTATATGCTAACATCGTTGGGGTCAGGATTTTTAAACTGACCCAAACCCTCTGGCGGCACTATGGCCCTGGGGTCGACTCAGCCTCTAACTGAAATGAGTACCAGACGCTTGTTCTGGGGTAAAGGCGGCCGTCACGTAGGGCTGACAACCCGGTTGACAAAGTGCCGATTGTCTAGAAAAAGTGGGAGCCTTAACCTCCTACTACCCCAAGGGCCTTCGGGCCTGTTGTGGGATCACTTTATATACATAAGCGAAATATACAGTACATTATAAGAACGAGAAGTATGTTCAATATATGTTTTGGATAACATTGCACACGTAACATGTTAAGTATAGAGGGAAGATAGCACGGATTAATTCCACAATGTCGTCGAAAAAATATATTTTGATCTGGAATTTTTTCTACACAACCTTTCAACGTAAATAATTTTATTCTTACTAAAATTCCTGTCTTGCGCATCTTCTTCTGTCAATTCCATTCTATTTGCAACAGAATATGAAACAAATTATTAAAAATAAATAAATAAAAAAAATTGTATCCGATAAATATTTTTATCCGGTAACATTTAAAATCGTTTTATGATTTTTATCAAAAGTAATTTTTTAGTATTTTGTGATCAATAGCTGAAAAAAATTATATCTTAATTATTATTTCTGAGCAAAATCTTTTCGATCAACAATAATGGCCATTTGTGAGCAATATTTCTTAAATCTGAAATATATTTCATTTTACTAACTTTTTTTTTGTTACACATATGGACACCAATAAGATTTTTTTTTACAATTTTTGTACTTACTTGTGTTTTCTTCAGAATTTATATGGAACGCTTCACGAATGCACAAGTTTTCATTTCCCCTTTATAAACGATGTGAGCACACTGACAATCAGGAATAAACTGTTTGCTGAATTGTTTACATAATTGGGAATTTGTTAGTACTGCCCGGGGGGTGGGGGAAACACATAGCTTGTTTGCTAACTTAGCAGCCATAATCATTGTTAAAAGTAGTAAGAGAGAGGTAAATATGAGAACTGTAGTCATCAACTTCACAACATAGGCCTTTTAGCTTGTTTCGGTTCTTCATTCCACCGCCATTGAAGTATAATTGTAAAAATAGTATTTATTATTCCAGATTTGTCCACCGCTGTGGTCTCGGGGTAGCGTGCTGCCTTGTCACGCAGCAGGCCCGGGATCGATCCCCGGTCGGGACTGTTTTTCTGGGTGAGGTTTTTATCGGGGTTTTTCCTCAGCTGTAAGACAAATGTCAGGAAGGCCCAAACGGTCCCCGAAATCATATGGCCATCGCAATCATCATTCATATTCATCTTAGGTTAAGCTTAGGATTAGGGACTCTCCTGGCGCACCATCATCATCATCACCCATCATATCATAGGGGCAACGTAACTCCGCCTTCCAGGCGCCCCAGCCTCAGAAGCGGGTTACAAGTACGCCATGCCAGGAGAGAAACCAGGAATGTCGAAAGACAAACCTGGGACATTTGAAAAAAAAAATGTGTATATATATATATATATATATATATATTCCAGATTTACCTTTTATGTAAACAACTTGAGAAAAAAAGTATTTTATTCAATCTGATTTTTATTTTTTGAGTGACTTTTTTTTTCGATAATAGAATAATTATAATTTTTAATTGAAAAAAGTATGGCTCAGAGAGTTATATTTATTTTTACTTGAATCGACGAAATTAAAAAAATAATTATTTTTATGGATAAATCAGACATGATTTTTAAATTTATTTATTAAAAATTATAATTTTAAGATCATAAATTGAAAAATATTTATCGATTTCAATCCCTGATTCATTCATCCAATATTCCTGTGGTTTTTCTCTTCTCCTTCTGGTTTCACCATTCCAATTCAAAATAATTTTCGGAATTCTGTCTCCTCCCATTCTTCTAACATGTTCAAACCATCTCAATTTTCGTTCTTAGTTTACTTGGAGAATATTCTTACCCACTTTCACCATCGCTCTAATTCTTTGGTCTCTAATGTTATCCATTCTTGATTTTACTGCCGCTCTACGCCAATAGTACACTACTGTAGCCAGCAATATATTTCCGTATGGCCTGCCTGTCGTATGTCCAAGTTTCAGGTACATTTAACATTACACTTTATTTTGAACCTGTTCCTAGTATATTTTTACACGCTTTATATAAGCTTGACATGTATCTATCTATGTAACGGAATCTTTCAACACGATTTTTACCCTCTTAAAAACATTAGATCGACTTTAAACTTTGTATACTTGGTAAAGAACCAATGACAATACAATCATTTCATAAATAATATATAATAGGTTGCGGACTTATCAACTTTTTAGTCCATCGTTGTAAGAAATTAATATTATATTCTCTGGTAGCTCAGTTGGTAGAGTGGTGGACTGTAGTGGTATATAATTTCAGTAATCCATAGGTCGCTGGTTCAAATCCGACCCGGAGATTTTGTTTAGAAGAGCATTACTTTTAGCTCATACTATAATAGTATCGAATTTAAAGATATTTACATTTTTATCTTATTCTGTAAAATATTAATTACAATTTTGTAAACTTTGTAATTGTAATTTATCCAAAAAATATTAGGATACGATTAACTGTAACTATTTATGTAAATTAAAATAATCAAAAATATTATAATAATGTTAGACAATAATAATTAAAACATATAATTATATTCGTGCCTAACACTAAAAATATCATAAGCAATTAAATTTTCATGGGATTCCGGTTTATGACAATTAAACTAAAAATAAAAAAAAATAGTTTAAAAAACTTAAAACAACACGCTTTATTAGAAACCCGAACTAAAAAAGGAAAAAATAGTTTTAATTTCCAACACGCCTGGGATAACATTAAAATGGTCAACAAAAAAATCATCTCCAACACATCTAGAATAAAACTAGAGTTAACTTCTTCGGCTTTCCCCCACTTATAGGTTTGCCGCCATCAGTTTCCATTTATCTCTATCATTCCAATCTCCCTCTTCCAAATTCCTATCCTCCATTATTGTTCTGACGTAGGTTTTCCATTTCCATCTTGTTCTGCCACGTTTATTTCTTCCAGGGGCTGAACATTGGTATATATTTTTTGGCCATCTTTCATTTTCCATTCTTCGTACATGGCCATACCTTTTAAGCGTTTGATTTTCCATCCTCTTAACAACAGATGTGGTGACATTCATTTCTCTCCAAAGGAATTCATTTCTTATTTTATCTTGTCTTGTTTTTTGGAGGCTTCTTCTAAAATAATCAAATTCAACTGTTCTAATTTTATTCTTTTGTAATTCCGTCAAAGACCAAGTTTCGCTTCCATATGACTAAATATTCTGTATTATGCTCTTATAAATTTTAATTTCAGTTTCCTTTGTAATATTTTTGTTCCAAATTATTCCATGTAATGTCTTAGTTGCATTTTTTGCCATTGCAAGTTTAGTCTGTACATCTCTCTTACAGGTACCTAAACTTGTAATTATTGACCCAAGATATTTAAAAAAATCACATTTTTTTTATTTTCCCTGTTTCAAGTATGAGGTCATCCGCATCCTTTCCCAAACACACATATTCTGTTTTCTGTAAATGTACATTCAGTCCCCATTTTTATATTCTTCCATTAATTTATTTATCATATATTTCATATCATCTTCATCCCCTGCAAAAATTATTTGATCATCTGCAAACAACAATGAATGCAGTACTTTTCCTCCTATAGGAATACCCATTTCAGAACATTTTTATACCATAAGTTAAGAGCCTGTCTAAATAAATGTTAAAAAGAATTGGTGACAAACTGCATCCCTGCTTATGGCCTTTATTCACTGTGAATTCCTCTGTTAAATTATTCTGTACTTTTACCTTAGCTTATGTATTACTATAGATCCTCCTAACAATATTAATCCATTTATCACAGATATTCATATTTCTCATTGCCATCCATAACAATTGTCGAGGTACACTATCATATGCCATCTCTAAATCAATAATGGTCATATGTAGTTCTTTATTTTTTGCTAGGATTTTCTCTTGTAATTGTCTAATACAGAAAATATTATCAACTCATGATCTTCCACTCCGGAATCCACATTGTTCTTCTCTTAAGTCATATTTTATCTCCTTAAGTTTAAAATTTATAATTTTACTAAACATCCTAGCTGTTGAAGGTATAACGCTTATACCTCTATACTTGGAACACCGTTTTTATCACCTTTTTTAAAAATAGGAGTAATGTACGATAAATTCCAGTCTTCTGGGATATCGTCTACAATTTGAATTTTATTAAAAAGTTTTGTTAAAAATATTACTAAAATATCTCCTCCATGTTTTAGGAGTTCCGTCTGAATGTTTCCTGGTCCTGGTGCTCTCCCATTTTTTGCCTCTTTCAAAGCTCTTTATACTTCATCTTCTGGTATCTCTGGAGTGTCAAATTTATATTCTACATCCGTATCTTGAAGTTGAAACCCATTTATATTTCCTTGAAGTAAACCTTTATAATGTTGCATCCATTCTGATGGTCTTATCAAACTGAATATTTATCTTCTTCCTTTCTGATTTCCTGATATTTTGTAACGTTTTCCAAGCTTCTTTGGATCTAGCATATCCAATCGAATGATCTATATTCGAGCATGTTTTATCCCAGTATTAATTTTTTGTTCTTCTCACTTCCACCTTTGTTTTATGTTTTAAAGTGATATATTCATTTCGAGATGTTGTTGAGTGATCTGATAACCATTTCATCCGTGCTTTCTTTTTTTCTTCTATTAATGTTTTAATATCGTGATTAAACCACTCATTATTTCTTTTTAATTCTAGATTTTCTGTCCCAAGTGCTTCTAAGGCTGCTGAATGTATACTTCCCTTTAAATTTATCATACATTTCCACTGCAGATTTATTTAAATTTAAATTAAGTTTTTGTTTTAATCTTGATTGAAAAATATATTTTATACACTCATCATAGCGTAAGCTTACTTCATATCATTGTTCATTCAAAAGGGTGTATTTATTCTGTCTTCCGTTACTTTAATATTTTGTTTTTTCCTACTTGTTAATGTGAATTTTCCCAAAAGCATATAATGATCACTTCCGCAATCTGGTTTTCTATACACTCTAACATCTTTCACTATCATATCACGTTTTTGTTTCACAATTATATAATCGATTATTGATTTAAGACTTTTTGTTGGCTGTTCCCATGTGTATTTATGTATTTCCTGATGTTGGAAGAAACTATTCATTATCATATAGCCATGTTGTTTACATAAACTTGTCAATCTATCTCCATTGTCAGTTTCCACCTTTTCCCCAAATGGTCCAATCACTTCATCTTTCATTCTACTTCCTACTCGACTATTAAACATCATCTGTTATTTTTACTTCCTGATGTTTTTTTTTATTTTGTCCAAAATTTCTGACAGTTTGTCAAAAAATTATTTATGGCATATACTCCTATTATTATAAGCTCTTTCCCAAAATGTTTGAAATTTAACTGAATTCTTTCATAAATTTCTTCCCAAGACACTACATTTTTTTATCTACAAAAACATAATTTTACCATCAGAAGCGTGGGGTGCTTTTTATGGTCTTTGCAATTTCTTCTTAGAAACTTTACTTTTACCAATATTTGTTTATTATCAAATATATTAATTGATATAGAGCACCGCACGCTTTTGATGGTAAAATTATTTTTTTGTAGGTAACTCTGGTTTTATTCTAGATGTGTTGGAGATGATATTTTTGTTGACCACTTTAATTTTATCCCAAGCGTGTTGGAAATTAAAATTATTTTTCATTTTTTAGTTCGGTTTTCTAATAAAGCGTGTTGTTTTAGTTTTTTAAACTATTATTTGTTATTATTTTGAATAATGAATTGTACGAACTGATGATTATCAGCTTTGCAAATAAATTTTACATTGGATACCAATGATATAAGAGAGAAGGCCAAACACACGGATATCATTATGTAATTGAAAGTGGGTATTCATACATATTGTACCAGGTAGACTCCGTAAATTAATTTTGTTTAATGTACAAATAACATGTACAATATACGTATAAACTGTATATAGTTTCATATTTTAAGCGCATAATGGACGGTATTTCGTATTTCAGCATAATTTTAGTTCATAATTTATTTATTAGTAGTGGTAGTGGTTGTTGTGTTGGTAGAATGACCTTTTTTTCTCGAATAAAAGGAAATACATACATTTTCATTTACACTGCGCATGGACCTGTTTGGCCTTAAGTGCATGTTTTTGTTTCACGAATAAAGAGGGGGAAAATAATGCGAATATATACACTAATACATACATGGCTATAGCATTTACGTACCTACCGTCGTACATAAAATAGGTATAAAACATCCCACGCATACACACATACAGACACACACACACGCACGCATACGCACACACACAGTTAAGTGTCGTGCCACTCAAAAGATAGGGTGATGTGATACATGTAAAATTACCTATAAGATGAGAGATTAAACTATGGTGGAAAATAAGTATGGAGAAGTGGCAAGATAACAGAAGAATAAATAAAGCATATTATAATTATGATATATTATGCATTCGATGTTGAAACATCAGGACATCCGTAGATATACGTGGGAACAACGCACTAAAGGTCTAAGATCGATAACTGATTATGTAATAGTGAGGAAACGGAGAAATATTATAGTTCAAGATGTTAGAGTGAATCGAGGACCCGAATGTGGAACGGATCATTATATGCTGTCAACTAGAAACAGAAAAGGTAAAAAAAAATCAAAATATAGAAATACAAAATGAATTAGAAAAATGTAGGCCTAGATATAATCTACATTTACTACAAGATGAGAGTATTACAAATCTATATGCCCTACGCATCACTGAAAAATTAAAATTTGATGAAGATTGGAACTCTGTCGTTATTTATGAACATTTTAAAAAATAAATACATGAAGCAGCAAGAGAAGTACCTGGTCTGGAAAATGATAAATACCATAAAAACCATTGGATGAATAAGGAAATGCTTGATATCATAACAGAAAAGAAAAATGGATATCAAAGATATTTAAGTTCCAAGAAAGATGAAGATTATCAAAGTTATAACATACTTAAATGAAAGACTTGCATGGAAGCTTCTTGTAGGAAAGCCAGAGGGAAAACGCCCAGTTGGTAGACCAAGAATGAGGTGGGAGAATAACATTAACTATGATTTGAGGGAAGTAGATTATACAGGGAATGATTGGAAAGCATTAGCTCAGGATAGGGATGTATGAAGAGCTTGTGTCCGTGCGGCCATGAACCTACGGGTTCGATAGTGCCAGTGAGTAAGTAAGTAAGTAAGTATAACAGCGGGAACTTTGAAGATGAGATACATATATTAGGAAAATGTAATGATTTAGAATATTGGAGACGTCAGTTATTACCGGAAAGATTTCTAAATTCAAATCGGGAAAGATTGGCATGCTACGAGTTATTGGTAAATCCAGAAAATTGGATAAACCTCGGTAAATTTCTGGACAAAACGCGAAAAATAAGGACAACACTCATTCATGAATAAATATATGTTTATCAAAATGCAATACCATTAATTATTAACAATTATATATAAATTAATTAGTGTATAATGCTGTTGTGTTATTATTTAATTGTAATATAATGTGTTTCTTTATGTAATTGTAATGTTAATGTTTTTTAGTGTATAATGCTATTGTGTTATTATTTAATTGTAATATTATTGTGTTTTCTTTATGTAATTGTAATGTTAATGTTTTTAGTGAATAATGCTATTGTGTTATTATTTAATGGTAATAGTTTTATTGTGTTTTCTTTATTTAATTGTAATGTTATTGCTGTATTTGTTTATTTTTCTTTACACTAGTACCAATTATTACTTTATTGTAACGGACTGTCAACAGCACGTACGGCTTACTGCCCGTGCGACCCATATTTGTAAATAATATTTGTAAATATCTTACTTTTTGTCTAATAAAGTCCTACTACTACTACTTAAAAGAAAGGTTAAAGCAGAAGGCAGGAAACATAAAAAAATAAATGTGGAATAGGGTTTGTGGAGAAATTGATAATACAGTAGGTTATACAAAGTCAGCCCAGGCATGGAGGACAATTGAAAACATGCGAAATGATAATATGACAAAAGAGTTTTAATTTAGTACCAATGAAAACATTTCAGGAATATTTTTAAATGCTTTTAACAGAAACAAGGAGCGAATTTATAGACTATGCTACACTGGATAATGGAAATGGTGACTTAATAGAACCTCTAACAGAAGAGGAGATAAGAAACATGTTCAGAACAGCAAAACATGGAAAAGCGGCAAGTCCAGGAGGAATAACCATGGAACTAATTAAATATGGTGGTTCAGGAATTATAAGAATTTTAACTAGACTTTTTAACCAAGTGATAGAAGGTGATCCTATTCCGGATGAGTGGAAGTTATCGTATATTAGTGCAATATACAAAAATAAAGGGAATAAAAGAGATCCAGCAAATTATAGAGGGATCAGTGTTATGACAATTAGTAGAATGTTAAGTACGATTATGTAGAATGTTAAGTACGATTATTAAAATTAGATTGGAGAAACTAATAAAAAATAAAATATCAGAAGAACAAACAGGTTTTACAGCAGGTCAATCGTGCCTTAATAATATATTTGTGATTAGGCAGATTATAAAAAAGATGTTGGCTAAAGGAAAAGAAGTTCATATGGCATTTATAGGCCTGGAAAAGGCATATGACTCTGTACCCATCAACAAGCTCTGGGTGGCAATGGAGAAGTTGGAATACCTAAATCTCTTGTACATTTTATAAAAAGAATGTATGATTGTAAAGCCAGTATTAAGGTTGGAAATAGAGTATCCTCAGAATTTTATATAACAAAAGGTTTAAGACAAGGATGCGGGATGTCACCAACATTGTTCAAGATATATTTAGAAGATGTATTAATGAAATGGAATAAGTTATGTAGGGGAATGGGAATCAACATTAATGGCCATTTACTGCACAATTTATTATTCGCTGATGACCAAGATTATAATAGGACAAGATAAAGAAGATATAGAATATATGATCAGAAAGTTGGTAGATGCATTTGAGGTAGGAGGACTGAAGATAAATTATATTAAAACAGAATATATGGTAATCGGAGGAGGAAATTCAGAAGACCTACAAATAAATAATATGATAATTAAATGTGTTGAAGAATTTAAATATCTTGGATCTATAATAGATAAATCTGGTACTTGTGAAAAATATATTATTAACAGAATAAATTGTGCAAGGAAGGCGATTAGATCCCTGAATGGTCTTTTTATGGAATAGAAATTTGACCAGAAAAACAAAAAGAGAGATTATACAGACAATAATAGAAAGTATACTTTACATATGGATCAGAAAGCTGGACAATAAATGAAAGGATACAGAAAAGAATCTTGGCGACAGAAATGGATGGATTACGGAGAAGTATGAGAATATCCAGGCTACAACATATTCGAAATACATATATCAGACAAGAAATGGATGCACAAGAAACTGTTATCGATAGGATAACAAAGAGAGCTTTACAGTGGTATGGACATGTACAACGGATGTCGGAAGACAGTGGCCTAAACAGGTGTTAGATTGGATGGTACCAGGCAGAAAGAAGAGGGGGAGAAGTAGAACAACATGGTATGAGGGAATATATGATGCCATGATAAAGAGTAGTATGGAAGATGGACAATGGGAAGATAGGAATCTCTGAAAAGCAGGAATCAAGGGCGAACTGCTGTAAAGTGGAAAGCCTGTATTAGGTATTAGGTAGGTATAATTATTATTACAGATGTTGCATTAATATAATTCTCAAACTGTGTGGTTTATAAAATCCATAGGTTTAATGATGCATTCATCAAGGCTTTCTATTAGTCTCTAACCTCAGCCTATTAAATCCAGTTCATATTTCAGATACAATGTTTCATTCGAATATTATCCGTCCACCTAAGTAACTCTTAACTACTAACTAATTCACTTGCACTATCAAACCCGTAGGTTCATGGCCGCGCGGACATAAGCTCTCCATACATCCCTATCCTGAGTTAATGTTTTCCAATCATTCCCTGTATAATCTACTTCCCTCAAATCATAGTTAATGTTATTCACCCACCTCATTCTTGGTCTACCAACTGGGCGTTTTCCCTCTGGCTTTCCTACAAGAAGCTTCCATGCATGTTTTTGATTCCCCATTCGTGCCACGTGTCCTGCCCATCGCAGTCTACGAGACTTAATTGTCATTATATCTGGCTTCCTATAAGGACTATGTAGTTTACTGTTATGTAATCTTCTCCATTCACCTGTCCGTTCATCTCTCTTTGGTCCAACATTTTTCATAAGGACTTTATTCTCAAATACTCGTAATCTCCTTTCCTCCATTGAAGTAGAAGTCCTAGTTTCGCATCTACATAATATAACTGGTAGAATAATAGTTTTATATTTTCAGTTTAACGTTTTTTGAAAGGAGTTGTGATGCCAAGAGTCCCTGTAATGCATAATAGCACGCATTTCCAGAATTGAGCCTATGTCATTCCGCCTACCTCTAAAATTTTTACTATAAAAAATGTGTATGCGGATTCATGCCACCCACAGCACTGTTCGTGCTTGGAGTTCCGCGTTGGACGGATAGATAGCGTAAATGTGGTCTATTTTCAATTTACACCCAATTCGGCAGTTACTTTAAGTAGATGATGTATTCTTGTATTGTGTACAGAGATGAAGGTAGGAGAGTTCATGTTTACATGTTTGTATAGTGTAAAGTATGCTATGTGAGGGATGGTGATGAAGAAAAGGGAGAAGGTAAAACCAGGTGCCGGCACGTAGCCTATTCCTATCGAAAATCACCAAAAGGACTTAACGTTCTCAACTGACAGACGAATCTATATCAACAGCACCACGTCTTGTCAACATATATACTGCGGATGTTTTCAATTCAATGCAGGAATATGGTGCACAATCTAGAGTTTAAAGATTGTACACTACCATCTCTCCTGGCTTCGAGGTTGAATATTTCGCAATTAAATTAAATTAAATTAACAACGGGTCCTTTAGTCAGGAAGCAGGTATGTTACACCTGAGCCAGCACGGCGCATTCTGCGATAACAATGTTGAAAATATTAATATTGTCGCCCATCCTAGCTAGATGATTGCTAAACTTGCTCTCTTTGGTTTAACAACTCTGACAATATTAGGACACTGATATAAATTGTAGAGTTCTCCATTTTTAGCTTCCTCCAGTCTTTAGTCTCATGTCATACGGGACCGAACATTTATTTATTTAATTAGCCTGGTGGAGTTAAGGCCATGTGGCCTTGTCTTCCACTCACTAGGACAAACATATGAAAATTTAAATACAACAAATTACAATAATATTACAATATATAAACAATAACATTAACAATAATAAAAATAATGTCTAACAATACAATAAAATTAAAGACAATTACAATTATATTACAATATATAAACAATAACCTTAACAATAATAAAAATAATATCTAACAATACAATACAATTAAAGACAATTACAATTAAACTAATAAAGGAAATATACACAATGGAATAACAGCTCGAATCTGCTGTTAAAGAAAAATAAATACAAAGAAAGTAATAAACTGTAATTAATTAATTTATCGTTTTCAAATATGTAAGATACATTACGTAAAATTTTTGGTAAATCTTAATAATATTTGTACTGAATAAAGGAAAAACAAATTATTATTGATTGCCAAATATATATATATATATATATATATATATATATATATATATATATAATATTAATGAGATGATTCTGTTAATATTTTATTATCAGTTTGTTTTTAAACAATGGTAAAGTTTGAGTGTCTCTGACATGGGGTGGAAGAGAATTCCATGTTCTAGCAAGAGAAACTGCAAAAGACGTCGAGTAATAGGTAGTGTGATGAGGAGAGATATAAAGGACAATGTACTGATGGGTTCGGGTATCTAATTTATGTGTATCAGAGAGTCTAGTGAAGCGGTGTGATAAATGATTAGGTAATGATGTGTGTAATATTTTATAGAGAAGAGATAGGGGTGGACATTTCTACGATCTTGTAGACGAAGCCATAACATTTGTTCCAGGGATGGTGTCATATGATCAAATCTTCTAATACCACAAATAAGCGCAGCATTATTTGAAACTGCGTCTTTCTTCCAATTGTCGTAGTGTATAGATCTGTCATGGAGTTATTAGATCAGCCGGTGATCCGCGTATACAACACTCTTCCTCTGTTCTTGAAATATGAATGTGTTATAATCTGTTCCACAGCGTTCAGAGGTATTATTGCCTCACTATGATGGTTGTCCGTTTATATTTAAAGCGGGTGCCACGCGACAATGCTTGACAATGATCAACTTGCAGAATTATTATAGTGGTGGTAGTCGGCATTATTGTATTTAATTATATATAACGGCTGCGGGAAACAAAGCGAGCTGCTGGACAACCATCATAGTGGGGCTACAATAAAGCTATATGAATTGTCCGCATCGCAGTAGCTAAAAGACTTCTAGAAACATCTATTGTGTGAGACTGAGCTCGTCGGATGTGAAAGGAATATGGAAAAAATGTATGAGGGTTGTAGAGCACAGAGACACAGTAATTATGATGAACCATGCGTTACAAAAACATTTACTTACCCATATCGCACCGCTTTCGTCAGTACCAATGCTGCTGTTGTTGCAATCTGTCTTCTTCAGTGTTGCTGTTTAACCCTTAAATTAGAAAAAACATTTATCGTATCAATTATTTAAATGTGGTGTACCGCAGTAAACACGAACCGGAGCGTAATTTATTATCATAAATAATGTTAGGACTATTTAACGAATAAAATTAAGCTGTTTTCTCACAAATCATTGTTTAACTATAGTTATTTAAAACTATTTAAGTATTTAATGTAAACGGCGATGTTTGAAAACAAATCAGAAATTTGAGGTTATGTTCATTCACTGCTGCTTGATCATATTATTTATTGCCAAATAAGATCGCAATATTGTAAGGATGCACCCAAGTGGAAAAATAATGAAACACATCAAACTATATATCATAATCAACATTATGGGTTATTCATTTATTTTTTAGTAGACAACTCGGTAAAATCAAGGAATATTTCATTATTTGCTATATTCAATGTATTTGTTGGAGAAAAATAATGTTTTCACCTGTTCAGAACATTAAAAAGGAGGAGCGTTCTTTATCACAAAAGCAGGAGCTGATAAAGAGAAATCGATAAAGAGCGAGGTGAAACACGACTGTCATTGGTTGTAAAACAAAATTCATTGAAACGTGATTGGTCATTGACTAGCATTTGTGGCATGAATTAAATAGTCGTATCAATTATTTAATTGTGGAGGACCGCAGTAAAAACGAATCGGAGCGTAACTTATTATCAGGTAAATTGTAAAATTCTAAAAACAATAAGTAATCTCTTCTCGTTAGTGTTCATGTTTTTATTAAAATTATTAAATGAATTAAACCAACTGATGTATCTTATAAGATGAATTTTGAATTTGAAGAATAATGAAATTACTATATTGTTCACTATTGAAGGTACCATATTATGCGTATACAGGCCTATGTACCGATTCTCCATTTTCAGAATATGTTAGCCGTATTTCTCCCAGAGACCAAGAATGAGGTGGGAGATAACATTATCCATGATTTTAGGGAAGTAGATTATACAGGGGATGATTGGAAAACATTAGCTCATGATAGGGATATATGGAGAGCTTATGTCCGCGCGGCCTTGAACCTACGGGCTCGATAGAGCCAGTGAGTAAGTTAGTTAGTTAGTGACCCTCCTAGTCTTGTTTTGTTATTGACTGAAGAACCGATTTGGTCAGGTATTTTAGTTATTTTATAAAGACAAATCCCCTGTCACATTATCTTCCCTCACTAGGCGTTTCATTTTTCGCCAAGCAAGTTCGACCTGAGAGAGGTCGCACACGTAAGGAGGGAGACTTATCATTGTAGGCGAAATCTGACAATCTTTTATCTACCCAGAAAGTTTTTTCTTGAGGCATATGCTTATCTACTAAGGCAGCGGTTCCCAACCTTTTTTTGACTCGCGAACCCCTTCCACAACGATCTGAGTTGGATGAACGAGTGACTTTTAAATATACGTACAGTAGACATGCACAAAGTTTAATTAAAAAAAAGTTTAATAACCTTAAATTCACTTAACCCTTAACGGTTAAAACCTAAAGTTACTCTAGTTACAAAACGTGTAGGCCTAGTTGTAACGAAATCAAATGCATTTCTAACGTTGTTACATAACTGTAAATCAGGCAATCGCGGTAAATATTAAGTTATTGTGGTAATAATGTGACTATTTAACCCATGCCCCAAATGGGAGTCAATGACCAATCACATTACAATTCATTTTTATTTACAACCAATCACAGTCGTGTTTCGCCTAAAAATTTACCAACTAAAGTTTATCATAATAAAGAAAGCACCTCCTTTTTAACATTATAAATAGGTCATAGCATTATTTTGCAGTGACTAACTCTCTAAGAAATACCTCTACCAGATTGTATATATAGTGCATGAATGTCAACAGAAAGCGCATACGAGAGATAATAAAAAACATTTGTAACCATTGATTATACCACAAAAAAAAAAGAAACCACTGTTTGCACTTTCATAAACGAATTGATTTCCAGGAAATGACGCAGAAAAATATAATTGACATATTTAAATCATAGGACATCAGAAATTAATTAATACCTATAACGTTGGTTATAAATTTCTCCACTAGGGTGCATTCTTACAACATTGCGATCTTTTGGCAATAAATAATAGTATGATCTGGTAGCAGTGATCGAACAAAAGAAGCAAATGAGGCGTACCAATCGTTTCTCATTTGTTTTTAAAACATCGCCGTTTACATTAAATATATAAATATTTTAAAATGACTATAGTTAAATAATGGATTATGAGTATACAGCTTAATTATATTCGTTAAATAGTCCTAACAAATGCCACGAGTGATTTCCAAATTATCCAGATAAATTCACGACTCACGAACATGAGGAGTGAATTTATCGATAATTTGTAAATCACTCGTGGCATTACTTATGATAAATTCCCGATGTTACACATATGTAACAAGGAGCATTATAGGGTTAATCTAATTTTAAAACACTACTACTACTACTACTACTACTACTACTACTAATAATAATAATAATAACAACAGTTATTATAATATTATTATTAATAGAATGCTGGAGAAATGAAGGAAACAATACTAGACCTAACCTCGAAACCCGCTATTACGGAAACGTTTTGGCAAACCCCTTGAGATATTTAGTGTTCACGAACCACAGGTAGAGAAACAATGGACTAAGGCATATAGGTAGACTTTTTGAAATTTTTCATATAAGTCAATCCCTCTTCTTCGAAGCCAGTCTTTCATTTCATTGTTGGGGGCATACCCATTTGGAGATTTGTCAATCTGAACGGATAGGTAGGGTGCGTTATCCATTACTACAACTGATCTCAGGCTAAGATTTGGAACTAATTTTTCATTCGGAACCCATTTTTCAACTGTTAAATTACAGAATGAAAAAAATACAAAAATTATACATTATAAAGAGCCTACATTATTAAAATACAAATTCGTAACAGCGGTTTCGGTTATTATAAATAATAAATATAAATGAATAAAGCCTGATATGTCCCTTTAGGGCAAAGGCCTCCCTGTACAGGGGTTAAGCTCTATTTGAGAGTGTCACCCGGTGAGCTACTCCGTGGTGAGAAGTTGACTTGGATGTAGCACTTGGTTTGTATACACTGACTGTTCTGTGATTAGTTAATACACAGTTGTCTCTCCATCGTTCTCCAGCTTTTCCTGCATCTGGCGACTCTGGACCATTGCGCCCCTGCTCGTTCTTTGAAGATGTCAGCCCATCGTCGTCTTGGTCTTCCGCGCTGTCTCTTGCCTGTGTACGGGTCCCACATGGTTGTTTTTATTGTCCACCTGTCGTCCTGTATTCTTGCGACGTGGCCTCCCCACTTCCATTTTTTCCTGATGGCTTGTTGTGCGGGATCAGTTGATGAGGATATCGCTTGAAGTGTTGTATTCGAGATTCTGTCCTTCAGAGTTATGCCTAAGATTTTCCTCTCCATTTTCCTTTGGCATACTTGGAGTGTGTACTTCAGTTTGGCAGTAAGATTCCAAGTTTGGCAACCATATAACAGTGTTGGAAGAACACAGGTTTGTAGTGTTTCCATTTTGAGTTTCCGGTTGAGTGACTTGTCCAGCAGTATAAATTTCAGTGACCAGAACGCCTTCCAGGCGAGAGCTATTCTTCTGCTTATTTCCTTCTCTACTTTCTGATGGAAGGAGAGTAGTTGTCCTAAGTATATGTACTCGCTTACATATTGAAGATCCATTCCATCGACTTTGATTGGGTTTTCCGGACCATTAGACATAATTTGTGTCTTGCTTTTGTTCATCGAAAGGCCTGCAATTTTGCTAGTTTCTGAGAGCTCTTGTAGCATTGATTGGAGTTGTTTAGGGGATCTGGCGAACAATACCACGTCGTCAGCGAATCTTAAGTTGGATAGCCTGCTCCCGTTTATATTTACTCCGTATTTGTTGTTCCAGTTTAGTTTTCGAAATATATCTTCAAGCACGCATGTAAAAAGTTTAGGAGAAATTGGGTCGCCTTGTCGTACTCCTCTTTTGAGACTGAATGGTTGTCCCACAATTTCTGCCTTCACCTTGGCATAGCTTTGGCTGTAGATCTTATCCAGAACGCGGATGTACTTTTGTTCGATTCCTTGAGTGTGTAATGCCTGGAGGACACTTGAATGTTCTACTGAGTCGAATGCCTTGTTGTAGTCGACGAATGCTAGATATAATGTATGGTGGTATTCAACTGTCTTTTCTATTATTTGGTTAATTGCTTGGAGATGGTCTGTTGTACTAAAGCCTGAGCGGAATCCATTACAATAGCAAAATTCATTTGTAATCAAGATAGAATTTGTCTGAAGAAAATACAAAGTACAAAACTGCTGTTTACGAATTTGTATATTAATAAATATGAAAATTATATAAAACTTTAAAATTTTATTTTTATTTAATGAACATGAAAATGGATTCTCATCAAGTAAAAACCAAATCAATTGGTTACAAAATACCTATTCTAGAAATTCTATGCTTAGACAATAGATTTTAATAAAACCAACTGCACAGTCAGTATTCATCTCCAGACCCTGGTAACAACTGATAGAAATGCTTTTCGAACGACAATAGTGTGTTATGATCAACAGAGTCCATTAACCCTGAAAGCACGTTACACTCATTCCCCTGAAAAACAACCCTCCAGCTCTCCAAGCTTCACGTCCGACGAGGTGCTTTACATAATATCACCAAACTTCTTTCTTCTCTTCCTATTCCCGAAGTGCCAATCAACTCAGAGGATTCATCATCGTTACTTGAGGATATTCCCACCAATTGAACGCTCCTGCCTATCTGCCGACCTTAATGACACTAAACCACTCCCGTTCACGCATATTGCGGACAAATTATTTGGCTATATCTCTAACATGGAAAATAAAATTTCCTTACATTCTTCCTCCTTAACAAGGTGCGTGATTTTTAGCTACTCCTACTCCTAAATACTTTTTGTTTAATATCCCAGGTTGTCATTTCGACATTTCTGGTATTCTCTCCTGGCATTGGCTTAATTTTAACTCACTTCTGAGGTTGGGGCGCCTAGAAGGCGGAGTTACGTTTCCCGGATGATATGTGTGATGAATTATAATGGAGCGCCAGGAAAGTTCTTAACCTAAACTTAAGCTAAATTATAGACTATAGGCAACCACAGGAATGATTCCCTTTAAGGAAAAATTCCTATGGTTTGACATGGAATCGAGCCCGGGACCTCATGAACAGTCAGAAACGCTGACCACTAGCCCATGAGGCTGGTCTACTCCTAAATACGAATACACTGAACCGTATATATATATATATATATATAATACAATACAGTGAAGTAACATAACTCGTATAGTGTCGCTAAAAGAAAATATATGTAGAGAAAACAGTTTTGTTGACATTGGAAGCAATTGCGATGAGCATATGGTTGACATTGAACCCTTAGGAGACTATAATAGTTATGTTACTACACTATATTTTAAAAGGTAAAGTGATCTCACTACAGGCCATAGGAGATCCTTCGGCTAGTAAGAGGTTAATACTCCCACTTTTTCTATCAGTCGGCACTTAATGTCAGCCCTGCGTGACGGCCGCATTTATCCCCGGAACAAGCATATAGTACTCATTTCCGTCAGAGGCTGAGTCCACCCCAGGGTCACGATCCCACAAGAAGGTTTAGGTCAGTTTAAAATTCTGACCCCATCGGAACTCGAACCCTCGAACTTCGATTGGCAGCGTATTGCCATAACCAAATATGCCACGGTGTGCCCCCTCACTATACTGTACTATTATATAACGAAGGGTCAAAGATATCAGAAGCAGGAGTAAGAAAAGTATGGGTCCAAATAAAATAGTAATAATTCCTATAAATTCATAGTTTTATTTTTACTTGTTTTCTTATTATTCTATGTGTTGTAAGGACCTGTCAACACTTGACAATTCATGCGTCCTACGATGTCATTCATTGTTGTTTGCCGATGATCAGATAATTTTTGCAGGGGATGGAGACTATATGAGATATATGATAAATAAACTAATGGAAGAATATATGTAATAAGGACTGATTATAAATTTACAGAAACAGAATATATGTGTTTGGGAAAGGATGTGGATGATCTCATACTCGAAATAGGGAAGATAAAGAAAGTGAAATTTTTAAATATCTTGGGTCAATAATTATATGTTTAGGTACACGTGAAAGAGATGTACAAACCAAAAATTTCAATGACAAAAAATGTAACTAAGACATTAAATGGAATAATTTGGAACAAAAATATTACACAGGAAACAAATGAAAATTTATAAGAGCATAATACAGAACATTTTGTCATATGGAAGTGAAACTTAGTGTTTGACGGAATTACAAAAGAATAAAATTAGAACAGTTGAATCTGATTATCTTATATGACGCCTTAAAAAAAGACAGGATAAAATAAGAAATGAATTCATTTGAAATTAATTAATGTCACCACATCTGTTGTTAAGAGGAATGAAAATCAAACTCTTAAATGGTATGGCCATCTACAAAGAATGGAAAATGAAATATGACCAAAATATGTATACCATTGGTCACCTCTTGGGAGAAATAAACGTGGCAGACCAAGAAAAAACCTACGACATAATTATGATGAAGATAGGAATTTGGAAGGAGGAGATTGGAATGATATAAAATAAATGGAAACTGAAAACAAAAAACCTATAAGTGGGGGGAGAGCCGTGAAGAGGAGATGTTGGAGCAACATAACAGTTTTTAACAAATCCCCCCCCCGTCTGTAAATGACTTCCACATTTTAGATAATATATGGTTGGAAATTCTATAGCTAGAGCGAATTACTATGTGACGATTTTACGAAGACAATAGGTTTTTCAATGGCTTTATATTTGAGGTGTCCAAGGACATAACACGCCGGAAAAATTCTCTACACCATAATCCGCACCATGCGTAGTGGTGAACTGGCTCCTTGTTTTGTAATGTAAGGTATATTTAATCGTACCAAACAATGTGCAGCAACACCATCAAACACAAAAAAAAATCTCTCTCTTTTCATCCTGTATTGAATTTGGGTTATTTCGTCTTACTCGTATTCATAACCTACGCCACTGACTGTTTTATTGTTTATGTACACCGCGTCTAACACTACAATCTACCTTTACCGAACGCGAAGCAGGAACATTTCGTAGCTCGCCGCGATGCAGGTGTGTAGGATTGTTCTAGCGATGCAGGTGTGTAGGATTGTTCTAGACCAGGCCTGTTAATAAGTAATCACTAGGTATGAGAAGACGCTCCGCCCTTCCTTATTTAATCCCACCCTCCTATTCACATTACGTCTGAGAAGTTACTCACTTGTCAGTGTGTTGTTTCATTTGATGGCATCTGTACGCGGGTGCGAGGGGGACTGCCTTTTCACATCTAATGAGCACTTATTAAGAGCCCTGTTCTAGACCAACTCTTTGTCATGTAGTATATTGAAACTGAATGTTTTGAAGAGGCAATGAAAACCCATAAACCCAATATTGTTACCGCTATTATTATCCACGGACAGTTACTTTGTTCCCTCTCTCGTCAGCAACGTTTAGGTTCCCTACAAAACATGGTAGTATAAGGTGTAATAACGCATAACGTACACTGTGTTCTATAATAGTTTGTTTTTTCAAACACAGTTGTATTTATCTTTTAACATAAATTGAAAAATCCATTAAACTATCTCGGTTTACGCAGATTAAATAATTAAGACTTTATATATATATATGAATATCATTGTCATCCTAGATGTCTTACTACTGAAATAAATTAATAAATAAAGAACTCACTCGTACTATCAAACCCATAGTTTCATGACCGAGCGGACATAAGCTCTATATACATCCCTATCCTGAGCTAATGTTTTCCATTCATCCCCTATAGGCTATAATTATCATTAACGTTATTCTCTCACCTCATTCTTGACATACCTATTAACGCTTTCACTCTAGTTGTCCTACAAGGAGTTTTTATGCTCCTTTTTAATATCCCATTCGTGCCACATATCCTGCCCACCGCAGTCTACGAGATTATTACATTTGCTTTCCCATAAAGATCATGTAGCGAAAATTTTAAAATATTAAAATGAGTAACTGATATATCAGTCGTCCTCATTAGAACAGATTTCTGTTTACAAAACTTCGTCAATTAGTTAAAACCATGTAGACCTTTCAGAATATGTTCCATCTTCGGCATTGCCATTTGGTACTTGAAGTTTCTTAAACAGAAATTTATTCTAATTGAGAACGACTGATATATCAGGTACTCATTTTATATTTTAAAAACAATTACTACATAATCACAGTTGTGATCTACAGTGAAATTTAGAGGTATTGAAATATAATGTAGTTCACTGGTATGTAAAGTCTTCTCCATTTGTATGTCTGTTCATCTCTCTGCAGCAAAATTTTCCTCCGATTTAGGGTCTTTCCACTTTTCAGCGGTTGCCCATTTGCCAGCCGGCTGCTGGCCCTTCACATCCACATGTGTCAATCACAGAGGTAGATGATCAACAGCCAGTGTAGGGTGACATGTGGTTAGCATGTCGAGTCCCACAGCCGTTATAGTTGGCTCCTCAACCTGGAACCGCTACTTATTGTAGCTATCCAATTGCCTCACGATGCTGGGCGGGCACCGGTCCCATACTGGCCGAAATACCATGAGAAAATTTCTTCCCCCATGGAGACTCGAACCAGCGCAAGTCCCGTAGCTCTGCGCCAAGGCTTCCTACCTTAACCGCTCGGCTACGGCGCGGGACAAAATTTTCCTAAGAACTTTATTCGCAAATATTCGTAATCTTTTCTCCTGCATTAAAGTAAGTATATCGCTATTGGAATAAGTTCTTAAAATAGGTTAAGGAAAGGTCGAAATAATATGATAAAGAGACTATACATATCTGCATGTTTATTCAAGAAAGATTTTTGACAACTTTTCACAAATATACAAGTTTGTGTAGATGTTTTAAACGATTTACTGCCGTAAAGTGTTAAATTGTGATTTAAGCAAGTCTTTTTCTGTTGGACGTATTTCAGCCTTTAAGGTCTTCAGCTAAGCTGTGTGGAGTCTTTTATACTTAGGTAAATACACAGTATACAGAAGCATGGTAACAAAATATTAGCAACACATCAAACGGCTTTATAATGTTAAGAAACTAAGTAAGTCTTTAACGCCAAAGAGTTCAAAGTGAAAATAAGCTAATGAAACCGAAACTAATTATCGGAAAAAACTTATGAACCTCCTCCTTTCTGCGTGCATCACTCAAACACAATAACTGAGATTAAATTATAAATCAGTGAAATTAGTAAGTGTTATGATTAAATTGGTGCATTGATTTTATAAGTCGTTTGATTGCAGTAAGTTCAGACTATGGTTTTAATTTTAAACAGTGTGATTATGTTGGTTTTACGACGGGACAGCAGGTGCTGGGAACGAAATATTACTTTAGTAAAGTCGTTGAAAAAATATTATGTATTACTAAGAGTCAATGAGTAAGTAAGTGGCACTTTAGAACCCAGATGTTCATGGCCGAGCGGGTATAAACTCTCCATAAATCCCTATCCTAAGATACCTACCTAAAACCTAATACAGGCTTTCCACTTTACAGCAATTCGCCCTTCATTCCTACTTTCCAAAGATTCCTATCTTCCCATTGCTCTTCCTCCACACTCCTTTTCATAATGATATCATATATTCCCCTCATACTATGTTCTTCTACTTCACCCCCTCTTCCTTCTGCCTGGTACCATCCAATCCAACACCTGTTTAGGACACTGGTCTTCCGATATACTTTGTACATGTCCATACCGCTGTAAAGCTCTCTTTGTTTTCCTTTCGATAACTGTTTCTTGTGCATCCATATCTTGTCTGACATATGTATTTCGAATATCCTACGATAATAATTAAAAATACTCCCTACATAATATTCACCTCCTCAAATAATGCCTAATATTAATCTCTCTGCTCACTTATACGGGAAGGTCCTCCATGTCCTTGCGTGGACAAAAAAGTGTGTGTGATCCCTCCCGACGAATCGCAAGACCCGTGTGACGTGTGACATGTAAAAAGCACCTCTAAGGTGAGAGTTTAAACTGGGATAAACAAAAAAAAATATTTATAGGAAAAATTAATCAATGATCACAATATAATAATGTAAACAATGATTTTCATTTTTTTATATGACTTACTGTAATTGTAGGTAAGTATATTTGTTCTGGGGTTAAATACACCCGTGACGTTTTACAACTCCACTGTCGTCTCGTGCTGATTTATTAGGAAGGTTGGGAACCTTAACCTCCAACAAAACCTACGGCATATAGCGGGATCGTTCAATTTACTTGTTTATTTACATTCAAAGCAGAGATGGGGAACTTGAGATTTCTTAAGCCAAAAAAACATGCACTCCTACAATACCCATCCTCTACTCCTGGATATATGAGGAATGACTAAATAAAGCGGGCAGGCAGAGACGTCCTATCATCGCAACACCTAGATACATAGTTTGTGACAAATGAGAAAAAAATTATATCTGCATTTAGAAAGAAAATTGTTTGAATATTATTATTATTATTATTGTAATAATATTATAAACAGCCCGATCCATTAAAATACTAATTCATATACTTAAAAAAATCAATCTAAAAGAAATGTAATAGCACCCAAATAGTTCTGCTACGATAAATATAACTTGAACCGTGTTTCAACTCATCAGATGCTGGTGACAAGAGGATTCAGAAATTTGGTTTATACGGGATCCAGCGTAAGTTGTTATTGCGTTTGTACACAGTACGTCATCAATCATCACAGGTACAACCGATACAACATAGCGCTAAGGGATGACAATTGTATACCTAGAAACCAACAATGGCAGTGCCTATTATTACTTATGGGTCCGAAACATGGACAGTGACAACACATCAATCTGCCAGGATACAAGCTGCTGAAATGAGATTCCTCAGACCAATAGCAGGATATCAAAGAACAGACAGAAAACATAACACAGAAATAAGACAAATAATAATAGAGGAATTAATCTCAACAATAGAGAAATACAGAACAAACTGGAAAGAACACTTGGTAAGCATGACTGAGAATAGAATACCAGAAGCAGCATACAACTATTCTCCACGAGGAAGAAGAGGCTTGGGAAGACCAAGGAAAATAAGGAAAGAGCAGCAATTTGGAGCCGGAACAGCTAGTAAATAAGCTTAAACCGTGAAGAAGAAGAAGAAACCAACAAACGATGTTGAGTGCCAGCTTTTAGTTGTATGAGTTAACATTATTGAGGTAAGTTTAAAAATCATAACTATATTACAATTTGACCGCCTCCGTAGACGATTGGCTAGCGCGTGCCACTGCCCCACTGGGGTCTCAGATTCGATTTCTGGCGGTTCCAAAGGGGTATTGGTGGTGGGTCAAAGCATAATTTTCGGATTTTTCTCTGGGTTCTCCCGTTTTCCAGCATCATCCCAGAAATAAACACCATTTCCCGTTCCCTCCCTTCATGTTATTTAATTTCTCATTTTTTAATTTATTCCATATCATCCTTGACCTTCTGTCAGAAAAAATATAATTTGGTTGGCAATCTACAGGAGTTGAAAATATAAGGTTGCGGTAAGCTATTAGAGACTTTTTTATTTTTTATTTAGAGCCCCACCAGCATCCCCCGGACATACTGTCCTTTTCCCGGTTCTGTTCTATGTAACTATTTATATCTAATCTTTATTGGAAAAAAAAAACATAATAAATATGCAATTCGGGTTTTTGAAAGTGTGTAGATATTACATGAAATAAAATGAAAGTGTGGCTTTGTGTGTTTGTGTACGTGCGTTAGTGTGTAATATTCCTGTCTCATTTTCGTTTGTAATAAGTATAATTTTTGGAATCCGATCATCTTTCATTATTTGAACATGTTCTTTCCAGTATTTTGTAGATTTTATCTAAAAGTTTAAAAATATTTATCTAGTTTCTAATATCCTCACTTCGTCTCAAACGAATCCGCTTGAGCAACGAGGGCATCCGTAAGATAACGGGACTAAAAGGGTGTAGCAACATTAGCAATGAGGTTGAAATGGATAGAAGGGAGGGACCTAAAAGTGAACTTATGCAGTTTTTATGTGGGAACCCAGTCCAGGGAAAAGGGAAATGGAAGACAAAAAAAAGCGTTGGAGTGAAGTGTTTAAGTGTCATCTAGAAAAATTGTGGACTAGAATAGCGTAAGACAGACAAATGTGGAAGCAATCCGTAAAAAAAGTGGAATTGATAGTCCCAAGGGGTTGGCTAACCCGGGGATGTAAGGTAAGCCACCCTGCAGTAACAGGTGGCCCTTGCCCGAAATGGGATCATTATAGGCCAATTCTTAGTATAAAAATAAGACAATATTTATTTTGAGGGTAAATATAGAAAAGTTACGCTTACAAAATCATAAAATAAAGAACTAAGTCACAGGCAATACTGAAACCGTAGGAACATGGCCGTGCGGACATAAGCTCTCCATACGTCCCTATCATGAGCTATTGTTTTCAATTATCCCCTGTATAATGTACTTCCCTCAATTCATGGTTAATGTTACTCTTCCACCGCATTCTTCGTCTTCCAATGACTGTAAAGTTACAATTGAAAATTTTATGTAAGCTCCGGCTGGGATCCCCCAGGTTTGAATCCTAGCGGTTCCAGATGGGTTTCTGTGATGGATCGTACCAGATTTTTTTTGTGGCTTCTCCTGTTTCCCGAATTTCACCCCACCGTCATTCTCCATTCTCCCTTCCTTCGGCTTCATGTTATTTAATTTCTTATTCACTCATTCCAAATCGCCCGTTACCTCATCTCATGTTAGGTTTATTCTGCACCCACAGGTGTTCAAAATACAGGGTGCAGCACAAGTTAGTTCACCGAAAATGAAAATATATTATTTCTGTAGCTTACAACATCGATGAAAAAGTCGTTTATATAAATTATACTCGACATGATGTATTCAGTAGTTAGCAAGTTACCTCACGCAGTAGTGTTAAGATTATGTTCTGAAGGCCCCGAATTCAAACCCCACTTTCAATCAATCTGATTTTTTCCTTGCAACCAAATGCAATTGTTAACTGACTTATGCCGCGTGCTATATATAATTTCGGTAAGATTTACCAGGACGCTGGCACATGATTCCGAGCCTGAGAAATAAATAAAGGTGCGAATTGTGCCAGCGGTAGGGTTATAGTCCCTCCACGCTGCCACAGGCCCTCGCAAAAATGGGGCCACGGTCAAGAGAGAAGAACTTGGTGTGATTGACCCGTACGACGACCTACGACTCACATGACACCGTACTGTAGAGTAGACTTCATTCCATTCATCCATAATATATGGGATAGTGCAATAAATCGTCTAGGTCGCGGTGTTCAGGGCATTCTCCCCGTCCAGTTCGAATAAATAAGTAAAATAACTAAAAACTATTGTATAATCAACAGAGTTGGTGTTTACTTGATGAAAATCCACATATATTCCATCCATAGTAATTCTGCCCGAAGGCAGGTCCTTCACTGCAATCATAACATTTCCATGCTATGCTTGCAGCTTTACTAAGGAATTGTAGGTGTGGTAGCTTCCCGTTGCTTTCCACACCGGTGAAGGACGATGATAACGATAAGGATGATGATGATGGCCATATCATTTTGGGGACCGTTTGGGCCTTAAAGTTTTCCTGACATTTGTCTCACAGGTGAGGAAAAACCCCAATAAAAATCTCACCCAGAAAAACTGCCCCAACCGGGGATCGAACCCGGGCCCTCTCCGCGACAAGGCAGCACGCTACCTCGAGACCACATATGTTAATTAAATAAAAATAAAACGTAGTTTAATTTGATTTTCATATTTATAAATATGAAAGTCAATTAAAACTATGTTTTATTTTTATTTAATTAACAAAAACTATTGTATTAATGAGAATATTTAATTTTGCTTCCAAATATTTTATAAAGAAAAATTATATTCAACTTTCTCTCTCTCTCTCTCTCTCTCTCTCTCTCTCTCTCTTATATATATATATATATATATATATAACGGGCTTCCAATATAAAACCGGAGCGGCCTCACGGAGTTTCACCCGGCAAGCAGTGCTGTCTCTTCCTCCCGCAATTCACCCTGCCTGCCACCCGTCCTTGAACTATTTCTTACCTTATAGAAAATGCTGGAAATGTTGTCCTCCCGCATACGTGCTATGGAATCACCTTGGTTTAGACAATGAACACGTCTACACTTGTAAGATTTGAGTTTTAACAATTTTGTTGCTGTATGTGCAGAAGATACTGAAATCCCAAATTGTTGTGCTAATTTCGGTAATGATTTTTGTGGTGAACGTTCCAAATTTTCGCCAATTTCGTCTAATTTTTCTTCGGTGAGAACCGTACGCTTTCGCGTGTGTCTTATTTTTTACTGAACCAGTGGTCTCAACTTTAGTCACAAGATCGTGGATTGTCGATCTGGAAGGAGGTAATTGTCCAGGGAAATTCCGAATAAAATCCTCGCGAACGCGACGAGCTGATTCGTATTTATAATAACATTTACACACATAAATGCGGTGCTCTAATGTCAGCTGACGTCTCATCTTGTCGAACGATAGTAAACTGACTAGTTCAAGGACGAGCGGCTGGCAGAGTGAAATGCGGACGAGGAGAGAGCGCAGCCTGACGGGTGAAACCCCGTGAAGCCGGTCCGGGTTTATATTGGAAGCCCGGTATATAAGCGATCCCATGAAAATGTAATACCGAGGTGAACATTTTGAAATTGACGCAGGAATAATTTTTTTGGGGTAATATATATCTTTAAGGATCAAATTTTCTGATTCTATAAGATAATGTTAAAAAAGTGTATTATTTTAATCTAATGTTAGTGGAAGAACTTATAATTTTCTAAACCTGTAAAAACACACAACATTTTACCAATTTGTTGTTTAATGATTTGGTCGTATTAATTCGTTTTGTTTTACAAACTCTTTTGTTAAACCATACTTTAGTCCTCCCTAGTAGTAAATGTAATGATATTAATTGCATTCTAATGTTCTATATACCTTAAATGTGTCCTATAATTGTTAACTACAAGCTATGGTCAGTCAGTCACGGAAAACGTATAAACATTAGTGTACACAACATAATAATTCATGAAATAAAATTTCCTCTTGGATTCTCCGTTATCGGTACACAACTAACAAAAATGTATTGAAGCCATTTTCTTGTAAAGTCATTATTCTTCCCGCTATTGTCCCGTAACTGACTAACATTTGTCCTACCGTATATATGCTAATACGCATGGTGCAGTCACTTTCTTGCTGCACTCAGTTGAGGATTAACATAAACATGGTTTAGGAAATGTGGTAGACTGTTCGCCTCAGCTGTTCCGTAAAATAATTACTGGCCCTTTTTCTGTGTCAATTTGAGCTAAAAGACAGTTAGCAGAAGCATTTAAATATATTCAGGAAGGAAGATTGCAGTAAACGAAGCAGCCATACTTATTGATTTATCAGAAAATTATATCTACAAAGAACAAAATGAAATCCAGGCAGTTCATTGGAAAAATTAGCATAGGGTTTATCCCAATATTAACTGCTTATGCCTAGTTTAGATGGAAGGTGACAGAGAAGTTCAGAAGAAATACTTTGTTCTAGTGTCAGGTATAGCAAGTATGTTATAGAAAAGTGTTCCTTTTGAACTATAGTGATTTCTTCCAAAACTTGAGGTGATAAAAATTTTCAGTTGGAGCATCTGGTAACAGAAATAGGCCTGTACATTTAGCAATGTGTTACTGCTTACTTGCATATTTGGATTTTGACATAAAATTGAACTTCTTTGAATCGTGCCATGGAAAGGGGGCTATAGATGCGATTGGCGACCAAGTAAAAAGGATGGCACGGATGTATGAAAAATCGGGAAAGAATATACAAAATGGTGCAGAATTATGTAATGTGAGCTGTAAAACCAACCAAATAACTGCAGTCACAAAATTATATACAAGAAGGAAAGAGTTTTTTAGAAAAACAATTTGAATATCTTGCATCTATCACATAATTATTGCGTATACAACGTTAAAGCGTTGTACTCGTATGTTATGGAGTATGCACAACTGTCAAACAATCAGCGCAACAAATTCATTTCGTATGTTATAAAAAACTGAATGGCGTTACAGGCCTAGAAAGCCCTTGGCTGCTAATCTTACATCCAAGTATATCAATCACAGAGATAGACAATCATCTAACCAACATATAGGGTGCCATGTAGTCAGCATGTCGGTTCCCCCAGCCGCTATATTTGGTCTTGTCAACCTGGAGTCGTTACATATTGTAGCTACCCAAACGCCTCACGATGCTGGGTGGACACCGGTCCCATACTGGCCGAAATTCAATGAGAAAATGTCTCCCCCACGTGGACTCGAACCAGCTCAAGTCCCATAGATCTCCGCCAAGGCTTCTTGCTTTAACCACTCGGGTATGGCGCCGGACTAAATTGTAATCAGTTACTATATCCATCCATCCATAGTAATTCTACCCGAGGGCAGGTCTTTCACCGCAATCATAGCATTTTGATGCTATGCTTTGCAGCTTTACTAGGAAATTGTAGGCGTGATAGCTTCCCGTTTGCTTTCAACACCGATGAAGGATGATGATGATGGCCAATATGATTTCAGGGACCGTTTGGGGCTTAAATTTTTCCTGACATTTATCTTACAGGTGAGGAAAAACCCCGATAAAAACCTCACCAAGAAAAACTGTCCCGACCGGAGATCGAACCCGGTCTCGCTGCGTGACAAGGCAGCACGCAACCCCGAGACCACCGCGGTGGACAGTTACTATATAGGCCTATATACGTATAAATACTATACACACACACGCATACAATTTTAGTAGGTATATTTACCAATAAAGAATGCACTTGTAATTAAGTAATTGGTAGTTTCGTTATATTATATAATTTAAAATGGTACATGGTAAGCGAGTTAATTTAATTACATTATTGATTTAAATTTATATTTATTTTGCAGCAAAATTTAATTTAACAATTTTCGTAGAACTGATAACGTATTTGCAGTTCTCTATTAATTTATGTTACCGAAACCGTTTATCTAGTTTCATAGTATTTCGTTATATTTGTGTAATATTTGTATTTTGAAATTCTAAATTAAATTCAGATGTCAGCCAGTCACACATCACATTTTAGGTCGTAACTTCGGTATTAATTGTGATTTAGGTTTATTTTTTATTTAAAATATAACTTGAAATGTGCCCTCCAAACGTTATTTTGGAAAATTGAATTAAGAATCACATTTCAGAGAATGGTGTAGATGAATATGTTAAGCTGCATGATGAGTTGACATTCAAGTCAGTCAGTCACACATACTTTGACAGATAATAAATAACATTGTTTTTCTTCAGACATTGTATACGTATGTACAATTTTAATCAGACACTTTTCCTCTATCATATGACGTATATAACACCTCCAATTTCAACCAATTGTAATATTTATGCAAGCATTTTGCAACAATCGTGTATTGTTAATGTCAGTCAGTCACACATGGAATTACTCATATATATATATATATATATATTATAATTAAATGTTTAACATTGAGCAATGCAAGCTTAATATATATATATATATATATATATATATATATATATATATATGTTATATTGCATATTTTCGCGGATATAAGTATGGATTAGAAAGTTTTCTTGGGTTTTCCGCGTCTTGGATTCAGTTCGGCCCTGGCCACTGACTCCGACAAGGAATGATATCATTCCTTGATAATGGCAGTCAGTGGCCAGTGGTCGAATCCAAGACGCGGAAATCCAAGAAAACTTTCTTATTTTCATATATATATATATATATTAAAATTAAATATTTAACATTGAGCAATGCAAGCTTAATATGGTATGATAAGAAAAATAAATGCCTGGACGGGATTCGAACCCGGGTTCGAATCCCGTCCAGGCATTTATTTTTCTTACCATACCATATATATATATATATATATATACATATCTGGATAATAATTATTTAAATTTGTACGAAAAAGTGTGAATATTCTTAATCAAGCTATATACAAAAATTATGTAACAATAATTGAAATAAATGAAAAATAGATTAAACTCTGTTAAGTAAACTAGGTGAAGAGAATATTGGACATAATAAATTAACTTATTTCTACATTGTTTCCGGAGAAGAGTCACCTATTATACATTCTGCAAGTGCCTTTACAGTAAAAATGTAAACAAATGTAAAAATATAACTGGTAGAATAGTAGTTTTACATATTTCCAGTTTAACGTTTTTTGAAAGGAGTTGGTACATCAAAGGTCTCTGTAATAGATAATAGCACGCATTTCCAGAATTGAGCCTATGCTCAATTTCTTTGTGCATCTTATTTCTACTCGTGATTATTGTTCCTATGTATTTGAATTCAGCCACTTCCTTAAAATATCCCTCATATGTCATTAGCTGCACATTTCCATTATATAATGTATTTCTACGTGTGACATATATTTAGTTTTATTGGTACAGTTGCTACCTTTAATTTCATGTCTTTCACCTTTTAAAGTTTCGTATTTTATTTTGTAATGTGGGATGACATAAAAGACCATTTAATTTTAAAATAGAGTAAATAAACTATTAACTTACAATTAAACGAGTACTAACATTGTGTTGCATAAACAAAAATGGTCTAATGTGAATAGTATATTAATATAAGATACATTTTAAAAAATCAAAGACAAATTTACAAAACTTATGTAAAACGTACATTAAAGATCAAGTTGAAAAAATGTGAGTTTTCCAATAACGATAGTCACGAGAAAGAACGGTAATGTATAATATTAAGACAACCCAATATTGATAGAACAAACAACTATTTATATTAAACTGTCGTTTAATTAGCCTCTGTAGTGCATACAAACAATGAACATAACTATAAAAAAGAAAAAACAAAAGAATGGTAGTAGAACATTATTATTTTGTATCCTAGAAACAAAACATATATATGTTACAAAAGCGATTAAAGGAAGCGATTTTTAATTAGCGATTTAAATAATAGTCAAAGTATTGGAGTATACCTAAGATTTGTTTGATTAATTTCTTCAAACAAGGATGTTCTCACATACATCACGACGTCGAAATTTCTTCGATTGTTACGATTATTTTCAAAGATCTTATACGATGCCGCAAGTAGGTGAGTTACACAAAAAGTGGATATTTGTATAGCAATGTACAGTTTGAAAAAAATGTATTGTTCTCATAAAAATATTTTAAAAAATAATATATCTTCATAAATTTAACACACTAAAGGTGACATTAAATATATATATATATATATATATATATATATATATATATTATTGTGTGTTTGTTGCGTAGAAAGTACTAAGTCCAATATTGTATTTTTATAAAAATAAAATTTTATTTATCAAACATGCTCGTCATGACAACTCATTTCAGCATGAGATACACTTAACTAACTCCCGCAAGGGAGCACTCTAATCATATATTTTTAATCATCTCCTGTATAAAATACAGTCCTTTAACAATGGTTAATGTTATTTTCTCACCTCATTCATGGCCTACTAGTTGCCTTTCTTCTGGTTTTCCTATAAACAGTTTCCACGCCACTCTTTAATTTCCCATTCATGTCATATGACTTGCACATTGATGTCCACCATAGGCCTACTTAACTTTAATTATTACGTCTGTTTTACCATAAATATCATGTAAAAGTAAAATAAAGTGATCCCACTATAGGCCATACAGGCACTTGATGTTAGGCGAGTTGTCAGCTCTGCGTGACGGCCGTCTTTACACCTATAATTTACGTTAGAGGCTGAGTCGACTCCAGGGCTATGGTGTCACCAGAAGGTTCGAGTCAATTTAAAAATCCTGACTCCACCGGAACTCAAACCCTCGACTTTTCGGTTTGTAGCGTATTGCCTTAAGCAACTACGCCACGGCGTCACTATTAAATAAATTTTCTTCATTAACCTGTCTATTTGTCTCTATTTGGTTCAATAACTTTCCTTTAGAAATATTTTCAAATACTCGTAATTTTGTACTAGAACAATAAATCAATTCCTTAGAAAGTAAAGAATGTCTAAAACTCACTGAATTAATGAGCAGTTCGTATTTGCTGATGATTTAATATTATTACGTGAGAGCGAGGAAATACTAAAAGGCTACACGCACATTATATTAAAAAGCACTAAAAACTGGGGCTGGAAATAAATATCTATCAATCTAAATATATGGTCACACATAGAATTACATTATATAATGGAAACAGGCAGTTAATGACAGATTAGGGACGCATGCTATTTCTCATTACAGATCGCAATCTCTCACAAAATACATTATTATACAAAAGTATATAAAATAATTCTTCTTCTAGTTTTATGAAAGTAAGACGTGATTCCTTACATTAAGTGGGGGGGGGGGCAAAAATTACGAGTATTTGAGAATAAAGTCCTTAGGAAAATGTTTGGAATAGAGAGAGACGAACAGACAGGTGAATGAAGAAGACTATTTAACAGTAAGCTACATACCCCTGATGGGAAACTAAATTTAATGGAAACAATGATGTCTCGTAGACAGAGATGGGAATGACATCACGAACGGATAACAAAAGTGGGAGATAGCAAATTCCTGTAGGAAGGCGCCCGAAAGTTAAGTCATGAATGAGATTGGATAATAACATAGCTCAGGACAGGGAAGTATGGATGTTGGATAGCGCAATGAGCGAGTTGGTTAATAATAATAACAGTAATAATGATAATATATGTATATTTAGAAATCTGATCCAAGAGTTTGATAAATATGGTTTAAAAATTATTTTTTTGCGCGAATGTGCATTTTGACGTACTTACAGCAATGACGACCATGATTGAAAATTCAACTTCCTACATTTCGGGATTGCCAATCTAAATAACTATACCGTAATATTACATTTACACCCACGTGCGGGAAGTAAAACCACTGCCCTCTTACTACATACAATGTATATACAAAAAATATCCAACAGGTAATGTTAATAAACATTATACGAAACAAATCACTGCATTTTAAATTAACTGAACTTTATTTGAATAATGTAAAACAATAAATGCTGGCCATAATTACATAAGAAAATTTCTTACTCCGTTGAGACCCAAAAAAGCTCAATTCCTGCCTTAACCACTCGGCTTTTACATAGATTAAATAAATGACGATTATCAACAGCGATGCAGAAAGTAATATTAGGGAGTCAATATATTTTAAAGAAACTAAATAAATATAAATCAGTCTGTAATCCAAGGTCTGCATCTAGAGGTTAAGTCGAAATTTTCTGTCAAAATTATTAGCACTGGAATTTAATTTCTTACGACGTTCAGCCACACTTTTTAAAATGGACACAATAAGAAAATAAATGTATTAGGGAACATACGAATAAAGAAAATTGAATTACATATTTTGTAAAATGCAGACAATTTCATTGGCACAGACATACGGAACGAATTGATAATGAAAAGTTACAAAGAAGAGTTTCGGATTGATTTCCAGGGGAAAGAAGAAGTAAAAGTAGACCCAAATAACACTTGACTGCAGGATATTACTAAAACGATGAACGAAAATGTATTACAAGACCATTAGTGAGTAGATAGAACGATTTGGGGAAAAGGAAAAATGGTTGTAGATAGAAAATTGGTCACAGGAAGATATGATAATGCATTGTGAACCAGTTCATGAACGAATTAATTAATTGACTATTTTTATTACTCATATTATTTTCGTTCAGGTTTTTACAGTTGAAGCCATGTTCTGTACCGAATCTGCATCTTTTCGATCAAGAATATCTTCTGGGGAAATATTACGGTAAAAACTGGGTGGATAACAACAGAACTTCACAAAACGTTCAACGCATTGTGTAGATTGGGACAAATTAAAATACTTTCCATGGGACATTTTTTCTCGGCTTTTCAGAAATGTCCCATGGTATTTATTTTCTTCTCGATCTTCAAATATGTTACACTTTTAGTGAATTTTTACTGCTGTTCGCCCTGTTTTACGGTAATTTCACTTTTTGCTACTACGATAATTTTTGCCTTCCTGAATATCCGTTCCGGTAGGCGTTCATGTAAAGATTTTTAGGTCATTGTTGTTGTTGAATCCGCTGTATGTTTCCTAATCTTTATAATTTCTTTTAGAAAATTTCGAATGAATGAAGCTATTGCGGTTGTTCTTATGAAAACAGTTACAGATAGTCACCGAACCTGCGTAATCTTCACCTAAAATTATCATGAGCAAAATTTATATGTATATGAGATGGCATTGCGTTAGATGGTTCACAACATTGTATGGGAAAGCATTATATATAAGAGGAAGGAAAATTAATGTTAGCACTTGGATACCTGGATAGCGACGACGGTGTCACACAAAAGTGTAGAAGTTAGTGGGTGTAATCCTGATTCAAGCATTACTTTTTCTTCTCATGTAATATATAAATATATAATTTTACTAGATCATTTAATATGTAATGCACGTAATTTAAATCCTGGATTGCCTTTCATAGGAAATGAACGAAATTTTAAAGACCGTATCTTGAATCGTTCCTTTATAACGTCTCGATGTTTCATTGTTTTCCGACAGATGACTGTAATGTACTTTAGTTTTAATTTGACGGCTGTTCATGATTATAAACAAAGCAGAGAACTGTGATTGAATCCCTTTCTGCGGAGCAGGGTGACTGTGTCAAACATTCACAGACGCTTACAAAATGTATATGGGGATCAATCAGTGGGTAGGAGTACTGTTAATCGTTGGGTTAGCAGAATATTACCGGAAGAAGAACAAGGAATGGAAGACTATCAGATCTGCTTAATCTTCAATAACAGTTTTTTGTAGTGCGTGGCAAGGTGCACAGTCACTTGTTGGAAGGTTGCTTTTTATTATTTTTTAAAATTAATCTTAAAACTGGTCTATCATAACCCTCACATTCACTCCAGGGTGAAAGGTTACAGAATGCATACGAATGAAATATTTAGTGGGTTCATAAATTTTAAGTTCTTATTTATTTGCCTTTTTGGCTCATATAAACATATTTCAAGTCATAAATGCATTTGTATTTTCTTATTTTTTTAGGTAATAGAAATCTGTTTTTTGTTATTGTTGACCTGCTACTTGTCCTATAATAATTATTTGCTAAATTTAATTTTCTTATATTGTTTTAAATTGCAGGGCTTAATTTGGACCCCGGCTTCGTACCAGACGAACCAGGTAATTTCATAGTGTGTTCTGGCCACAATCTAAATTGAGAGGCGTGGATGAAAAAATTAACTGCACTTATCTAAAAAAAATATGTCATAAGTAACGTGACGAGTGATTTCCAAATAATCAAGATTTGGAAATTAAGAGTGGCATTTGTTAGCACTATTTAACGAATACAATTAAGCTGTTTACTAAAAATCATTATTTAAATATAGTTCATTTAAAGGCATCCGGTACTTCTTTGGGTTGAAAAAATCTATTTTTTGTTTAAAAAATCCAGGAAGGTCTTTTTTGTCGATGTGTAATATTAGTTTGATGATTTAGGACATATAGACCCATAATAAGGTATTTTTAAAAATTGTGTCTCTGTTCTCTGCAAACGTGCACATTTTTTGTTTTTTGATTTTTTCGTAACTTCTATTTTTGTTACCTTTTGGTATACTTTTCTTTGAAACTATGAAAGATAGGAAAATTATTTTTGGCATGGATACACAGTTTAACGAGCTCTATAATAAGAAGGTAAATTTATCTTTGTACTATTCATAGTGCTTAAACTAAAAAAATAATTATGCAAAATTATTAACAAAAAAAAAGTTCTTTGAATTTTTAAAAATTAAATCACAATCCATATCTGAACACAAACAAACCTTAATGTTGTCAAATGAACCATGGACAATAACATACTAAATTTGGGAAACAATTGGATAAGTAGTTTTTGAGAAAAGTGTACCAAGAGAAGTTGGATTTTTTATTTTTTTAACATTTTTAATTAGGGTCCTACTCTGAAGAAATATGTCTAAAGGTTAACCAGCATATGTGTTATGTTCAGGAAGGACTTGTTTGATTAGTGACATAATTGTCATGCACATAACTTAAGAATAAGCCGAACAAATCATTTTTTAATGTTGCATATTTTTAAACTAAATTACATGGAAATTAGTACCGGACGCCCTTAAAATATTTAATACAAACGGCGAGGTTTGAAAACAAATCAGAATTGTATAGTTATGTTTCATTTGTTTATCCAGTGCAATTTGATTATATAATATTGCCATCTGGCGTGGGAAATTTCAAATAAGATCGCAATATTGTAAAATGCACCTTAGTGGAGAAAAAACGAAACATATCAAACTGTACATCATAAGTTATAACTAATATTATAGGTTTCACATAACAAAATCATTGTTTCGTTTTCATCAGACTTGAAAGTCACTGGACTCACCTTCCTCTTCTCTGATATGTTCTCAAGTATTTTTCTTTTTGCATTTCTTGCTGGTCTGGCGTCATTAAATTATTGATAGACGAACTGATTAAAATCTCGTTGATGTTTGTTAAAATACTTCTCTTGTATCATTTTAGCAGTAACATTCCACGTGGATTTCAGATTGTGTAGTATTCTCCATTTTATTTCCTCATAAACGCTCCAATCTTTCAGTATGTTGGAAATACCTTTTTGTTGGAGTTTCTGATGTTTATACATAATTTCGTTGTTGACAAAATCTTTCGAACTGGCTCCAAATATATGTCCTATTACATTGAGTAGGGCTATTTTGAGGCTTACATTGCTGGATTATTTCGTCTATATCTTCATTTGAAGCCCAGCCAAATCTCGAGTCTGCCATTTTGTATATTCAAACCTGGCAGCTTTGTTGAATAGTCAGTCACTTCAAAATAATGTTCTGATCTGTTCAGAATAATAAAAAGAGGACATTTCGTTATTACAAAAGCAGGAGGTGGTTAAGAGGGAGGTGAAATACGACTGTTATTGGTTGTAAAACAAAATTCATTGATACATGATTGGCCAGTAACTCCCATTTGCGGTATGAGTTAAATAGTCTGCATATCGACATCGTCATTAAGTTTTGAAACAAGTTATAACTAGCTATCTCAACAGGCACTAACGGATCCGAAGGTTATTAGTCACACGGAAATAAGCTCTCTTTATATCCTTATCCTAAGGTAATATTTTTCAATCATTCCCTGTATATTTCACCTTCCTCAAATCATGATTAATAGTATTCTCAAGTCTCATTCTATTACCCGTCTTTTATTCCCCATTACTGCCACGTGTCCCCCCTACCGAAGTCTACTAGACTTAACTGTTCTTACTACATCTTTTTCCCATGAAGTTCACCGTTATGTAAGTCATATTACATTTTCCAGTAGGGCGGACGATATAGCCATGCAACTGTGGGCCACATTCGGCTATTCCCGACGATTAGATAGACTGGAAAATGTGACCTGTGGAATACCGATTTGAAGTAACTTATATTGTTAGTACACGTAATCCCTCATTCAAATCACAGTCTCATAATTGGATGACGTTATGCATCAACCGGCTATGCGCAATTATGTAAATTTCGAGAAAGATATGTTTGAAGTTTAAGTCAATCTTCACTACCTATTGTAGCAACCAACTAATAATACTGGATGCTGCAAGTTGGTTTCCTTGTTTGAGAGTTATGCATCAACAACCTAAGAGCGGAAGTATTTGGTACTTAGCTGCACGATGAAACATTTAGAATAGCATTTACGAATATCTGCTTTCATAGCCGTTTGTTGAAAAACATACAATCTCTGATAACACTGATGGCGTTTACAGTTTCTTTAATAATACGGCTATATTTAAATATTTGGCGCTAAAAGTGTGTGTACACTTACTTTATGAGCCAATGCAACAGAGACCGTCAAAGTCTCAAGTTTTCTATAAAATGGCGCTTAGTCGGTTGTTGCACAACTCCGTTCAATTTATTGTCTATCATCAGTTTTACATTTTTAATTACTGAAATAATTGTTATAAATGTGATATTGTTGCGTTTCAGGTGTTCACGAATTACACGAAGCAGAAGGCATTTTAGATTTTGCAGCACACATGCAAGTACAAGAAGCGGCAGCAATGCAAGAACAACAAGCGGCAGCATTGCAACTGCAACAAGCACCAGGATTTCAGCTCCAAGATGCAGGAGCAATGCTGCAGCAGGAACCTGGTTAGTTAAAAGCATAACAGTATACACACATCAGAACGTGCACACCCGAAGTATGCGAGTTCAAATTCCGGTGGAGTCAGGATTTTTTTAAACTCACTTATAACGTCTGGTGGCACCATGATCCTGGGGTTTACTCATACTCTAACGGATATAATTAGCAGACGTCTGTTTTGAGGTAAACGCGCAGGCTAATAACCCGGCTAATATCTCATGTCGATTCCATGGGTAGGAGACTTAACCTCCTACTACTGCAAGGGCTTAAAGTTTCTACTGAGAATGAAATAATTACAACATTATATCCTAGTTTAATTTTTAGTAATTATTTGTCTTCAACGATATCGTTCAAATGAATGATACAATGTGAATTATTAGTTAATAAAAATGTAACCATAGCAGTATTTAATAACTATACTGAATATGTATTTCAATAATCTGTTAGAGTTCATGCTGAGACGTATGACCATAAAAATGTATTCTCCTTTTTGCATACTACATCTAAGTATTTCAATTAATTGTAATGCATTTCAGTCTTGACGTATATTATTGTATTATTTTGACATTACGTTTCTATGATTTTCTTAAAATGTTGTATGTATACTTACTTTATAAGCCAATGCAACAGATAGCATCAACGTCTCAAGTTTTCTAAAAATGGCGTTTAGTCGGTTCATGCACAACTGCGTTCAATTTATTGTCTATCATCAGTTTTACATTTAAAATTATTGAAATAATTGTTATAAAAGTGATATTATTGTGTTTCAGATGTTCACGAATTACACCAAGCAGAAGGGATTTTAGATTTTCAAGCAGCAATGCAAGAACAACAAGCGGCAGCATTGCAACTGCAAGAAGAACCAGGACTTCAGCTCCAAGAAGCAGGAGCAATGCTGCAGCAGGAACCTGGTTAGTTAAAAGCATAACAGTATACACACATCAGAACGTGCACACCCGAAGTATGCGAGTTCAAATTCCGGTGGAGTCAGGATTTTTTTAAACTCACTTATAACGTCTGGTGGCACCATGATCCTGGGGTTTACTCATACTCTAACGGATATAATTAGCAGACGTCTGTTTTGGGGTAAAGGCGGGCGGGCTAATATCTCATGCCGATTCCATAGGTAGGAGAATTAACCTTCTACTACGACAATGGCATAAAGCTTCTAATGAGAATGAAATAATTACAACATTAAATTCTAGTTTAATTTTTAGTAATTATTTGTCTTCAACGATATCGTTCAAAGGAATGATAAAAAATGTATTATTAGTTAATCAAAATGTAATCATAGCAGTATTAATAACTAGATTGAATATGTATTTCAATAATGTTAGAGTTCATGCTGAGAAGAATGACCATAAAAATGTATTCTCCTTTTGCATACTACATCTAAGTATTTCAATTATTTGTAATGCATTTCAGTCTTGACGTATATTATTTTATTATTTTGACATTATGTTCCATTATTTTCTTAAAATGTTCCATTCCTTTAGCTCAAGTTTCACCATTTGGCCATTGAAATTAATTGTTAGTATTTCTGCTGTATATAATGATTCTGGCTAGATCACTGTCTTGTAATGCGTAATTCTGAATCCATGGGATTTTTGTTGTATACTGGATATTTTGTGTTAGTTAGAAAGCCATTTGAAGATTATTTTGTTCTGGATTCCACTGATATGAATTACACAACATTCAAACTAATCCATTCTCCGACATATTGAATTCTTTGACTATTTTAACCTTTTGTTCTTGAACTTTGAGAAATTTATGTTGTTTTATTTGTCATAATCTTAGTTTTTTCGAAGGAAATGTGAAGACCTATTTTATCTCCTTGTTTCTTTAGTTCAAGGATTTACTGATTGTTATAATGTGAAGAAGGATTTGTGTCCCTGAAAGGATTACTAGTTTAGGTTGGGCTTAATCTTTGGTAGAGTCGGATTCTATTCCCGGGGTCGGAAGTTGGTACACTGGAGGTTAGGAAGACGCTGCAAAATCACAAAATTGTTTCTTCTAGAAATAATTGTAAATTTATTCAATTCCTAAGTTCCCAGCTGATCAAGTAGATGCAGGTGGTATTATTCATCACCGTCATTTTAAAATAATCTCTTCTCTCTTATTAAAATTAATTCTTCTTCTTTTATAATTTTAAATCATACTTTAATCACTCCTTTCATGTACTAAGTATTACATTTTGTCAGAAGAGTCAGTGTTGCTTCTATCCTCGACGAAAATTTTATATAGAATGCATAATTTTTTTACAGGATAAATTTAAGAACATTATTACATAACATGATGTTACTTTAAATTTCTATTGGTTAATAGTCCTTTAAATTTTATTTGTTAAATAACAAGGATAATATTTTAATATCCAATCAGAGATTATTTTACTTTATTCAAGAATATGAAGTTATTCTGATGTTTTTATTAAAGTTTAGTAGAATGATTAATAATTTTGAAAACGATGAATTAAAACAAATCTTAAAAGCATTCTTTACATAAATCTTTATCTAGTAAAATTTACTTATTTGCTATTAAGACATTTTTTGATCTTTTATTTAACAACTTGTATGAATTAGTGATACATTTATTCTTTTTATTTAAGTTATATTTAAATATTGAATGGCAAATACAGCTAAGTAAATATTTTTAACTAGGAACTACCATAGTAGACACAACTATGTTTGCAGATGATCAGGTCATATGTGCAGAATCAGAAAAAGCCACACTACCGCTCAAGAAAACCATGGAGAAATATAATAACAGGAATCCAACGAAAAAAACGAATACAATGGCCTCTCGGGGAAAATATGCAGTTCATTCGAAAATAGTTTTGAACGATGAATGAATTATGGAACAGGTACAGATGTTTTAAACATTTAGGATGTCACATATCTTACAATTGGGAGAATGATATACATGAAAAGATCATAAATTTCAAGGTATGTATGGGACTATTAAAAGAACACTACAAACAAAAACAGCAAAAGAAACGATGCTAAAGTTTTATAAGGTAATGAAGTCCCCATTTGATATATGGATCAGAGAAATGGGTCATGAATAAATCAGACACAAGATTACTAGAAACATCAAAGGCGAAATTCCTTATGATAGCTGCAGGATATACTGTTGGAGATCACATTCTTAGTGAAACTATTATGGAAAAACTCAAATGTTTAACTAAATGAAAATAGTACAAAACTATAAACAAAAATGACATGAACATATTTTAAGAATGGACTCTTCTATGCTAACAAAGAAGCACTGTTCTACCACACCTCAAGGCTATAGAGATGTGGGACGTACTACAAGACGTTGAGAAGATGATTTCTGAGCATGATGATGATGATGATGATGATATTTAAATATTAAAAATAATTTTCAATAGAAGATTGTTAACTTCAACGTTCATAACTATTATATTAGAATCCTGCTTTAATTAGTAGATATTATATTTTAATCTCCTTACTACTATTTAGTAATTAATAGTAGACCGAACGTCTAAAAGACAATGTATGCAAAACATGTGTTACACTGAAACTCGGAAACAGAAAATACTCTAAATAATCTTCTTTTTTATAACCTCTGCTAGATTTTGTTAAGAAAAAATTGAGGGTTTACGGGGACTAACAACCTAAGTGATTATATTTCACATATTACATTTTCCTATCTAACACTCGGGAATAGGTGAATGTAATCTCTGATGGGACTGATGGCGTTTACATTTTATTTAATAATAAAGCAATATTTAAATATTTGGCGCTAAAGTGTGTGTACACTTACTTTATGAGCCAATGCAACAGATAGCATCATAATCTCATTTTTATAAAAAAAATGGCGCTTAGTCGGTTGATGCATTAGTTTGTTCAATTTATTGTCTGTCGTCAGTTTCACATTTTAAATTATTAAACTCATTGTTATAAACTTGATATTGTTGCATTTCAGCTGGCTTGATTCTGCATGAGGCGCCGGGGGCCCTTGATTTAGCTCAAGCTGCTCAACAGCAAGGTTAGTTCAAAGCATATACACACTAACATAATGTATGATTGAAAACTATAAAATAGTTACCGTAGGTCCGTCTCGTAACTGTTTTAAAACTCTCTAGGCCTTTCGGGACCAGTCCCATCATTAGCAGAATGCATTAGGTCCGTACTTGTTGACCCTTGTTGAAGCACAACTTGGTTGTGAATATTTTGTATAGAGGATTGTGTGAACTGTGTACGTTCTCATTAAGAATCACGTTGTTGTCGATTTCTCTTAGGATTGCGATTTCCTCCAGTATATTTATCTTCATTGGAATGTTTTCTCTATGTAATATACACACATAGGAATGTGCAAGCGGAAGTTTGGCGGTTCAAATTCCGCTATTTTCAAAATGGATTTAAAACTTCTGGTGGCACCAGGTCCTGGCGTTTACATATAAGAACCAGAAGTTTGTTCTGGGGATAAAGGCGGCCGGACTAACAACCCGGCTAATATTTACTACTGCAAGAGTGTAAGGCGTCTAGTGAGATCGCTTAAAAATAATTACAACATTAAATCATTGTTTAATTTTTAGTAATTAATTGTCCACACTCAACGATTTCGTCCAAATGAAAGATAAAAGGTGAAATATTAGTTGATAAAAATCTAACCATAGTAGTAAATATAGCCGGCAGTAGCATTGCTGCCGATAGGGTTACCCATGCCGGACTGGTCGAAGGTGATAAGCCAGACGAAAAAAGTACCTTGGTCGAAAGAGTGACGATCCGTCAAGAAATGCGGACATGGGTTCAACTGGGGTAAAATGTTCCGGAGGTCAAATAGTCCCCCATTCGGTTCTACGGGCGGGGCTACTTCAGGGAACCCATGCCAAAGGCTCAAACACAGGGACATGTTCCTAGGAACATGGAATGTTAGGACTTTATACAATAGCGGGGCACTAGAGATATTAACGCGGGAACTAGATAAATCGCACTTGGATATAGTCGCTTTACAGGAAGTTAGGTGGCCAGGAGGAAGGTAGTCAGGAATCAGGAAGCTTTGCATTATACTACGGGGGTGCAGAAAGACCTGCATTTGGAACGGGTTTTTTAGTCAGGAGGATCCTATCCGCTAGCCGAGATATTAAGTATGTTAGTGATTCTGAAGGGTAAACAACATGACTTTATAATTGTAAATGTACACACGCCCCCACAGAAGATAAAGATGACAAGATCAAGGATGAGTTCTATGAAGAATTAGAATGCGTATTTGATAGCCTTTCACGATATCATATGAAAATTGTCTTAGGAGATTTTAATTCAAAAGTGGGGCGGGAAGATATATTCAAACCAACAATAGGCAAATTCAGTCTTCATGAAGATAGTAACGACAACGGGGTTAGATTAGTCACATTTGCCACATCAAAGAATCTCATTGTTAAGAGCACAACATTTCAGCATAAGGATATTCATAAATACACCTGGACGTCCCCAGATGGAGAAACTCGGAACCAGATAGATCATGTATTAGTGGATAAACGCTGGCACAGTAGCATCATTGATGTTAAATCAGTTAGAGGGACAGACTGCAATTCGGATCATCATCTGGTCAGAGTGAAAATCAGACAACGGCTATCGCTTATGAGAGGAACAAACGCTAAAGATGATTCTGTAAAATTTGAATTAAAAAACTTGAAAAATGATGAAATGCGGCAAGAATACCAAATGAAAATTGCTAATAGATTTGAAGTACTGGAATCTTCAGATGACAATGTGGCAAACGAAGAAGAAACTGATATAAATAAAGAATGGGAGGCTATAAGAGATACTATTAAATTGTCAGCATCAGAAAGCATTGGTTGTTTAAAAAAGAGGCAAAACAAGAAATGGTTTGATGAGGAATGTGCCGACATTGTAAAGAAAAGAAAGCTAGCAAAAATGAAATGGTTACACGAGCCAAATGAGGTAAATTTAGAGCAATTGGGTAGTATTAGACGGGAAACCACCAAGTTACTAAAGAGTAAAAAGAGGGAATATTTGAGAGAGAAGATTAATGATCTTGAAATGAATGCAAAAAATAGGAACATTAGAGAATTATATCAGGGAATTAGTATAGAGAAGAAAGGGTTTCAGGCTAGATCAAACATAATTCGGAATGAAAATGGGGATATGATTGCAGATTCCAGGAGTATATTAAATAGATGGAAAAGTTACTTTAATCAGCTATTAAATGTACATACAGAACAGAACATTGAGGAGGATGGTTTACAGACAGCAGAAATGCTAGTCGCAGAGCCAAGTGCATTAGAGGTTGAAATGGCGATTGAAAAATTGAAGACGTATAAAGCATCAGGTTCAGATGAGATCCCAGCAGAACTGATAAAATCAGGGGGAGAAAAATTGATGGACAAGATACGCTGGTTGCTTAGTATGATTTGGGAAAAAGAAGCTCTTCCAGATGAATGGAAGGAATCAATTATCGTACCAATTTATAAGAAAGGAGATAAAACTGATTGCAACAACTACAGGGGCATCTCATTACTTTCAACTTCGTACAAAATTCTTACAAATATATTAGTAAGCAGACTTACTACCTATATTGATGACATTCTAGGAGATCATCAATGTGCATTTAGAAGAAACAGGTCTACAACAGATCAGATTTTTAGTATAAGACAGATTTTAGAAAAGAAATGGGAATATAATGGTACTGTACATCAACTATATGTAGACTTCAAAAAAGCGTATGATTCAATTAAGAGGGAGAAGTTATATAGTATCCTGCTGGAGTTCGGAATTCCTAAAAAGTTAGTTAGACTTATACGAATGTGTCTAAATGGCACAAAGAGTAGGGTGCGTGTAGGCAAACAGTTTTCGGACACTTTTGAAATCCAGAATGGGTTGAAGCAAGGAGATGCACTATCTCCTCTACTATTTAATTTTGTACTAGAGCATGCCATTAAATCTTTAGAGAATGAGGAAGGCTTACAACTGAATGGTATTAATAAGCTGTTAGTTTATGCTGATGATGTAGTATCATTGGCCGATAGCGAGGAGATACTAAAGGACAACACGCACACACTATTGAGTAACACTAAGAAATTAGGACTGGAAGTAAATATCAATAAAACTAAATATATGGTCACACGTAGAAATTCATTATATAATGGAAATGGACAGCTAATGATAAATGAGGGAAATTTTGAGGAAGTGGCTGAATTCAAATACCTAGGAACAATAATCACAAATAGGAATGAGATGCACAAAGAAATTAAACATAGGCTCAATTCTGGAAATGCATGCTATTATGCATTGCAGAGACTCTTGATGTCCCAACTCCTTTCAAAAAACGTTAAACTGAAAATATATAAAACTATTATTCTACGAGTTATATTATATGGGTGCGAAACATGGACTCTTACTTTAAGGGAGGAAAGGAGATTACAAGTATTTGAGAATAAAGTACTTAGGAAAATTTTTGGACCAAAGAGAGATGAACAGACAGGTGAATGGAGAAGACTACATAACAATGAACTACATGGTCTTTATAGGAAGACAGATATAATAAGAACAGTTAAGTCTTATAGACTGCGATGGGCAGGAAATGTTGCACGTATGGGGAATGAAAGACTTGCATGGAAGCTTCTTGTAGGAAAGCCAGAAGGAAAACCCCCAGTTGGTAGACCAAGAATGAGGTGGGAGAATAACATTAACTATGATTTGAGGGAAGTAGATTATACAGGGAATGATTGGAAAGCATTAGCTCAGGATAGGGATGTATGGGGAGCTTATGTCCGTGCGGCCATGAACCTACGGGTTCGATAGTGCCAGTGAGTAAGTAAGTAAGTAGTAATAATAACTAGATTAAATATTAATTTAAATACATTTTTTATCAGAAAATGAAAAATAAATTGTCAAATATTAAGAAAAACATTATTATGACATAACCGCTGCCTTCTCGTGGTATAACGCTGCCGTATCACACAGCTGGCCCTGGTTCGTTTCCAGGTCCAGATTGGCTTCCAGGATGTGTTTTTATAGGGGGTTTTTCGTCACCTGTAAGACAAATGTCATGTGGCACAGTAATCCAAAAGGTTCCAAAACATCACCTGGTCATCATTACCATCATCATCACCACCACCACCTAACATATATAATCGGGACAGCGTAACTTCGCCTTCCAGGTGTCTCAACCTCAGGAACGCGTTACAATAATCCCATGCCAGTATATAATACCACGTTGTCGAAATGACAACGTGGTGGCATTGAATAAAAAAACATATAGCCTAATTAGAGTAGAGAAATCTGTAAGTCTACCCTTTAATTATATATACTTACTCTTAATTACTCACTGGCACTATCGAGCCCGTAGGTTCATGGCCGCACGGACATAAGCTCTCCATACATCCCTATTCTGAGCTAATGTTTTTAAATTATATATCAATACGATATTAATGTGTCTCTGTCCATTTTGTAGGTGATCCACAAGTTCCTGATGCTGCTAACATTCCTGTGATGCTGTGTAAGTTCAATTTGTTAAATATTACAAGAGGGCTGGATAGAAGGCTCTATCGAACATTCAGCGTAGTCGGTCGGCATGCGACTGTGTCACTCACTGTAACTTCATAACGTAAAGATGATGGGAGAAAGAGAACACCAAAGCAATCTAGCGTCAAGTTTCGCTTAATCTTTCGAGTCTTGGCGAACGCCCACACTCTGTCTAGTGACGGTCGAATGTCGAGTACCCTGCATCTTTGATAGCGCCTTCTTTGCAGCTCGCAGCTCACTCCCTCTCTTCCTCTCTCTCTCTCTCTCTTTCTCTCTCTCTCCTCTCTCTTCAAAACTGAATAGCACCAAAAACAAGGTTGTAATCCTCATTTAGCAAATGCCGAAGGAATGGAGCTATTAAGGTTTTTCTCGCGAAAATATTTTTGAAAATTTTCTAATATATATGTATATATATATATGTACACACACATACACAGAATGTTAACACTGAAAGTTGAGTGGCGAAAATGATATGTCACTAACAATAAAGAGAGAAGTATCGTGTTAAACTCTTGGTTCAGGAGTTATTTGGTCTTGATTGGTATATATCTAAATTCAATGATAACATCCGAATAATATAGTATTGTAAATGAAGAAGTTCTCATTAATAGTGCTTTCTTGTTGTAAAAGCCACAAGATGACACTGCGAGAGTTATTCTGCTAAGTCGAAGTTAGAGAATATAAGCAAAGACAATTTGATGTTTTCATTGGGATCCTCTTACCAGTTTTTAGAAAAGATGCGCATCTTCTGCATGTTCCCAGTGAATCGCACATTCAAAATGACATCGAATACATATTACATTAAAAACCGACATAACGTATGACCCAACTTATAATATATATACATCGCTAATGACCCCAGTGTTAAATGCAGCACATTAGACAACAATAACAATATATATTTATTTTTTGGTCATGGTATTTTATCGGTGTTACCAGACAGGATCGCTAAAGATCTGCACATTTAAAAAAAATAAAAATTCCTTGACAAGAACCTCAATATATTCATTCCATCGAAATGCGCAAAAACTATTTACCGAGGATCTTTTTAATCTACATGTCATTAAGGCTATTGAACAATATTTAAAGTGACAGAAATAATAATTAATGACCCTCAACAGAGTACATAGATATGTGAATACTTTGCTAGCTATTACAGTTTTGATAAGACATTACCTGTCGCTTTAATAAAAAACCAATTAATACAGAATAATGCCAATTTCTTAACTAAGTTTTAATAACTGTACTTTTTTATAAACACGGTGTAACACTGAGAGAAATCGGTGGATTGCGAGTTGTTGGGAGACAGAGGCTGTAGGCGCGGCAACGGCACGCACATTTCCTATAGCTCATCGACAATGAAACATGCCGCTCACTACAGTGGAATTTTGTGCTATTTATCTGAACTCACAAGTCATGTAATTTGATGCTTCAGTAATAACTCTGGTTGATTTGTATTTTCCAGACGTAGCACCTGCTCATGCTCAAGATTTTCAAGAGGAAGCTGAGCAAATCATGATTGCTCTGCAAAATCTAAACCTCATCTTGGATATAGCCCAGGCCGGTCTTTGGCCGCCGGGCAGTCAGGAATAGGTAATAATAATAATAATAATAATAATAATAATAATAATAATAATAATAATAATAATAATAATAATAATAATAATAATAATAATAATAATAACTATTATTATTATTATTAATTTTTGAGAGTCCAGAAACAAACATCAAAATTTCACCTTAACCCTTAAATGCATAATTTTTTATTTTGACTTCAGAAGTCTTTTTTTGAGCCCTATGGAAGGATTGTAGAGAGGGAAAATAATGAAAAAAATTCAGGCAACTATTTCAGGAGAAACATTATCATTTTTTGAATGTTGCATATCTGCTATAATACTCGTACGTGTAAAGTCACACTTTCTAGAATACACATAACACACTGAAATTAACAAAACATGTATTGATTCTTAGTACTGAATGTTATGGGAAATTAAATACAAAGGATGTGTGAGAAGAAATTTGAAATGAAATAAGTTGAACGTGTGAAAGCAAATATGATAAAGTAAACATTTGAACTTATTGGAACTTTTTATTACGCTACACATGAAACTTTCTGTAACAATTTTTATCTTTGTTAAAACACAGAAACATATCAAATTTTGTACATGAAACAAATGTAAATCCACTGCATTCGGGAAATCTGCATCGATTTTGTTTCATACTCCAATTTCGCCAGTGGTCAGTCGATACTCTACGCAGTTCTTTTGGTGGAACAACAGACGTTGGACATTTCTTTTTTCTTGCCTCAAGTTGCTGCTCTATATCACTCTCTTTTCTGGCTGTTATTTCCATACTGCAGAATCAATGTGCTACTTCAATCCTGAAATGTTTCTGATTGAGGAGCATGGCATTAGCATTATTTGCCAAATGCACTTCCTTATACAGTATCCATGCATTTATGATCGACAGATCAGGCAAATGGTAAAAGAGCCTGAAATACTTCTTTCTCGATTTCAATTGAATATTATGACGACCCAAATGATTGTCGAACATATCCACACATCCACATATGCTTGTTGTATACCAGTACAACTTCTGGACGGTCAATGTATTTGTGTGACTTTGTACTTCGTTCATAACGTTTCCAAATTATATGTCGACACCATCCACATTTGCAACATATTCTTCTGAAGACCCACTTGGTAATTTACTAAGTTCCTTCGCGGTTGCGACTTTACAATCAGGAATTCTATTTCTGCGTGCCAAGCCCTGTAGCTGAAGATATACTAGAAGAGGAACAAAAGTATGGTAGTTGTCAAAGTAAACCTTGTGCTTTATATGTTTTGGAATATTTCTTGCAAGTCTAATTACCACATTTGAAATTGCTCCTATCTGGCTCTCTCGGCAGGCGAGAGGCAGGGTCGTTCTCTTGTTCTGTATATATTTCCAATTTGTATGCAAATCCAGATGTAGAACAGTTTGTAGTTTGTTTTGCATATATTGTCTTGGATGATGTTTTACCTTAGTGGCGCACATTTGTTCATCAACTGATAGACATTCATCCATACAAACTGAGGAAAAATTCTGAAGTAGAGAAACAACAGGCCTCAGTTTATCTAGCTAGTCATTACCAGGTTCATTCTTTGGTATTTCGTTTTCATTATCATGCTCGAATTTTTGTTTTCAAAATTATTGAATGACATGGCGTTTTTTACTAGATCATTTTCAATTATATTACTCCTAAAATCTCTTATGTTGTTATTATGAGTAACAGTAGTAAGTACACTGTCCAGTATATTTCTGAACATCATATTTTGTTATTTGGAATGCTTTATTACGGTCTTTCTGAGAGCATATTTTCATCTACAATTCTCTGAATCAATTCATCTGTCAAAAAGTATTTCACAAATTGAAATGGAGTTTCTAGATTTTAATGCTATTAGAATAACCTAAATAGCCTTTGAACTTTTTGTCATAATCAGAGAGAAAAATATTATTTCATTTCCAAATATATGGATTATGTTTTTTTGTTAGATGTAATGCCAGGAACTTTGTTACTCGCTTTAGGTATTTGTTGAAAGGTGAATTATACAGAGGATCCCTGTTAGGTTCGTCTTCCGGGCATATAGGCCGTGGTCCAGTCGTTCTTCTACTCGACGTTTCGTCTACTGCTGCGGTAGACATCTTCAGGAGATACTGCGTGCTCTCTGTGAACTCCTCAACAGTCGGCTGCAGACTGCAGCGACTGTTGAGGAGTTCACAGAGAGCACGCAGTATCTCCTGAAGATGTCTACCGCAGCAGTAGACGAAACGTCGAGTAGAAGAACGACTGGACCACGGCCTATATGCCCGGAAGACGAACCTAACAGGGATCAAGACGCCGGCCGTGAAAGCCTACAGTTATACATATACAGAGGATGATAGAAAAACTTTAGCTCAGGTTATGGAGTATGGGGAAATTACATCCGCGCTGCCATGAACCTCCGGGTTCAATAGTTACCAGTAATTTAGTTATAATACATAGTGGTTTCAGCCAACTATAAGGGTTGGGGGACTATATGCAATCCCTAACTGCTTGATCACCCACATCTGTGATCGACACATGTGGGTGTTGGGGCGGCAAAGGTTCACGTAAGTCTCTCATGTCATGATGGTTTTGGCCATACCATCTCCGTCTTCCGTAACCTGAGTTTCTCATCTTATTTTTTAAAATAAATGTCTTGTTAGCACATGATGTTGAATAGAGTGAGGCAGTTAGTCGCTCTTCGCGGAAAGCTTGGTCCTTGAATACCGGCCTTATTTTTAAATTCTAGAAATTTCCATAGTTGAACGAAGTTGTTTGTTTACAAAAAATTATAGCACACATTTTATTGACATGCGATCCAAGAATACTTCAAAGCAGTCACGGTTTGCTGATGATAGGAAAAAAAGTCACATGTTTTAAGATAGTAAACTAGCTAACTGGGTGGCACTGTAAAACCAGCGGCGTTATGGTCTTTTGGTCATATTTCTCCTTATACATTCTTGGCCTGAACTAATAAATGTTGAAATCTCTTATTAACTAATTCTGAAGGTATGAAGCCATTGAGGTAGTTCTCACGAAACAAGACTTTTTTAAATAATATATTACAAAACTCCGTTGAGGTCATTATATTAAAACTTTAAGTAATATAAAATAGTATCTGAGATCTCAGTCGTCCTCAGTAATCAACAGTTTAGTAGGAGACCTTTCGAAAACTTAAGTTTCATCCTCTGCTTTCAGTTTGGTCAGAAGATGAAACTTAATTTTTCGAAAGGCCTCGTAGAAAACTACACTGCTGATTATTTAGGACGGCTGAGATCTCAGGAACTAATTCATATTTCTTAAAATCTCATGAAACAACTAATAAATATATATTTTCTTCGATCCTAACTAGTAGATTCTGAATGTGACAATGACGTTTATATAATTTTATTATCTCCTCAATACAGAAGTTTGTCTTCAGTCTAACAATTACAAAATATAGAATACGTTACAATATTTACATGTAAAATTCACAAAGTAAGTCATTACTTATCAGAACTTACACTCTTTATGATGTTAAGCCAATTGTATCTATACTGTAGGCCTACATCATCCTCCACTACACCTAATCTAACCATTGACATATACACATTCTGTATCCATGTAGTTGCAGGTCGTATAATGTTTACACTGGAAGTCTGAGTAGCGAAAATGGTATCCCACTAACATATAGAGTCAGAAGTTGTGTGTTCAAATCTCGGTTCAGGAGTTAATTTCTTGTGCCACATTTGGCCTTTATTGGTATATATCATAATTTAATTATATCATCCAAATAATAAAGCGTTACTAGTAAATTAAAAACTTGTCATTAATAGTGCTTTCTTGTTGTAGAAGCCACAAGATGGCACTGCGAAAGTTATCCTGCTGCGTCTTATGTTAGAATATATGCAAAGAAGGATTAATGTTTTCACTGGAAACCTCTTTTCAGTTGTTGAGAAAAATATGTGCATCTACTGTCCTTATTCTCCATATATTTTATTAGTCCATATATTCTAATCAGTATCTTCCTTTCAAATCTTTCCTTGGCAAACTTAGATATCTTACTTTAGATAGTAAGGTACTGTAGGCCTATACTCATAAATCTTATTACAAATATTATTTGAAACTGATTTTTTGTATTCTGTATCAATAGCGAAGGTAAGCTAATATAACCAAGTGTTAACAAAATTATTCCTCATTACAGGACACTCCAGAGAATGAATTTGTATTTCGGATTTTTGATGATTACCTCCTATGATAACTGGTACAATTTGTATCCATCCTTTCTCAATTTTGATTATTACACAGACATATTTATCATAGCATGTCTTCAATCTGTTTTCTGATGATGTTTAGGAAGGCGATGAATCTGATGAAGCCCAACAAGACGAAATAGAAGCACGGAAGTCCTTGACACCACTAATCATACTCTTAGCATGATCACAGGAAGAACTCCTTTACTTTCTCCTCAATAAGAGATGTTGAAGAAGTAAGCAAACTCTCCTTCAGTACATGCCTTGGATTATGCTGTGATTCTACCGTTTAGTCTGAGCTTATATTCTATGTTCAGAGATGTCCACGATGAAGATTATCAGTTTGTAAACTATCCTTGTAATGACAAGTGAACCCAGATTTAAACGATGATGTGCCCCACCTAAGCCAAAAACTGTTTCTAATTGTCGTATTCCTAGTTGCAACAGTAATGCTGAATCTATTAATTGGCTTTGCTGTGGGACACACAAGCCACAAAAGATGAAAAGCAGATGTTCTTAGTTTGATGTACATTGTTAAATTAGTTATTTATATATGAAAATTCCTTACATCAATCAAAATGAATATGATGCTTCACAAACCCATAACAATGAAAGCAACGGGAAGCTACCACACCTAAAATTCCCTAGTAAAGCTGCAAAGCATAGCATGAAAATGGTATGATTGCAGTAAAAGACGTGCCCTCGGGCAGAATTACTATGGATGGATGGATATCCATAAAAGCAAAAGGGCAATATCATCTTCGGAATAAATAAGGGTATAATTTAATCAGCTATGGATATTGTATTACGCAAGAAAAACTTGTTCGCCATAAAACTGCAGGGACAAAATACTTAGGAAGTATTGGAGGACATACCGGAAAAATAGTTGAAAATACTCTACAGAATTTGGGAGAAATGCTGAAATAAATAATGTATTTAAATAAAGGAGATGTACCTACACCGGACCTTCAGGATAAATAAAAATTGCAATACAATATTAAAACAGACCAATAAGTCTAATAAATAACTGTTATTTTTATTAAATATATAGTAAGTTTCTTGAATATAATGTAATTGGTGTTTATTCTATTTACTTCCTCCTTTAGTGAATAATTGATTTGGTGTTTATTCTATTTACTTCCTCCTTTAGTGAATAATTGATTTCGTAAATCATATTAAAAATTCCATTATTCAACAGTTATACATCTCAAAACTTTAAACGTAAAAGTTGAATTTAAAAAATGCAAATTTTCAAAAAAATTAACAAAATTTTAGACATATTTACTGTTAATGTTATTTCATCTCCATTGCTTTGCCATATTGGATTGCTTAAGTGACAATAACCAATAAACGTAAATGTTTATTAATCACAACATCAGAAAATATGGTATTTTCTAACAAAGAAATTGTGAACCATTGCATATGGGTACCTACCTTGAAATTTCTCTAAGAGAAGCGGTGTGATTTACCAAGGCAGTGTAAAAAAAATGTGTTTAACTACTAGACACATAAATCGAAGCCATAGTTAACAATGGCAACCCACTGTACGGAGCAGATGTACATCCCCGTATGAGTTAAGACTGAGGGTTATCCTGTCTGCCAATACAGGAGTAGTATTACTTATCTATAGTTTAATGAGAGATTTGGCGCTTGATTTTAGTGCCTTTCAGTTAAAAACGAGTTTGGTTTGCGAGGACACGGCCTTTGCACATCATTACAATGCTTCTTTGCAAGGAATTTTTTGGTAGGTTTCGGCATGCAGTGATTGACAGATCCCTTGAAATTAACATTAAAAATATGAGAAATTGTAGAAACTGGTGAAATTTTTAATCTATAGCAGAGTTGTATTATTACTGGATAAAATGAACATAATAAATTAAACGTCCAAAAAAATTCCAATCAGTCATTTACGAGTTAAACGACGTAAGGTAGCCAGTCAACGCAAATGCACGTTCCTGAAGATAATTATTAATGGTGTAAGTGAAACCTTGTACTGTTCACCATCATGATCAAATTACTTGTATACAGTTGTGTCCTGTCACAATATTCTGCAGTGACATAGGTCATTCATATTCGGGGATAATTATTTGAATTTGTTAGACACCCAAAATTATTTTGAACTTCATAACGTTAATATTTAAATTGCTAATTATATTATTAGGAAAAGTATTTTGAGGTGCGGGACCTTTCCAAAATTACATTTTTTTCATACCACTAGTTCAATATCTACAGAGTGTAAATTAATTATACCGCACAAATTTAACTAGATATAGAGGGGTATTATACGGAGGGTTGTTTCTGATGTCTGATAACAAATGATTTTTAAGTTTTAACTTAAGAAAAGCCGTGTCTTCACCAACGAGCATACTCTAATTGATGGCTCTTCACCCGAGCTATGGTTCGGCATCGGAGTTTCCGCTGCAGAAGACTCTTACGCAGCACAGCCATGTCTAGAAGTTCCCACTCCTCTTTATATGCTTTCCAGAGACCGTCTATTGTTCGAGGACGCCTGTTTCCCAGTGCCCTTTTGAAGAGTCCAAAGACACAAAGTCCATCGGTGATGCATCAGGAGACTTCACTGGGATGTTGCTGAATAGAATAGCATGTATTCCAGTTTCCTGCTCCATTTCTCCAGGGTCAACCCGAAGTGTGACTGGAGGCCTTGTCTTGGTGCACCCAGACTCGGTTCTTGTCTGTACCATAGAGAGCTAGGATTTCAGTCGGGTAAATTGGGGTGAGAACTTCTTCCTGGTAGTACTGGGAGTTGATTTTGGCCTTTTTAGTTACTCTACAAATGGTCAGTTTTTCATTGTAGCAATAACCCTCGATGACCATAAATCCAATGGAGAAACTTTCTCTGCATTCGTCATTCCACTTTTGAATTTTCTTTTCTCTATAGTAAATTGCCCGGGGTTTGTTGCAGTCTCCTAGATAAACATATGCTTAATCAAATGTAACCAAAACTTTCCATTTTTCTCCTGCCAGGTGCTTTTCATAGTTTCCTGCTGTTGGTGCGGCATTCGACAATGTGACGTGGTAATTTATGAACCCTGCTTTTGTGGCGCTTCTCCATGTTTAAATCTTTGTTTATTGTGGTGTTTACAGTCTTAAGGGATTTTCCCAATCTGTTCGCAATCACCCTTTGTGTGGCTGGGTTACCACCAGAGGAAGGGCCTTGACCTTTCTGATTACATCTGAGGTGCGGGTAGTAGCATGTCGTGGAGTTGCCCGTTTTTTTTCCTTTTGGAATTAATCCCAACTGACCCTTTCCCTTTTTATTAAGCACGGAGCTGATTCCACACTTTGACACCATAAAATTACGTTTTTGCAAGCCTCAATAATCGTGGAATAAGTATAATTAGCGTCGGAAAGGGCAGTAATGTACCCTTCCCAAAACGGGTCTATCTGATTAGGTATTATGGGAGCAACACGCGTGCGAGTGTAACAGAAGCAGCACACTGACTGGTTTGATCATGTCGCACACTCCTGTCCTAATGACACACACTCCAACGTCACAATCTACTTGGCAATTCGTTATCAGAGATCGGAAACAACCCTCCGTGTAAGCATTTTGAGATAATAAACTAATGGTCTTCGAATAAAGATGTCCAATTTATGATTCAATTTGTGAAATGGTTGGCACGCCACTGATTATTTCAAATTAAAATGGAAATAATGTGATACGGAGACTAACTTGCAACAAGTATGCGCCTTAGGCTCAGTGGTTATAGCAGTCTTAGTACTGACGCAAATGTAAGAGTGATTCATCATGTTCGAAACTACCTACAGTATGTGTACACTTTTTTCCCCTTTCTTCCGTTATTATGTACACTTAGCGACTAAAAGATTGAGCCGCTTCAAAAAACAGATTCCCTGTTATGGTCCACTGCGCATGCTCTAAAATCTAAAGCTATTATTCATGAGGATAACGCACTGTTAAATGTATTAAATACGCTGTATTTGGGTTTAATCGTCGTAAATAGTTACAGAACAGTGAAGGAGACATGTTTCTAGATATTTACGATTGTTCGACAAATGCAATATCACTCAAATTGCGACATTTCAAATAAAGTTAAACTCTCGTTCATAATGTAAAGTACAAGTCAACCAATATTTAGACAACTAACATCCGACGTTTGAGTAGCATAGATCGTTAAATCACTTACCAGAAGATGATATATGCATAAAAGTCAGTGTTCGAATCCTTCAAAAATCTGTTTTGTTTTATTAATTTGTATATTCGCAAAATACATCCTCTAAGTGCTATAACATTTAATTCCTGCATGGTAATCTACGTCCACTTTACACTATATTAAGTAATATTTCTTGCTTCGTAAACTCTATAACACTATTTACTAACCGGTATAAATTTAATTGTGAGTGAAGTACCACGTTTTAATAATAATGCTATAAATTAACGTAATAAGAGATAATATAGCATCATATATATATATATATATATATATATATGTGTGTGTGTGTGTGTGTGTTTACTTATTTATTACGTATTAGTGAGGAAAAAGTTCACCCTTCAATTAAAATATATAGTTTATATATGTCAGGTTCAACATAACAATAGCCCATAGATCATGGACAATAATAAATAATAATAATATTTTAGTTGTCCATTATCCATCGTAGTAGTAGTAGTAGTAGTAGTAGTAGTAGTAGTAGTAATAATAATAATAATAATAATAATAATATTAATAATAATATTAATAATACTGTGATGTATCGAAAGATGAGAATAATGTAATTACCTGGGGATAAAATTTAACTCAAATTGTACCCTAGAAAATGACATAAAATATAGAATTTAAAATGGCAGATCAGTAATAACAATGTTAAACGGCGTTTTGTGGAATAAGAACAAGTGAATGGATACAAATTAGAAATTTATAAATCCATAATTCGAAGCATCTTAACATACGGTGCAGAACCTTGCACGTTGAATAAAAATTTGAGTGTAAGGCTTATGTCTATTGAAATGGATTGTTTTAGACACTCAACTAGACATTCTAAATAGGAAAAAAAAATAGAAATACAATCATTAAACAACAAGTGAAAGTCCTAAATTCATTATTAGATTTTGCAAGATACAGACACTAGAATGGTATGGTCATACATGTAGGATGCCAAAGAAAAGATTACTCAGACAAGCTTTGGAATGGATTCCACCTGGAAAAGGAAAGAGAGGTCGACCTAAATTTGAATGGATGAATGATGTAAGAAGAGGTATGAGGAAGCTAGGTCTGGATGAATTGGAATGTGAATATAGACAAGATTGGAGAAAGAAGATAAAAATTTAAAAAGCTTTGGGCACAGGAAGATGTTTTATTATATTGTAAAACCTATTCAAAAATAAATAATAATAAAACAGTAATATTTCCAAATAGTATTTTTTTTAAAGAATGGACAGATAGAATAAAATAGAAATCGATTTAACAATTAAAAAATTTAATCTCATCGGGAATCGAACCTGTGACATTTTGCATACGAATCAAGCCACTAGGAGCTAAGCGTACGCTGGATAATTGCGCTTGAACAAATATTCTAAAAAGGAAATGGGGAAACGTATTTTAGCTGTACTGTGTAATTAATTTATTCGTGTGAATCGCGCTTTGGAACTTGAAATATTCGAGATCAAGAGTCGGCCCATTCTTTTTGTCGCTAAGTGTTCGTAGTGTAAATTAGTTACATACGTACATTTACTTCTGGTTTAATTGTTTATTCATTATTTTACAGAATACAGTATTCTATTGTACAGAGTTACAAATGTATCTACGTACACATTGTACAGACAATTGTTTGAAAAGTGTTAATAATTATACACAAACTGTAGAGTATAATAGGTCTCGCAAATAAAATGTGTAATTGAACTGTTCGGTACTTTTGTATTTAGATACTGATGGTGCAGTGATAGCCAAAAAAAAAAAAACATGCACTCCTACAATACCAACCTCTACTCCTGGATATATGAGGAATGACTAAATAAAGCGGGCAGGCAGTGTCGTCACATCATCGTAACACCTAGATACATATTTTGTGACCAATGAGAAACAGATTATATCTGCATTTAGAAAGAAAATTGTTTGAATATTATTATTATTATTATTATTATTATTATTGTAATAATATTATAAACAGCCCGATTCATTAAAATACAAATTCATAGACTTAAAAAAATCAATCTAAAAGAAATGTAATAGCACCCAAATAGTTCTGCTACGAGAGATATAACTTGAACCATATTTCAACTCTTAAGATGCTGGTGACAAGAGGGTACAGAAATTTGGTTTATACGGGATCCAGCGTAGGTTTTTATTGCGTTTGTACACAGTACGTCATCAATCATCACAAGTACAACCGATACAACATAGCGCTAAGGGATGACAATTGTATACCTAGAAACAAACAACGGCAGTGCCTATTATTACTTATGGATCCGAAACATGGACAGTGACAACACAACAATCTGCCAGGATACAAGCTGCTGAAATGAGATTCCTCAGACCAATAGCAGGATATCAAAGAACAGACAAAAAACGTAACACAGAAATAAGACAATTAAAAATATAGGAATTAATCCCAACAATAGAGAAATACACAACAAACTGGAAAGAACACTTGGCAAGGATGACTGAGAATAGAATACCAAAAGCAGCATACAACAATTCACCACGAGGAAGAAGCTCGGGAAGACCAAGGAAAAGATGGAAAGAGCAGCATTTTGGAGCCGGAACAGGCTAGTAAATAAGCTTAAACCGTGAAGAAGAAGAAGAAGAAGAAACCAAAAAACGATGTTGAGTGCCAGCTTTTAGTTTTATGAGTTAAAATTTTTGAGGCAAGTTTTTAAAATCATAACTATATTACAATTTGACCGCCTCGGTAGACGATTGGCTAGCGCGTGCCACTGCCCCACTGAGATCCCAGATTCGATATCTGACGGTTCCAGAGGGGTATTGGTGGTGGGTCAAAGCATAATTATCGGATTTTTCTCTGGGTCATCCCCCGTTTTCCAGCATCATCACAGAAATAGTCTCCATTCCCCGTTCCCTCCCTTCATGTCATTTCATTTCTCATTTATTAATTTATTCTATATCATCCTTCACCTTATGTCAGATAAAATATAATTTGGTTGGCAATCTACAGGAGTTTGCGGCAAGCTAGTAGAGACTTTTTTATTTTTTATCTGGAGCTCCGCCAGCATCCCCCGGGATTTCCTCGGACATTATGTCCTTTTCCCGGTTCTGCTCTATGTAACTATCTGTATCTATATATAATCTTTATTGACAAAAAATTATCACAATTCGGGTTTGTAAAAGTGTGTAGATATTACATACAATAAAATGAAAGTGTGATTTTGTTTGTTTGTGTACGTGCGTTAGTGTGTATGTGATTGTGTGTTTTTGTACTTGTTTGTGTATGTGTGACTGTGAAGATGGATGTGTTATTGGAGAATCGTTCTTCTTCTTCCATCTTCGTCGCTTCTTAATCACATAATTCTTCCGATGAAGTAGCTAGTAGAGACTACCAGGGTACTGCATTTAGACTCAGAGACTGAGAAATAGGAACACAGCAGAAGGGGCCAAAGGGAGGGCTGTATAATCCCCCTCGCGCCCATCAGCTAAACCCGAAAACGAAGGTATGGGTCGTGGACGACGTTGAAGATAACAAGCAACATACATAACAACGAAGAGAAGACTTTCATTCCACCCATCTCCATAATACTAGAATAGGGAAATATATCTGTCAAGTCGCGGTTCTCGAGCATTCTGCCCTCCTAGTCCGCTGAATAAATAAATACAATAAAATAAATAGATATTACAATTTCGTTTCAGAAAATGGTTACGGCCCAGAAAGTGGATGCTCGAATTTCTAGATGACTTTTAAAATAAAGCTTAGGACCACTAAACATGAAAACTAAAAAAAAAAAATCGTGGACCATCCAGAAACAAAGCAGTAAAATAACATTTCATAATCACTACAAAAACACATTTCACTAGTTTTCTGTAAGAGACATCACCTTTTCGATATAAGTTTGTTATTAAAATGATGCTTAGGATCACCAAATATGAAAACACAAGAAAATCTGTGGACCATCACTAAAGAAACTAGGTTAGATTAACAGTTCCTTATACATAATTTGGTTACATTAGTTTTTAATTTATTACACATATTGTATAATTTATTTACATAACTGTATTAAATATTGTCTATTCATTACTTTCACAGGTTAGAGTAATTTAAACTAGGTTAGATTTTAGATTATTATACATGTATTCTGATAAATTATATTACATATTTAGAAGATTATGTTATAAATAATTTGCATCTATTTATTGCATATTTTGTAAGGACAAATTTACCGTTCTCCTTTTTGAAGAAATGTTTACGATGACGTATCGATTATTATCGACAATCGATTCAGTTAAACCATATTTTCTTAAGAATCTCTATGTGAGGGCGTGATTTTTATTAAATTTCAAACTCTTTGCTGCGTAATTTTGGAAATATAGCATTTGGAAATACAGCAGTGCAATTTTATCACAAAACATTATTTATTCTATTTTCCCATATCTAGTGAAGAATATATGTTTTCACACTGGACTAACATCTGAATATCGAATCTGACGTTACGACCACAATGACAGCCTCTTCCTTCAGGTAATAGAGAGAATAGTGCTTTATAAATTGTTACTATACAGCTTTGTTTCTGGATGGTCCGCAAATCTTTTTCATGTTTTCTTCTTCGACGTTCCTAAGCTTTATTTTAAAACAAAACTATCTGCATGTCCACTTTTTGCGCCGTATCCCAGTAAATTTATAGAAAATGAGTTTAGAGTTTGAATCGAGTGACGAGGTTGTCATTATCACACTGTACTCTTGTTGCTGTTAACGTGAACCTATGAAAACAGTGTAATCCGTTGACATCCAACGAAAGGAAAACACACATTACTGCGCCATTTACAGATGATCATGGTAATGATAAACTTTCTAGTATGATTAGAAATATGTATGTTACTAATAACATGTTATGTGCTTTACGTGACGTGAAATTAATGCAAATAAATTAAATGAGAGCGAACAGAATGCAGTGCTAAAACATCTTGCTTTGACTCACTGCTCAGACCAGTGTTCACCTCTGTTTGTTTTTCTCAAACAGACAGCATCTATACTCGTACAGTTTGAAATGCAATGCGTGAACCAGAGGTGAGTACGATAACTAACCCACTCTTCACGTACCATACACGCATATGCTTCGTATTGCTACCAACTATTACTGGCCACTATACGAGCTATCTTGAGACCGACACAACAACGAAAGATATAATATATTCATCATTAGATGCTATTACTCCATCTTACTGACTCTGTAGTAGCAAGAAAAAAAAAACCAAAAGAAACCGCTTCAGGAACGAGGGCATCCGCAAGATAACGGGACTGAAAGACGTAGCAACATCAGGAATGAGGTTGAAATGGATTGGGGGGGGGAGTCAAGTGCACGAAGGAACCTAAAAGTAACTTATGCAGTGATTATGTGGGGACCCAGACTAGGGAAAAGGGATGTGGAAGACAAAAAAAAAACGTGGAAGAGAATTGTTTAAGTGTCATCTACAAAAATTGTGGACTAGTATAGCGCAAGACAGACTAAAGTGGAAGCAATCCATAAAAAAGTGGAAGTGATAGTCCCAAGGGGTTTACTAACATGGGGATTTAACGAATGCTACCCTTCAGTCGCAGGAGGCCCTTGCCCGAAATGCGATCATTATGGGCTAATTCTTAATATTAAATTAAGACAATATTCATTTTGTGGGTAAGTATAGAAAATCTAAGCTTAAAAATAATAAATTAACGAATTAATTCACTGGCACTATCGAACCCGTATGTTCATGACCGCGCGGACATAAGTTCTCCACACTTCCCTATCCTGAGCTAATGATTTCCAATCATCCCTGTATAATCTACTTCCTTCAAATCATAGTTAATGTTATTCTCCCACCTCATTCGTAGTCTACCAACTGGGCGTTTTCCATCTGGTTTTTCCTACAAGAAGCTTCTATGCACGTCTGTCATTCCCCATTCGTGCCACATGCCCTGCCCATCGAAGTCTACGAGATTATATCTGTCATCCTATAAAGACCATGTAGTTCATTGTTAAGTAGCCTTCTCCATTCACCTGTCTGTTCATCTCTCTTTGGTCCAAAAACTTTCCTAAGAAATTTATTCTCAAATACTCGTAATCTTCTTTCATCCCTTAAAGTAAGAGTCCATGTTTCGCTCCATATAATATAACTGGTAAAATAGTAGTTTTATATATTTTCAATTTAATGTTTTTTTGAAAGGAGTTGAGACGTTAAGAGTCTGTAATGCATAATAGCATGCATTTCCAGATTTGAGCCTATGTTTAATTTCTTTGTGCATCTCATTCCTGTTTGAGATTATTGTTCCTATGTATTTGAATTCAGCCACTTCCTCAAAATTTCCCTCGTTTGTCATTAGCTATCTATTTCCATTATATAATGTATTTCTACGTGTGACCATTTTTACTTTTATTAATATTTACTTCCAGTCCCAATTACTTAGTGTTAGTAGTGTGTGCGTGTTGGCCTTTAGTATCTCCTCGCTATCGCCCAATAGTACTACATCATCAGCATAAACTAACAGCTTGTAGTCCTTCTTCATCCTCTAAAGATTTGATGGCATGCTCTAGTACAAATCAAATAGTAGAGGAGACAGTGCATCTCCTTACAATATGTACTGTCTGACTATAAGGAATTTGAACTCCATTTAGTGACACATGCGAGACTGTGTTCAGATTAATTGAAGGTAATAGTCTCTGGTGACCCATATGATTGATTGTGACTTTCTAGGATTTAATTGCAGTCCATATTTGACTGTCCAAGTCATTAGCGAGTCAACGTCTTCGTCAATTTTGGCAACAGCGTCATTTAGAGAATATTTGTCTGTGTGGATGTAGATTTGCATGTCGTCTGCAAATAAATTATGTTTGCAATTCTGTAGGGAGTTAGATATGTCATTTATGTAGATTGAAAAAAAGCAAAGGTCCAAGTACCGAACCCTGTGGAACCCCAGCTTTACAGAAGGACCAAGAAGAACATAATGCATGGTTTCTAACAACAGATTTCTGGCGCTCTTGAAGGTTGAAATTGAACCATTGCGTGGCACTATCAGAGAGTAAGAGGTTTTTATGTTTATGCAACAGTAAGTCCAAGTCTACCGTGTCGAATGCTTTACTAAAATCAGATGGAGAGGAGTTACCAAGGAACATGGAATGAAACTACTGTTGGATGTTGATGAGGGAGACTAAAATTTTAGGAATTTCAAGGAAGTCAAAGACAAGAAGATTTCAAAATTAATGGAACAACATTTACTCTCTGTTTTGTTACAAGGTAGTCAAGAAATTATTAGGACAGTTCTTTACAGTATTTTTTACATGTATTTTTAACAAAAACGTATCTTGTGCGAAATGAAGTTTGAATATAATTGTGCTTGTAGTAGCTAAAAAGTGAAAATATAAATTTTGCTTTTGTGCAAAAACCTGACGTGATAGACATAAATGGAAATAATTTCTGGTATCAGTATAGAAAAATATTTAAATAAATCACCTGAGAAAAATATTTAAAATGCAGACTTGTGTAGTAATAATATTAAACCATTAACTATAATTTGAGGGAAGTGGATTATACAGGCGATGATTGGAAAACATTAGCTCAGGATAGAGCTGTATGTAGAGATTATGTCCACGCGGCCTTCTGCCAGTGATAGGTTCAGTTAGTTAGTTTAATAATGTTAAATACTAACATAAAATACACTTACGAATAAAAAATATTCTGCTGCCTGAAGATTCGTTTTAAAGTCCTCAACGTAGCAATCACAATTTCTAATACGAGTTTCTTAAAATATGATTTACTACATAACAGATACGATCTAAGTTTCCAATTGTTTATCTGTTTTGTGTGAAAGTGAGTCATGTTTTAAAAATACTGTCTTTAAACAGTTGTATTGATTTAATATTTTGTACTATATATAATGTACACACTTCGAAAAAAGAGTCATCTCTTGAACGCACATTTCTTCTAAGTCATAATCGGCACAGCGTTGGGTTCAAACTAGGAAACTAATTGTGCAGTCCCTGAACTACTGTGTTATGTGGCATGAACTGAAGACTCTCCTACGCGACCTGGCAGCTCAACGGTAAAGCATGCGGTCAGTGTTTCTGTTAATGAAGATCGTAGTTTCGCGTCTTCAATTACGCAGTTTTCTTTCGTGATATTTGTATTAGAACGTTTTATGAATTAAATATATTTTATTTCGACATTTGAATTAATCTATACTTTTTAAGTTCATAATTGGTTTTTATACCGTTGAGGTTATAACAATGTTAAATTACGAGGGCGGATCGGAAAGTAACGCACAACAATTTTTTCTGCCTTGGTATTGCAGCTAGAATGTTGAAATTTCACAGAGATATAGTTTGAAGTTTTCACTACAGATGGTATTTTTTTCTCAGGTGCACCGCTTGCGAGAGAAGCTTGAACTATGCAACAAAAATGGCGCGCATGCTACAGTCGTCCACCTGTGAGGAACAGAGAAGTGTTGTTCGATTTTTGTGGGCCAAAGGGCATAAACCCAGTGAAATTCATAGGGACATGCGTGACGTGTATGGGGATGATTGTATGGACCGTAGCAATGTCTCCAGGTGGTGCACATTCTTCCAAGATGGACGCGTGAACCTTAGTGATTCGCCACGCTCCGGCCGGCCGACAACAGCAGCAATCCCGCAGAATGTCAGAGGCATTGAGGCGGCAATTCGGAACGACCGGCGTGTGCAACTGCGAGCCTTATCGCAGAAATTCAACATTTCCTATGGTGCGGTGTACGATATTGTTCATGGGAATTTGAAATTCCGTAAAGTTAGTGCTCGCTGGGTGCCTAAGAACCTGACAGACGACCACAAGGGCCAGCGAATGATGGCAAGCTTGGACCACTTAACGCGGTACACCGCACAAGGACATGACTTTCTGGAAGGAATCGTCACAGGTGATGAGTCGTGGGCGTAGCACTACACGCCCGAAACAAAGCAGGCATCAATGGAGTGGAAACATGCTGGTTCCCCAGTAAAGAAAAAATTTAAAGTGACTCAATCTGCCAGGAAAGCGTTTGTGACAGTGTTCTGGGATATGCATGGTGTTTTATTGGTGGACTTTGCTGAACACGGGACCACTGTGAATGCTGCGGCCTACATTAAAACGTTGGTGAAGTTGCGTCGTGCCATTCGTGACAAACGTCACAACATTAACGTTAAACTTCTTCATGGCAATGCTCGCCCCCATGTTTCTGCTGTCGTTCGTCAGAAAATCGCCGAATTTGGTTGGGAGGTGCTCCAGCATCCACCATACAGTCCGGATCTTGCACCATCGGACTTTCATCTGTTTGGTCCCATGAAGAAGTTCCTGGCCGGCAAACGCTTTGAGACAGATGTGGAAGTGAAATCAGCAGTGCGCAGATGGCTACACTCCAACCAAATGGACTTGTACGAACAGGGCATATTGAAACTGGTAACACGATGGGAAAAATGCGTTGAGAAAGTTGGTGACTATGTCGAAAAGTAGGTAAAATATGTAAGTTGATTTGTGATTTTTTCCTTTTTTTTACTATTAAACTTTAAAAAAAGATTATTGTGCGTTACTTTCCGATCCGCCCTCGTGTATATATATATATATATATATATATATATATATATGTTTACTTATTTAGTACGTATTAGTGAGGAAAAGGTTCAACCTTAAATTAAAATATTTAGTTTATATATGTCAAGTTCAGCGTAACAATAGCCCATAGATCATGGGCAATAATAATATTTTATTGTCCATAATCCATAGTAATAATAATAATATTATTATTATTAATATTAATAATAATAATATGATGTATCAGAGGGTGTGATCAAATATAACTCAAAGTGTACCAAGAAAATGACATACAATATACAATTCAAAATGGCAGATCAGTAATAACAATGTTAAATGTCGTTTTGTGGGATAAGAACATATGAATGGATACCAAATTAGAAATTTATAAATCCATAATTCGAAGCACCCTAACATACGGTACAGAACCTTGGCAGTTGAATAAAAATTTGAGTTTAAAGCTTATGTCTACTGAAATGGATTGTTTTAGACGCTCAGCTAGACATTCTAAATTGGAAAAAAAAAATAGAAATACAATCATCAAACAACAAATGAAAGTAAAAAATTCATTATTAGATTTTGCGAGATGCAGACACTACAATGGTATGGGCATATACGTAGGATGCCAGAGAAAAGATTACTCAGACAAGCTTTGGAATGGATTCCACCTGGAAAAGGAAAGAGAGGTCGACCTAGATTTGAATGGATTGATGATGTAACAAGAGGTATGAGGAAGCTAGGTCTGGATGAGTTGGAATGTGAATATAGAGACGATTGAAGAAAGAAGATAAAAAATTAAAAAGCTTTGGGCACAGGAAGATGTTTTATAATATTGCAAAACCTATTTAAAAATAAATAAATAAATAAATAATAAAATAGTAATATTTCCAAATAGTTAGTACGTTTTTTAAAGAATGGACAGACAGAATAAAATAGAAATCAATTTAACAACTAAAAATTTTAAACTCATCGGGAATCGAACCTGTGACACTTTACATACGAATCAAGCCACTAAGAGCTAAGCATACGTTGGCTAATTGCGTTTGAACAAATGCTCTAAAAAGGAAGAGGGGAAACGTATTTTAGCTCTAGTGTGCAATTATTTATTCGTGTGAATCGCGCTTTGGAACTTAAAATATTCGAGATCAAGAGTCGGCCTATTATTTTTGTCGCTAAGTGTGCGTACTGTAAATTAGTTACATACGTACATTTACTTCTGGTTTAATTGTTTATTCATTATTTTACAGAATACGGTATTCTAATGTACAGAGTTACAAAAGTATGTACGTACACATTGTACAGACAATTGTTTGAAAAGTGTTAATAATAATACACGAACTGTAGAGTGTAATTGGTTTCGCAAATAAAATGTGTAATTGAACTGTTCAGTACTTTTGTATTTAGATACTGATAGTGCAGCGTTCAGTGATCATAAGAGTAATAACATGGACAGATACTGTGTATGTACACATGGCATACGTAAATAATGTTATTCCAATATAAAAATGAATACATTTGATTAAACATGAAAAAAGTGAAGCACCTGCAAACTCGTTAAAATAATTTGTTCAAATTGGCCACCTCCATTCTCACAACACAAACGACATCGGCGACTAAAGGATTCTCGTACCCCGTTCAAGATATCAGGTGTCTCGCGGATTACATCACATGCTGCGATTATGCGAGCAACTAACAGTTCACCTGTATCAACATGCGTCGCATAAGCCAATGTTTTCAGGTGTCCCCACAAAAATAATCAAGTGGACAGAGATCTGGAGAGCGAGGTGGCCACACTACAAATAAACTACCTCTTGCTATATTCAACGGCCAGCATACACTTCATCCATATTATTTTGCACATTACTACAGAAATGGGGAGCAGCCTGATGTGAAGAGGAACTTCTAGCAATCTAGGTAGGACATGCTCTAAATATGTCCTATAAATGACACAATTTAATATCTGGGGAAGAAGGCCAATGATATGGTCAGAAATTACGCCTCTCCATACGTTCACCTAAGATCTCTGTTGGTGACTCCTCTCGAAGATGGCACGAGAATTTTCATAATCCCACACATTACTGTTCTTTCAGTTGAGAACCACCCCATCCGTATTAAATATTACCTCATCAATGAATAACACCGAGGAAAAGAAATGGGGTGGCTGCAACAAAGCCCAATTACAAAATTGTACCCGTTGACCGAAGTCCACTGGCTGTAAGGCTGTAAGGCTTGTACTTTTTGCAGATGAAAGGGATGGAGTTTGTCTTCGTGCAGGACTTTTTTGTGGCTTCTCCCTTCTCCCGTTTCCCGAAATTCATCCCACCCTCATTCTCCATTCTCCCTTCCTTCCGCTTCATGTCATTTAATTTCTTATTCACTCATTTCAAATCGCCCGTTACCTCATCTCATGTTAGGTTTAGTCAACAAACACAGGTGCTGAAAATACAGGGTGTAGCATAAGTTAGTTAACCATGCAAATATATTATTTTCTGTAGCTTACAACATCTACGAATAAGTCGTTTATAGAAATTATACTCGACATGATGTAATCAGTAGTTAACAAATTACCTCACGCAGTAATGTTGAGATTATGTTCTCAAGGTCCCGAATTCAAACCCCAGTTTCAACCAATCTGATTTTTTCCTTGCAACCAAGTGCAGTGATTAATTGACTTATGCCGCGTGCTATATATAATTTCGGTGAGGTTCACCAGTATGCTGGCTCATGATTCCGAGCCTCAGTAATAAAACAGGGGGCAAATCGTGCCAACGCACAATGGGGTATTTGACCGATTTAGGCAGCCAAATGTCGATTATCTGAAATTTATTCTAGACAGGAAAAAAAAGCACATATCATACCTGAATAATTAGCCAATGATACGGTACCCAATTTTCATCAGCCAGTGTTACCTTGAGTCTGTACAATCAATCGAAAATTGACTGTTTCTCATACTGCAAATATTTTTTTCTCGGCGCTCTTTGTACAAGCTTATGTTCAACATAGATTATTCCAAATTAGGGATTACAATTTTAAGTGAATAGTTATTGATTGTGATAAACCAGTTAGTATTAACACATTTTAATTGTTTTATCCATTTGATATCTATTTTGATTCAGATAAAGCTTCTTCAAGTAGGGTATGTTTTTCGTTATTTTCTGAAGCCAATTTTAACAAACTTCAGTATTCTAGTTATACTTCCGGGCACTTTCCTTTAGTGTCATAGAAAGGCTTAGCGATTTCTTGAAAATTGGCCGCGGATTCGCGCGGTTTTCACGATATATAGGTTTATTATAACATTAGTAAAAATTATATTTTTTTACTAAGTGATTATCACTATTTTAAATTTCTTGATTTTGTATTAGGGATCGGGCGTTAATATATTGACACGGAAAAAACTGTTTAACATTATGCAACAACAAAATTCGCCTAATATTAATGAAAAATTAGACTTATTGGAAAATTGCCTTTTACAGTATAATAGTTACTTAGACGAACAAATAAAGGAAATAAAACACAAATTTTCACATTTTAAGTCTGAATTGAGAAGAACATAGACAGCAGCACATAAGAAGGAGGATATATTTCTTAAGAAAAATTGTGATTGGCTTGAAGGGATATTCACAATTCCTAAGTTAGTGTGTCGAACAGGACGGCTAAGAAAACATTTAAAATTTTGAGCGAAAGAAGCAAAATAAGGAAAATAGAGGATTTAGGAAGCAGTACAGACACGGGTGACCTGACTTATGCTGCACAAGTGAAATTAAGAAATACGGAAAGAAGCGTTGCTTCTAAAGTACTCAAGGAAACCAGTTGTCCAAAACGTGCAGGAAAATATAAGAAAGCATACTCTCTTAGTCTTCAGGAAGACAAAACACAATTAGCGGCATTAAGAGCATTGGCCGTGTTTGTCGAAACTGGTCTTTCGAGAAGACAATATGAAATAATAAAAAACGTCAATAAAAATATATATCCTTGCTACAGTGACCTATAAAAGGCAAAAACAGATTGCTATCCGGATAAAGAATCTTATATGTTACTGATACTAGTGCTGCAATTAATTTACAAATTTATTGAATCTTACTGTTATACGATTGCTGACACATGTAGAGAAAGTTATGCAGACTTTAAGTCGAGAAGAAAGCAGCTTATCGGTGTTAATTTGCAAAAGGGGTTGTGGTGTATCGCAACAGAAATTTCAGAATGATGCTGACTCACAAGTAAATATTTTTCAGAGTTCTTTTGTACCACTTCAACTAATTTGTAGTACAAATAATGAAAAATTTATCTGGCAGAATCGAACTCCTTCTTCGCCACTTTATTGTCGTCACTTTAGAATATGATTCGTCAAAGAATCTACTGACATAACAAATAAACAAATAGAATATGTAAAAAGCTGAACAAATATTCTACAAAACACTAAAGTGACCTTTCGTACTAAAGTATAATAAAACTTAATAGATAGAAACCAACTTGGCTCACGCCATTAGAAAATATATTATTTTCTGTCAAGCACACAGTGATGCTCACCATGGTTGACGCTCAAACAACTTTCATGTGGTGTATTTGGAACCAGGTAGAGCTGAATCATCAGATGAAATGGAAGTATCTTCTGATGAAGAATTGTGACTCTAATAATCACAATCAAAATCATCATCAAAGTGATAACGTGTATAAACATATATGTCAAGTTTGTGATTGGCCTTAACTGCCAGCAAATGGGAAAGTGGAAATTTGAAGGATATCTTACAGAAGGACAAATTGTGCACATAATACTGCAGATTATGGACATATACTTAAAGTCCAATGCTTGCAGTAGTGCCTTATTTAGGTATAATTGATTGTAAGGGTGCTCTTTGCGAGTTGTAGTTTCTTATATCTGTTCATAGTACTTAATAATTGGATTATATTGTCTAAAAACGTAAAATATATATTTTTCTTTAAAATGTACTACATTTCTCTTAAAATACAGTTAATTAAATAAGAGGGCACATTTATACTCAACTGAGTTGCAAAAATAATTTTGGCCGCCTAAATCGGCAAAATACCCCACTGTGCAACGGTAGGGTTATAGTCCCTCCTCCCTGCCACAGGCCCTCGCAAAAATTGTGATACGGTCATGAGAGAAGAACTTGGTGTGGTTTACCCATACGACGACCTATAACTCACATGAGACCGTACTGTAGAGTAGACTTCATTCCATTCATCCATAATATATGGGACAGTGCAATAAATCGTCCAGGGTAGTCTCCCCGTCCAGTTCGAATAAATAAGTAAAATAACTAAAAAAATATTGTATTTATGAGAACATTTACTTTTGACTTCCAATTATTTTGTAAAGAAAAATTATACTGAACTCTCTCTCTCTGTCTCTCTCTCTCTCTCTCTCTCTCTCTCTCTCTATATATATATATATATATATATATATATATATATATATGTGTGTGTGTGTGTGTGTGTGTGTGTAATGATAAGAAAAATAAATGCCTGGACGGGATTCGAACCCGGATCTCTGAGTCTGTACCTCAGCGTGATATCCATTACACTACCAGGCGAATCCAATTCAAACACCTATTTTTCTTATGTATGTATTATATTCTCCATTATTACTAGATGTCGCGAGAACTCGGTCTTCACCGCCAACTAATAGCTGAATATAACAAGTAAGCATATTAAAGAGAATATTTTTTTTTACCTTATAGCTTAAGCGTCACTGCTATAAGGTAAAAATATATATATATATTCTCTTTAATTTGCTTACTTGTTATAGTCAGCTACTAGATGGCGGTGAAGACCGAGTTCTCGCGACATCTAGTAACAATAGAGAATATAATACATATATAAGAAAAATAAGTGTTTGAATTGGATTCGCCTGGTAGTGTAATGGATATAACGCTGAGGGACAGACTCAGAGACCGGGTTCGAATCCCGTCCAGGCATTTATTTTTCTTATCATTCCATATTAAACTTGCATTGCTCAATGTTAAACATTTAATTATAATATATATATATATATAGAATATTGGACATAATAAATTAACTTATTTCTACATTATTTCCAGACAAGAGCCACCTTTTATATATTTTGCAAGTGTCTTCTCATAGTAAAATGTAAAAAAATGAAAAAAAAAACTGGTAGAATAGTAGTTTTACATATTTTCGGTGTAACTTTTTTGAATGGATTTTAGACATCAAAAATCTCTGTAATGGATAATAGCACCCATTTCTAGAAATGATCCTATGTTTAATTTCTTTGTGCATCTCATTCCTATTTGTGATTATTGTAGCTAGGTATTTGAATTCCTTAAAATTTCCCTCATTTGTAATTAGCTGTCCACTTCTATATATAATGTATTTCGTGTGACATATTTACTTTTATTGACACAGTTGCTACCTTTAATTTCATGTCTTTCACCTTTTGAAGTTTCGTACTCTTATTTTGTAACGAGGGATGTCATAAAATACCATTTAATTTTAAAATAATGTAATTAAAACGATGTAACTTACAATTAAACAAGTATAAACCTCGTGTTGCATAAACAAAAATGATCAAATGTAAATAGTATATTATTACATGATACATTCTAAAAATTCAAAGACAATTTTACAAAACTTATCTCAAACATAAATTAATGATCAATTTAAAAAAACCTGAATATTCCAATAACGATAGTCACGAGAAAGAACAGTAATGTACAATATTAGGACAACCCAATATTGATAAAACAACTATTTATACTAGAATGTCTTTTTAATTACCGTGTGTAGTGGATACAAACAATGAACAGAACTACATAAAGAAAAACACAAGAATGGTAGTACATTATTAATTTGTATCCTAGAAACAAAATACATATTTTATGAAAGCGTTAAAGGTGTTCTAAGAAGAAGATTTGTAATTAGCGATATTAAGTGATATTAAAAATATTGAAACATAATTCTAACTTGTTAAAGTAGTTCTTTGAAACAGACATGTTTTCCCACACATGGAGACGTCGAAATTTCATCGAATGTTATAACTACTTTCAAAGATCTTTTATTATGCCGGAAGTGAATTTAGGTGAGTTGCATAAAAAGAGGATATTTGTATACCAATGCATAGTTTGAGAAAAATATATTGTTTTCATGAAAATATTAAATAAAATTAACACATCTCCATAAATTTAACACACCAAATGTGACAATTATATATATATATATATATATATATATATATATAGCGTCCACCGCTGTAGTCTCGAGTGCTAAACGTCCACCGCTGTAGTCTCGAGTGCTAACTTGTCACGCAGCGGGCCCGGGATCGATCCCCGATCGGTATAGTTTTTCTGGGTGAGGTTTTTATCGGGGCTTTTCCTCACCTATAAGACAAATGTCAGGAAAACGTTAAAGCCCAAACGGTCCCCGAAATCATATGGCCATCGTCATCATCATCCTCCTTATCTTTATCATCATCATCATCATCCTTATCTTTATCATCATCATCATCATCATCCTTCACTGGTGTGGAAAGCAACGGGAAGCTTCCACACCTACAATTCCCTAGTAATGCTCCAAAGCATAGCATGAAAATGCTATGACGGCAATGAAAGACCTGCCCTCGGGCAGAATTACTATGGCTGGATATACATATATATATATAAAATATATGTCTATATGTGTGTGTGTGTGTTTATTTCGTAGAAAATGCTAAGTCCAATATTGTATTTTTATGAAAAATAAAATTTTATTTATCAAACATGCTCATCATGACAACTCATTTCAGTATGAGATAACACACTTAACTAACTCTAGCAAGGGAGCACTCTAATCATATATTTTTAATCATCTCCTGTATAATATACAGTCCTTTAACAATGGTTAATGTTTTCTAGCCTCATTCATGGCCTACTGGTTGCCTTTCTTCTGGTTTTCCTATGAACAGTTTTCACGCCACTCTTTAATTTCCCATTCATGTCATATGACTTGCACATTGATGTCCACCATAGGCCTACTTAACTTTCATTATTACGTCTGTTTTCCCATAAATATGATGTAAAACTAGAATAAAGTGATCCCACTATAGGCCATATAGGCGAGTTGTCAGCTCTGCGTGACGGCCGTCTTTACCCCCCGAAAAAGAGTCTGGTAATAATTCAGGTTGAGGGCACACCGTAGCGTAGTGGTTAAGGCACTGAGCTACAAGCTGGAGGGTCGAGGGTTCAAGTCCCGTTGGGGTCAGGATTTTTAAACTGACCTAAACCCTCTGGCGGTACTATGGCCCTGGGGTCGACTCAGCCTCTAACGGAAATGAGTAGCAGACACTTGTTCTGGGGGTAAAGGCGGCCGTCACGCAGGGCTGACAACCCGGCTGACATAAAGTGCCCATTGTCTAGAAAAAGTTGGAGCCTTAACCTCCTACTACCCCAAGGGCCTCCTGAGGCCTGTTGTGGGATCACTTTACTTTAATAATTTAAGTTAAAGGCTGAGTCGACTCCAGGACCATGGTGTCACCAGAAGGTTCCGGTCAGTTTAAAAATCCTGACTCCACTGGGACTCAAAAACCCTCGATCATTCGGTTTGTAGCGTATTGCCTTAAGCACCTACGCCACGGCGTCACTATTAAATACTTTCTTAATTGACCCGCCTGTATCTCTATTTCGTTCAAAAACGTTGCTTTAGAAATTATTCTCAAATAGTAGTTTTTTTTTGTTATAGAACATTATTAAATGCATAATGAACTAAGATAAGTCCATGCACTATCTCCTCTGCTATTCAATTTTGTACTAGAACAAGAAATCAATTCCTTAGAAAGTAAAGAATGTCTAAAACTCACTGAATTAATAAGCAGTTCATATTTGCTGATGATTTAATATTATTACGTGAGAGCGAAGAAATACTAAAATTCGACACACACATTATATTAAAAGGCACTAAAAAACTGGGGCTGGAAATAAATATCTATCAATCAAAATACATGGTCACACATAGAATTACATTATTATATGGAAACAGCCAGTTAATGACAGATTAGGGACATTTTGAAATTACTCAATTCAATTCCTAGGAAAAATTAATACAAACAGGAATATGGGGTATAAGGATATTAAACTTAAGTTCAACTATTAGAAACGCATGCCATTAGTCATTATAGATAAATCATCGCAATCTCTCACAAAATACATTATTATATAAAAGTATATAGAATAATTATTTTTTAGTTTTATGGAAGGAAAACGTGATTCCTTACTTTAAGTGGGAGGGGGGGGGGGAAATTACGAGTATTTGAGAATAAAGTTCTTAGGAAAATGTTTGAATAGGGAGAGACGAACAGACAGGTGAATGAAGATGACTATATACGAGTAACAGTAGGATACATAGTCTTGATGGGAAATCAAATATAATGGAAACAATTAGATGTCGTAGACAGAGATGGGAATGACATATATCACGACGGATAACAAAAGTGGGAGATAGGAAATTGCTGTAGGAAGGCGCCCGGAAGGTAAGTCATGAATGAGATTGGAGAATAACATACGAGTAGCTCAGGAGAGGAAAGTATGGAACCATGAACATTCATGTTCGATGGCGCAATGAGCGAGTTAGTTTATAATAATTACAGTAATAAGTAGTAGTAGTAGGACTTTATTAGACAAAAACTAAGATATTTACAATATTATTTACAAATAAGTCCCGCGCCGTAGCCGAGCGGTTAAGGTAGGAAGCCTTGGCGCAGAACTACGGGACTTGCGCTGGTTCGATTCTCCATGGGGGAAGAAATTTTCTCATGGTATTTCGGCCAGTATGGGACCGGTGCCCACCCAGCATCGTGAGGCAATTGGGTAGCTACAATAAGTAGCGGCTCCAAGTTGAGGAACCAGCTATAACGGCTGGGGGACTCGACATGCTAACCACATGTCACCCCCACACTGGCTGTTGATCATCGACCTCTGTGATTGACACATGTGGATGTGAAGGGCCAGCAGCCGGCTGGTAAAAGGGCAACCGCTGAAAAGTGGAAAGACCCTCAATCGGAATTTACAAATATGGGTCGCACGGGCAGTAATCATTATGTGCTCTTGACAGTCCGTTACAATAAATTAATAATTGATACTACAGTAAAGAAAAATAAAAAAAAATCAATAACATTACAATTACATAAAGAAAACACAATAATATTACAATTAAATAATACAATAGCATTATACACTAATTAATTATATATATTTGTTAAGAATTGATGGCATTGCATTTTGATAACATATTTATTCATGAATGAGCGTTGTCCTTATTTTCCGCGTTTTGTCCAGAAATTTACCGAGGTTTATTTAATTTTCTGGATTTACCAATAACTCGTAGCATGCCAATCTTTCCCAATTGAATTTAGAACTCTTTCCGGTAATAACTGACGTCTCCAATAATCTAAATCATTACATTTTCCTAAAATATGTATCTCATCTTCAAAGTTCCCGCACATTGGACATATTCGCATATCGTGATCATCGCTAATTTTTAGAAATTTCCATGCCCCTAGCCTAAACCAGTAATAATGATAATATATGTACATTTAGAAATTTGATCCAAGAGTATGATAAATAGGGTTTAAAAATTATTTTTTGCGCGAATGTGTATTTTGTCGTACTTACAGCAATGACGACCATGATTGAAAGTTCAACTTCCTATATTTCGGGTTTGCCAACCTAAATAACTATACCGTAATATTACATTTACACCCACGTGCGGGAAGTAAAACAACTGCCCTCTTATTACATACAATGTATATACAAAAAATATCCAAAAGGTAATGTTAATATACATTATACGAAACAAATCACTGCATTTTATATGAACTGAACTTTATTTGAATAATATAAAACAATAAATACGTACTTGCTGCCATTTTATCAATACTTGGTCCCACAGCCTCCTGTACTATCAACTAATAAACATTGCACTCGCTGTTAACGTTAGTCAACTGTTTATAATGAACGCGAATATTTCCAACAAAGATATTATTTTGCTATTATTTATTATTTTTAAAACACCATCGCGCAAAAAATAACATACAACGCATGTTTGTGAAGTGTTATGCAGAATTTCGGAAATTAGAAACCTCGCTGTCGCTCCGTTTTAAACATTTTTCTCTCTTCTGTACAAAACGCTTCCCAATCTCGCATCATAATATACTATTTGAAAATACATTCTTAATGGTATGCGGTAAAAATACAAATTACTTAATTTTGCATGATGCAAAAGGAACTATTCAAGCGTGCAATGGATATGCATGTTTATGCATAAATATTAATGAAAATTGTACCCAAGAAAATATTCTAAATCTAAACTAAACTAAACTAAACTAAACTCCATGGAGCGACGGACCTAGAAGGCTCTTAGTGTACCTGCCGACTGCTGGCTTCAGATTAATTTGTGTTAATCACACAGATAACGATCATCGAGATAGTATAGGAGTGACATGTGGTCAGTACGTCGGGTGCCAAAGCTATTATAGATCGTTTTCTCAAACTGGAGCCGCTATTTATTGTAGCTCCCAAATGCCTCACGATGCTGGTTGACACCGGACTCATACTGGACGAAATTACATAAGAAAATTTATTCCCCCATAGAGACCCAAACCAGCTCAATTCCTGCCTTATCCACTCAGCTTGTAAATGACGATTATCAAGAGCGATGGTAAATGTAATATTAGGGAGCCAATATATTTTAAAGAAACTAAATAAATATAAATCAGTCTGTAGTCCAAAGTCTGGAACTGGAAGTTAAGTCGAAACTTTCTGTCAAAATTATTAGCACTGGAATTTAATTTCTCACGACGTTCAGCCACACGTTTTAAAATGGACACAATAATAAAATTAAGTTATTAGGCAACATACGAAAAAAGAAAACGGAATTACAGATTTTGTAAAATGCAGACAATTTCAATGGTATGGACATATAAAACGAATTGATGATGAAAGGTTACAAAGAAGAGTTTTGAATTGATTTCCAGGGAAAAGAAGATGTAAAAGAAGACCCAAATAACATTTGACTGCAGGATATTATTAAAACGACGATTGAAAATGTATTACAAACCATTACAGAGAAGATGGAGAGATTTGGAGGAAAATGAAAATAGTGTAGAAAATTGATCACAGGAAGATATGAGAGTCCACTGTGAACCAGTTCATGAATTCATGTACTAATTATTTTTATTCTCATGAAATGTCGGCCAGTATGGGACCGGTGCACAGTGGGTCAGAAATAAAATCTAGCGGAAAAAAAAATGTTTTGACTCACTCTCATCAATTAATCTTTTTTTTTTCACTCTAATATAATTGTTATATAACGGTTCTTAACTTATCTGCAAAGGAGAGTACAATTCAAATGGTCATGACTATGTGACGTCATCATTCATACTTCTTGAGCCACAGCAGAAGGCTGCAAGAGGCATTCTTGCGAACTCATTTAATAATATCTAATTATGTCATAATTTATGAATTTTATGGTAAAAAATAGCATATTTTTATCGTCCGCCCATGACATGAGAATTGAACGTTCGGGCAGGACAACGTCTGCCGGGTACGCTAGTATATATATATATATATATATATATATATATATATATATATATATATATCATCATCATCATGAACAAATTCGTTTTAGGCCATGTGGCCTGTACGGTAAACCGAGTGAAGATGGTCTTGATCTTTCCACCGATGTTTTGGTCTTCCTTGGTCCCTATGTCCAGTTGGGGTATATTGGAATGCCAATTTTGGAAGTCTATTTCTTGCCATTCTTCTCAGATGATTTTTCCATTCTTGTTGGTATCTTTGGATATCTTCATTTAAACTTGCTACTCCAAGTTTTCCTCTGATAGTAGTGTTCCTTTGGTGATCCAGTCTATTAACTCCTAACAATGATCGTAAGAAGCGCATTTGGCATACTTGAAGTTTATGATAGTTTCTTTTATTTAATATATACATATATATATATATATATATATATATATATATACATATATATATATACATACATATACATACATATGTGCATGTAATTTTACTAGATCATTTAATATGTAATGCACGTCATTTTAATCCTCGACTGCCTTTCATAGGAAATTAACCAAATTTTACAGAGCGTATCTTCAGTCATTTCTTTATAACGTCACGAGGGTTCATTGTTTTTCAACAGATGACTGTAATGTACTTTAGTTTTAAATTGACGGCTGCTCATGAATTATATACCAGGCAGAGAGCTGTGATAGAATCCCGTTCTGCGGAGCAGGTGACTGTGTCAAATATTCACAGACGCTTACAAAGCGTCTAAGGGTAGCAGACAGAGGGTAGGAGTACTGTTAATCGTTGGATTAGCTGAATATTAGCGGAAGAACAAGGAAAGCAAGACCATCCGATTCCCTTGATTTTCAATAAGAGCTCTCTGTAGTGCGTCGCAAGTTACACAGTCACTTGTTCGAAAGTTATTTTTATTAGTTTTTTTTAATGAATTTAACAAATGGACTGTCATAAACCTCACTTTCAGTCCAGGGTGAAAGGTTACAAAATGTATTCGATTGAAATCTTAGTTTCAAATATGTAATGGGTTAATTTGTAAGTTCATATTTATTTGTCTCTTTGGCTCATATTAAGCAATTTTAAAGTCATAAACGCATTCATATTTTCTTATTTTTTTTAGGTAATAGAATCTGCTTTTAGTTATTGTCGACCGTGCTACTTGCTCTATAATAATTATTTGCTAAATTTAATTTTGTTATATTGTTTTAATTTACAGGGCAGGACTTACTGCCGGACAACCTTGGAGAAGAAGCAGGTAATTTCAGAGTGTGCTCTGGCCACAATCAAAATTGAGGGGCGTGGCCGGAAAAATTAACTCCACTTATCTAAAAAAATATTTGTCATAAGTAACGTGACGAGGGATTTCCATATAATCGATAAATTTACGAAGTAACAAGTGAATATATCTAGGATATTTGGAAATTAAGAGTGGCATTTGTTAGGACCATTTAACGAATAAAATTAAACTTTTTACTCAAAAATCATTATTTAAATATAGTGTATTTAAAGACACACGATACTTCTGTGGATTGAAAAAAAGTATTTTTTTCTCAAAAAATCCAGGAAAATCTATTTTGTCCAAGTGTAATATTATTTTGTTGATTTTGGGCATTTAACCCCATAATAAGTTATTTTTGAAAATGGTGTCCCTGTGGTCTGCTAATGTGCACATTTTTCTTCGTTTTTTGCATTTTCACGTAACTTGTATTTTTTCACCTTTTGGTACACATTTCTCTGAAACTATGAAAGATAGGAAAATAATTTTTGGCATGGAAATGCAGTTTAACAAGCTCTATAATAAAAAAGTAATGTTATCATTGTTCTATTCATGGTGTTTTCAAACAATAATTAGGCTATACAAAATTGTTAACAAAAACAAATCCTGCTTTGAATTTTAAAAATTAAATCACAAAACATATCTCAACACAAGCAATCCATACTTTTTTTAAATGACAATAACATACTAAATTTTGGATACAATTGAATAAGTAGTTCTTGAGAAAAGTGTACCAAGAAGAGAACTTGTATTTTTTATTTTTTTAGTATTTTTAATTAGGGCCCTCCTCATGAAGCAATATCTCTAAAAATTAATCAGTGAGTCATTATGTTCTGGAAGACTTGTTTAATTAGTGACAATTTTCATACACATAACTAAAGAATAAGCTGAAAATACTATTTTTGAATGTTGCATATTTTTAAACCAAATTACATGCAAATTAGTACCGGGCGCCCTTAAAATATTTACAAATTTAATGTAAACCGTGAGATTTGAAAACAAATCAAAATTGTATAGTAATGTTTAATATCTTTATCCAGTGCAATTTGGTCATATAATATTATTTAATGCCATCCTGCGTGGGAAACTTCAAAAGATCGCAACATTGTAAAATGCATCTTAGTGGAGAAAAGATGAAACATATCATACAGTATATTATAATTTACATTATAGGTTTCATATACAAAATCACTTTCTTTTTCATCAGACTTGAAAGACACTACACTCCACCTTCCTCTTCTCTGTTATGTTTTGAAGTATTTTTCTTTTTGCATTTCTTGCTTGTCTGGCGCCATTAAATTATTTATGGACGAACTGATTAAAATCTCGTTGATTGCTCGTTAAAATACTTCTCTTGTATCATTTTTTGCAGTAATTTTCCACGTGGTTTACATATGGTATCCCTTGTAGTCTTCTCCATTTCTTTTCCTCATATTAACGCTCCAATCTTTGAGTATGTGAGACATATCTTTAGTCGGAGTTCCTGATGTTTATACATAATTTTGTTGTTGACAAAATCTTTTGAATTGGCACCAAATGTATGATCTATTACTTTGAGTAGCCTTATTTTGAGGCTTAGATTGCTGGATCATCATCAGAAAATTAAAAAACCATGACCATCAAGGGCGCTCATCCAGTTCGGACAAAGATAATATTAGAAAAAAAAAAACCAATGGCAACAAGTAGTAAAATATAAGTTCCTAGGTTGCGAAATATCATACACAGCGGAAACAGATATAAATAACAAACTAAATAAGTTTAATTATATAACAGGAACACTAAAAAGACGTTGAAAAATAAAGCCAGGAAAGAATCTATAATGAAATATACGAGACAATGGCAGTGTCTATAATAATGGATCCGAAACATGGACAGTGCCAACACAACAATTTGCCAGAATAAAGCGGCTTAAATGAAATTCCTCAGACCAATAGCACGATATCAAAGAACAAACAAAAAACATAACACAGAAATAAGACAACAACTAGTAGTAGTAGGACTTTAGACAAAAAGTAAGATATTTACAATATTATTTACAAATATGGGTCGCACGGGCAGTAAGCCGTACGTGCTGTTGCCAGTCCGTTACAATAAAGTAATAATTGGTACTATTGTAAAGAAAAATAAACAACAAAAAAGCAATAACATTACAATTACATAAAGAAAACACAATAATATTACAATTAGATAGTAACACAATAACGTTATACATTAAAAAACATTAACATTACAATTACATAAAGAAAAAACAATAATATTACAATTAAATAATAACACAATAGCGTTACACACTAATTAATTTATATATAATTGTTAAAAGAATTAATGGTATTGCATTTTTATAATATATATTTATTCATGAATGAGTGCTGGCCTTATTTTCCGCGTTTTGTCCAGAAATTAACCGAGGTCTATCAAATTTTCTGGATTTACCAATAACTCGTAGCATGCCAATCTTTCCCGATTTGAATTTAGAAATCTTTCCGGTAATAACTGACGTCTGCAATATTCTAAATCATTACATTTTCCTAATATATGTATCTCATCTTCAAAGTTCCCGCACATTGGACATATTCGCATATCGTGACCATCGCTAATTTTTAGAAATTTCCATGCCCCTAGCCTAAACCAAGCAAGCCCTGATCTCTCTTTAAATCCTAGGTTGAGTATATACGATTCTTTTCCCCAGACGTGTTTTAGGTCTCTTTGTAAACACAGTGAGCGTTTTCCTGTACATTCGGCGAAAGTATCTTGTTGGTTTATATCTAAGTACTTCCTCCTTATTTTTCTCCACACGTTCTTGCGATTTTCAGTCCCTTTTCCCCATACCCAGCCGATCCCAATCTATTGGAGTTCTCTCCTAACCTTGTCTGCCCAAAATTTAACATCTATGTTTTTAATTTGGTGGTCGTAACAAATTGCTTAAGCATTGTTTGTTCACCTTGGATTACTCGCAACCAGTATTTGAGTACAGGAATTTTACAGTTTATGTCGTCCTGGAATGACGCGAATTCATATAAAATCCACAATTAGAAACGGCCTTACTAAGTCCTGTAATATATTTTAGAAAATGCGTATATACCTTATTTAGTACTTCCGTTCTTTGGAAACCCCAAATCTCACTACCATAGTGCATTACTGGCCTGACCATCGCTCCATACATTTTTTTCTAATGTGCTGACTGGAATATCAGGCACTCGAACAGAATACCGAGTACACTGTTAAGTTGTCCGCTCCCTTTAAATAATGCTATATCAATATGCTTTTTCCACTTCCCGTTCATTTTCAACATCGTACCAAGATATTCAAAATGTTTCACGTTTTGAAGTACTTGATCTCTGTATTTCCATTCCTCTGCTCTACCATAAACCGTCCCATTTTTAAAGGTCATTGTTTTTGTCTTACTAACATTTACAGTCAATCCCCAATTCCTACAGTATATTTCCAGTTGGTCAAGACCTCTTTGCAATCCCTTGATTGTCTTGGAACAGATAATTAAATCATCTGCATACAACAGGACTGGGACTTTAACATTTCTTATCTCCGGAGCCTCAATTTCTCCTTCTAGAATTACGTCTACAATATCATCAACGAATAGATTAAATAGCACTGGTGATAAAATGGAACCTTGTCCCACAAAGTAGAGCAATTAAACACAAAATTAGTGAAATACAGAACAAACTGGAAACAACACTTCGAAATAATGACTATGAATAGAATACCAAAAGCAGCATATATCTATTCACCACGAGGAAGAAGTAGTAGTTTGGGAAGACCAAAGAAAAGATGGAAATAACAGCAATTTGGAGCCGGAACAGGCTAGTAAATACGCCTATAGCGTGAAGAAGACGAAGAAGAAGATTGCTGGATTATTTCGTCTAAATCTTCACTAGAAGCGCAGGTTAAATCTTGTGTTAGCCATTTTCTACATTCAAACCTGGCGGCTTTGTTGAAGAGTCAGTCACTGCAAAATAATGCTCTGATCTGTTCAGAGTAAACTTCGAAATAAAAAAAAAAGAGTTATTTTTCGGCCCACCATAAGGAGCGACTACTTTCCCTGTTATAAGTGCTGTCAGTAGTTTGAAAGCCACTGTTTCTAGAGCAACACCTCTGTATGAATAATGGAGGCTCACATCCCCTTTTTCTTTATAAACAAGCTTAACATATGATCTCTATCTATCTGGAATGATGCCCACTTCTCGAAATATATGTATATATCACCAATTAACGTTAATTTTACGTTTTCATGGCGTGTATTCTGTTTTGTTATAATGTAATGTATATGTTTTGTCGTTAGTAACTACGAACGAAAGCGTCTGCTTTTTTTATTCATTTCACCTTCTTAGGGGTACGTTGTATCAATTCCTCTTTGTGTTGATCCTTTCTTAGTGCCCAGTATTTCTTCATTCTTCCTGGTCTCTTCCTCTCTTCTTTCCAGATAATAGGTTTGTATTAATGTGAAGATTTATCTTGGAACCTTATGTTTTCATCTTGATTAGTTAATTTGGCTGTTCGATCGACAAGTGAATTTTGAGTAATATTTAATTCTATTACGTGAACCGGTATAATTGGAGGGCTCTTTTGATTGTAAAAATAAAGTAATATGTTCTAGTAAACAAGTAATTGCCGACAGCGGCGTTTTTAGTTATTTGAGGGCGTCTGAAGTTAGAGAAATAACTTAAGTTTATTACATGGTCATATGTTATGTATTTGGAGGACAAGTTTTATTACGGTCTTAGACTTTACGCAAATCCTCAAGGTTGATACGGTTAGGAGGGATGAAAGATAGGTTTATTGCTTTTAAGAAACTTCAAACTGAAAAAAATAATGTAGCCTCCAAAAACATAGCAGGCAGCTAGAGAGAGTATTGACCTCGAATAACTTGGAAATGAATATAGTCCTGTAAAAGTTCACGCCCCTAAATCTAGTAGGCCTATAGCGACTTGTACATGTAGCCTATAGAGGTGTGTCAAAAGATTTATATTATCCAATGAAAAATTTGTCAAAAGATTTATTTTATCCAATGAAAATTTTGTATAAAAATTGTAATGGCGACGGAAAAATAAGTCAAATCCACGACTTTCTTAAATATTTAATATAAAATGTTATGTAAGTTAAAAATCAAGTAAGTGGAGCGAGTGCTCCCCGATAGTCAAAGTAAATAGGGCGAGCGCCCTATCCGTAGACCATACTGAGTAAGAGGGACAAGTGCTCCCCGATAGTCAAAGTGCGTGGAATGAGTATTCCCATTAAGAGGGACGTATAAAAGAAGATCCGCGATAAGCATTATTAAACTTAGTCGTGGGTTTGACCGTTCCTTAGCCAATTTGTAAGGGCAAAGTGTATATTTTTCTATTGAGAGAAAAGATAATTAATAAAATTCTTCTGTCACGTCACCTAAAATTAGTTTGATCACTATTTGCCTTAAATAGATCCTTACTTATCACCGGTTAAAATCATAAGTTCAGCCCGACCCTGAAGAAGTAATATTAATTCCCGGTACAAATGTCGCGCCAACGATGTGGCCTGAACAGTACTGAACAATAGATTTCAAGTGCCGTGTGATAGATGAACAGTGACCAAATTGAACGTGGAAATCAAGTGACCGCTGATCATCGACGCCAGCAACGGAGCTCCAAGATAAATAAGAGGAAAGGAGAATTAGCTGCCGATGCCAGACTACGAGGAGCAAATGCAGGAAAGAAACCGGAGGTAGAACCGATCAACAGAAGACGGCGACTCTGAAGACGTCAAAGTGCGTAAGTCAACTAAATGAATAATTAAATGAAGAAAAATAATTAATTAATCAAAGTAAAGGGAAATAAAACGTGTTTAATATAGAGAGAGAATGAATGTCTGTTAGTGAGGATGTATATGTAATTAACCAGGGATAAATTTAGTTGGTTTTCCTCTATGAAGTATAAGTTATTAGAGTAGCCTATATGATAAATAAGAATTTATTTGTTGGGAATGATAAGTACATGTGTTTTTTTTCTTAAGTAAAAAAAAATAATAATTAAAGATAGTGAGCTGCTTGATTGTATAGGAAAGTAGTACGGTATTGTAGTCTACATGTAAGAGTAGATTGAAAATTGAAAGCAGGTTAAAAAAAAAAATATGGAGGAAAACAGGGAACTCAGAACACATGCAAAAGCAGATAGTGGAGAAGAGAACATTTCTAGGGATGAATTTTTAAATATGTTTGCTCCATTGATCAAAGAAATACAAAATCTAAAGACAGAAATTTATACATTCAGAACGGAGAATAGAGGGGACTTTGAAAAATTAGAATCCAGGATGATTAACCAATTTAGAGTAGAAACAGATGTAAGGATTAAATCATTAAGATCAGAGTTCAAAGGGGAAACAAAGAAAGTCATAAATGAAATTGAAACACTTAGGAAAGAAAGAAATAGATCACTAGAAACAATTGATAAAACTACGAAGAAAGTGGGGGAAAACGAGAATAAAATCGGGGAAATACAAAATATTGTCGGGGATATTATCACAGAACAAGAATCATTTAAAGAGTCGTGGTTAGCTGAAAATCGGGAACAAGAAAAAAGGATCATGAATGTAGAAGACGCGATAAAGAAAAAATTTGGGGAAGTGACAAAAATAATTGAGAAGCAATTGAACGAAAATAACATTCAAATAACGAAGGGAATGGAAAGGTTAATTAATGAAAAGTTAGATTATGGTGGACAAAATAAAGAAATGAACCACGTAAGTGATTTTGTAGAAGGTAACAATGTTTCTTGTTCTGATAATATGTATGGTGAAAGTGAAGTAACTGAAGTGGCAGCGACTCCAAATATCGCTGGCAATTCGGTTGCGAAAAATGAAATTGAATTTGAATCAGAAAATGTAGAGGATGCTGAACACATTCTTATCCCCCAGAAGGCGTTAAAGCCTAGTGAATTGAATGAAAATAGAGCGCACCGTAGGGTAATACAATTGAAATATATGCAAAGAAGTAATTATAGGGTAATTAAGTCCCATGGTATGAAATTCAAAGTGGACAAGAAGGCAGAAGCCTTGTTCGAAAGAAAGTGCATTAACCAGAAAATGAGAAAGGAAGGAATGGGTGATAAGAAATACTCAAAGAAAGCTAAATACATGACCTATTCAAAGGGAAAATATAAAGTCAGTGGAATCTGTAGAAAATTAAATTGCAAAGTAAATATAAGGTTGATAGGGAGAAAAGTCTTGACTGTAGGAGATAGGTACACCCCGTTTAATCCAGGTGTGATTACTAAAAAAAGGTGGAATGCAAGTATGGGCTATGTGATATGTTTTGAGAACGTGCGTCAAACGATATCGTGTGATTCAGTGATTTCAGTGGGAAGAATCAAACAAGTGCTAAAGAGAAATAGAATGAAAAAAAAAATTTTTTTGCATTTTTTCGAATTTTCGTGTGCATTGAAATATCCTTCATATTAAATTTTAAATAATCTATTTCTATAAACAAACTCCAGAACAATTCAAAGCGATACGAATAAAGACTGTGAATATGGACATCACTACAATTACTGTATAAAATTTGTATGATTTATGAGTGTTATTCATTTTAAATTTGTTCTTCAGATGTGTAAGAAAAAAAAAAAAAGTAAGAATTTATGTCAATACTTTTTCTTTTTATAGGTATATGATTAAGGTAAGTTGCCAATAGTTGCAGGTAAAATGAAATAAAGAATTTTAAAGTCGACTAGGATACACGTATCTTGTACAAAATAAAATAAAAATATTACATGTGCAAGAGGTTCAATTTAGTACGGTTATTGAGCAAAGTGGACACTGAATTAAAATAAAAATTTACGTGCAAATTGTTTATTTTACTTCAGAAGGCAATATGAACCGGTATAATTGGAGGGCTCTTTTGATTGTAAAAATAAAGTAATATGTTCTAGTAAACAAGTAATTGCCGACAGCGGCGTTTTTAGTTATTTGAGGGCGTCTGAAGTTAGAGAAATAACTTAAGTTTATTACATGGTCATATGTTATGTATTTGGAGGACAAGTTTTATTACGGTCTTAGACTTTACGCAAATCCTCAAGGTTGATACGGTTAGGAGGGATGAAAGATAGGTTTATTGCTTTTAAGAAACTTCAAACTGAAAAAAAATAATGTAGCCTCCAAAAACATAGCAGGCAGCTAGAGAGAGTATTGACCTCGAATAACTTGGAAATGAATATAGTCCTGTAAAAGTTCACGCCCCTAAATCTAGTAGGCCTATAGCGACTTGTACATGTAGCCTATAGAGGTGTGTCAAAAGATTTATATTATCCAATGAAAAATTTGTCAAAAGATTTATTTTATCCAATGAAAATTTTGTATAAAAATTGTAATGGCGACGGAAAAATAAGTCAAATCCACGACTTTCTTAAATATTTAATATAAAATGTTATGTAAGTTAAAAATCAAGTAAGTGGAGCGAGTGCTCCCCGATAGTCAAAGTAAATAGGGCGAGCGCCCTATCCGTAGACCATACTGAGTAAGAGGGACAAGTGCTCCCCAATAGTCAAAGTGCGTGGAATGAGTATTCCCATTAAGAGGGACGTATAAAAGAAGATCCGCGATAAGCATTATTAAACTTAGTCGTGGGTTTGACCGTTCCTTAGCCAATTTGTAAGGGCAAAGTGTATATTTTTCTATTGAGAGAAAAGATAATTAATAAAATTCTTCTGTCACGTCACCTAAAATTAGTTTGATCACTATTTGCCTTAAATAGATCCTTACTTATCACCGGTTAAAATCATAAGTTCAGCCCGACCCTGAAGAAGTAATATTAATTCCCGGTACATACGTCCTTTTCAATTTAAACCATTTGACATTTGTTTTGCGATTCTGGACAAAATCAAATATTTGTTTGATTAATCTGTTAAGAGTTAATTCCGCGAAGATGACCGTAAACATTAATTCCACTTTTTGCATAGTATCTCTATGTTCTTCATTTTTTTTGTAGAGAGTTTCATTCTTGATGTGTATTACTTGAAATTTTGATTGTGTGATTTTCCTTAAAATTTTCCATTCCTTTAGCTCTACTTTCTCCTTCAGACTTTGTAATTCACGGTTAATGTTTGTGCTGCATACAGTGCATCACTTTCTTGTAATGTGTAATTGTGAGTCCCAATGAAAGGACATATAATTGAATATATCTTTTGTTGTTGGAAAACCAGTTCATTTTTCCTGGATTCTATTGATTTCCATTCCGCAGCATTCCAACTAATTCATTCTCCGAGATATCTGAATTCTTTGACTACTTCAATCTTTTGTTCTTGAATTATGAGGATAAGTTTGATATTTTTCATACTATTAGTGTTGTCAGAGGAAATATGAAGACCTATTTTAGCGACTTGTTTCTTAGTTCAAAAATTACTGACTGTTATAATAGTAGATAAATATTTTAATTTATTACTATGTATTAATTAATATTAAACATTGTCAAAACATAGGTGCAATACGTGTGTTTTAAGTTACTATAACGGAAACTGGAAAATATAAAAATACTCGAACTAATCTTATTTTTTATAACTTCTCCACGATTCAATTGAAGAGTTACGTGGACTAACAATCTAAATAACGTTGTCATTATTTCACATAGGCCTATCACATTTTCCTATCTAACACTTAGGGCCGTTGTAGCCACCCAACTGAGGGCATCATTCGGCTATTCCCGAGTGTTAGATAGATTCGAAAATGTGATCTGTGAAATAACGATTTGAATTCAAAGTACCCAACATATTTGGCAATACATAGCAATTAAAGAGAAAATTTAATGTTGGAAGAAGTAATTCGAATACAGAAAGTGAAACAAATTAAATATTTAAAAATAATTATTGATAATATTGATTATATAGGCAAATAGAACAAAGCATTGAATTGAAATAAATAGCAAAATAATATAATCCTTAAATTCTAAATGATGAAATACGTATATTTGGAAATACACCAAAAATACATTGTTAAAACATTGGTGAGATCTGATGCAATATATGGAAGTGAGTATGGACAGTCAATAAGTAGGCTACAAGAATGGACTAATAGGTCTAGGAATGGATTATTTACGCAGAAGTGTCTGAAAGTCAAAATTAGAACATGTTACAAATAAGGAAATTAGAAACATAATGGAAGCAGAAGTAAATAACAATTGAAAGAATAGCGGAGAAGGAATTAGAATGGTTAGAAAATAATTGAAGAATAGACAATGGGCTAAACAACTATACCGATCAGAAAGTAGAACAAAGGGAGACGAAAGTTAACATGGAAGAAAAGCATGAGGATAGAATTGCAAGCAAGAGGATTAAGCATTGAAGATGCCAAGATCGTAGGCTTTGGAAGATTGGCATGGGAAGATGGCAGCAGCTTTAAAAGGACCCGAAGGTATATGATACGTTGTTAGTCGTCGTAACCCCTCAATTATATCACAATATCATAATTTATTGTCTATCATCAGTTTTACATTTTAAATTACTGAACTTCATTGTTATAATATTTATATTGTTGTGTTTCAGCGCCAATAGAATTGCACGCAGCTGCAGCAAATATGAATCTGGCTGTGCAATTACAGCAACATTTAGCTGTGGAAGAGCATCCGGGTGAGTTCAAGCCACAAGGCGATACAAGCTGAAAGTCTGGGGTTTTAAATACCGGTGGAGTCAAGGATTTTTAAAACTGACTTAAAGCATCAAGTGGCACCAGATGCTGCTGTTTACTCACACTCTAACGGATATAAGTTAGAGAAGTTCGTTCTGGGGTAAAGGCGGCCGGACTAACAACCCGGCTAACATCACAAGACGATTGTACAAATGGGTAGGAGACTTAACCTCCTAATACTGCAAGAACGTACGGTGTCTAATAAGAACGATTAAAAATAACAACATTAAATACTTATTTACCATTTAGTAATTATTTGCCATGAACCAACGACATCGTTCAAATGAAAAATAAAAGTGAATTATTAGTTAATAAATATCTAACTATAGCAGTATTAATAAGTAGATTGAAAATTAATTTAAACAAATTTTTACCAGAAAATGCCAAAATATTAAAAAGTTAATTATAATGATATAACCGCTGTGTTATAGAGGTAGCACGCTCCCATATCACACAGCGGGCCCAGGTTCGAAGTTTAAGTCAATCTCCACTATTTATTGTAGCACTCTACAAACAATACTCAATACTGCAAGACAGTTTCCTTGTTTCATAGTTATGCATCAACAACATAAGAGGGAAGTATTTGGTGCTTAGCTGCATGATGCAAAATTTAGAATAGCATAGAAGAAGTTCTGGTTTCATTGCCGCTTGTTGCAAAACATGATAGGACTGATAGCGTTTACATTTTCTTTAAAAATAAGGCTATATTTAAATATTTGGCGCTAAAAGTGTGTGTACACTTACTTTATGAGCTAATGCAACAGAGAGCATCAAAATCTCGTTTTTCTAAAAATGGCGCTTAGTCGGTTGATGCATAACTTTGTTAAATTTATTGTCTATCGTCAGTTTTACATTTTAAATTACTGAACTCATTGTTTGTTATACACTTGGTATTGTTGCGTTTCAGGCGGCTTGGATCTTCACCACGCACCTGCGTTACTGAATATTGCTCAAGAAGCTCAAAATGCAGGTTTGTTCAAAGCATATACACACTAATATAATGTAGGATTAAAACTATAAAATTGTCACCATAAGTCCGTCTCCTCAACTTAAGTTGTTTTTAAAACTCTGTAGGCCTTTCGGGACTAGTCCCAACATCAGCAGAATGATTAAGGTCCGTACTTGTTGAAGCACTAACTTGGTTGTAAATATTTTGTTTAGAGGATTATGTGAACTGGGTATGTTCTCATTAAGAATAACGTTGTTGTCGATTTCTCTTAGGATTACGATTTCCTCCAGTATCCTCGTTTGAAAGTTTTCTCTATGCCATATACACAAATAGGAACGCGTAAGCCGAAGTCTGGAGGTTCAAATTCTGGTGGTGTCAGGATCATTAAAACGAACTTAAAACTTCTGGTGGCACCAAGGTCCTGGGGTTTACTCATACTCTAACTGGTATAAGAACGAGAAGTTTGTTCTGGGGGTAAAGGCGGCCAAACTAACAACCCGGCTAATATCTACTACTGCAACAGCGTTAGGCGTCTAGTGAGAACGCTTAAAAATAATTACAACATTAAATCCTTGTTTAACTTCTATTAACTACTAGGTAACACTCGCCGTGCGCTGCTACGCCTAAATAAATAAACATGTATGTGCTTTTATGTTTAGCTGAATAAGTGAAAGGAAAAATAATTATAAATATATATTTTTTAGATACCCGTGATGATTACCCGGTGTTGCCCCGGAATCTACTTATCTCGATTTACTTAGCATTAATGAGATAAAGGACAAAATTCGTTATTGCGAGTTATCATTAAAGAATACCCGCCATGAGCTGCTATGCTTGCACAGGAATCCACGTATTTGTCTCATCTTCTTGGCATCAATGAAAGACAAAATTGGTTATTGTGCATTATCCGAAAGAGATAAACATATGCAGTCGTGGACTTTTTTCAGAGCTTTTTGAGATATTCAATTCTGTGTACATTAACTTTGTGTATTTATTTTGGTTTAGGCAGCGTAAGCCATTTAAGCGTCCAAATAGCTATTTTCTGCCAATTATATATTATATCGTTAATATAGATATTAAAAAGGGAGGATCAAAGCGGAAATCCCTCTCTTACAACTCTATCTATTGTTGCTGTTGTATTCTTTTTATTTTTTACTCCAGTTTCTATTGTTATTTTATTTTCTACACATAGGCTTTTTTATTGCAGTTATTAGGTGCTGAGGTACGCCTTTCTGTTTCATTACATTCCACAATTTATTTCTGTTTACTTTGTCAAAAGTCTTTTCAAGATCTATAAATGACACAAATGTCGGTAGAATATGTTCTCTAAGTTTCTCAATTATATTGATGATACTAAAAATTCAATCTAATCATGATCTGCCTTTTCGAATTCGTTTTCGGGCTTCTAGAATAATACTTTCCATAATAACATTTAAACGGTTTTCAATATAGATTCATAGATTTTGTAACAGGTACCCAAGACATTTATTTATTCCTCTGTAATTTTCACAATTATGGCCATCTTCGTTTTTAAAATAGGATATATTTTGGATATCTTCCATTCTTCTGGGAAATGACCAGTCTTCCAGCATATATTCAATAAATCTAAGATAAGTTGTTTTAGTTGAATACAGCCATATTTTATTAATTCATTGTTAATATTATCAATGTCAGGAGTTTATTTTGTTTTTACAATTATTGATAAGAGTTATTAATCCTTCGAAAGAAATTGGATCTGAACTTTCATCAATTAATGATAAATTTATTTCATCATCTGATTGTTCTGTCCAAAGACATTTGAAATAAGATATCCATTTATCCTCAGAAATTATGTTCAATTTGAGTTGATCTTTTTCCTGATTATTAATGTGTTTTAGAATCGTATAGGCTTTATCTCATCGTGCATGTAATTCATGTTCCAGGTCACTAATATATTTTTCTTACTAACTCCTTTTATTTTTTTCTAATTTATCTTCGAGCAAGGGCATTTCTTTTCTTGTATTCAATCAGGTTTTCATCTGTTCTCATATTCAAGTATCTCAAGTACGCACCTTTTCTTCTTTAATCAGTTTTGCTGCTTCATAGTTCAGAATTTTTATTATTTTATTATTATATATTTTATTTCTAGTACCAAGTAATTCTGAAGCAGCCTGTATTACATTACCTTTTAATTCTTCCCATTCCGTATTAATATTTCTACTTATAGCTTTTTGTTTTATATATAGATATAGCCCTTAACTAACTAACTCACTAGCACTATTGAACCTGTTGGGTCATGAACGCGCATTCATAAGCTCTCTATATACCCCTATCCTAAGCCAATGTTTTCCAATCATCCCCTGTATAATCTACTTCCCTCAAATCATAGCTAATGTTATTCTCCCACCTCATTCTTGGTCTACCAACTGGGCGTTTTCCTTCTGGTCTTCCTACAAGAAGCTTCCATGCACGTCGTTCATTCCAAATTCATGCCACATGTCCTGCCCATCGCAGTCTACGAGACTTAACTTTTCTTATTATATCTGACTTCCTATAAAGACCATGTAATTCACTGTTAAGCAGCGTTCTCCATTCACTTGTCTGCTCATCTCTCTTTGGTCCAAATATTTTCCTAAGAACTTTATTATCAAATACTCGGAATCTCGTTTCCTCCCTTAAAGTAATAGTGCATGTGTCGCGTCCCTATAATATAACTGGTAGAATAATAGTTTTATATATTAGCAGTTTAACGTTTTCTTAAATGAGTTGGGAAGTCAATATTCTCTGTAGTTCATAAAAGCATGCATTTCCAGAATTGACCCTTTTTTAAATTTCTTTGTGCATCTCATTCCTGTTTGTGATTATTGTTCCTAGGTATTTGAATTCAGCCACTTCCTCAAAATTTCCCTCATTTATTACTAGCTGCCCATTTTCATTATATAATGTATTCTATGTGTGACCATATATTTAAATTTATGGCTATTTACTTCTAGTCCTAATTTCTTGGTGTTACTCAATAGTGTGTGTTGCTGATATAAATTTTTTATTCATTCTTCTTGAAGTAGGTGCACTTTAAACGTTTTAGCATTTGTTTTGTTTCCTGCATTAATTTTACGAGTACTTCTTTTCCACTTTGCTTGTATTGCTAATTTAGTAACTAGAAGGTAATGGTCAGAACCAATATTATATCCTCTAAATACTCTTGTATCAAGCACTAGGTTAAAACAGTTTTCAATAACTATAGTGTAATCTATAATGCTTCTTTGTCCTCTTGCGGACCAAGTGTATATACTTATATCTCGACGTGGAAAGAAAGTTATTCTTAAATTATTAGAATTTATAAAATCGATTAGAAGTCTTCCATTCTTATTTTGGGTTGTTTCTCTATGTTTTCCTATTATATTTTAATAGGTTTATTGCCTACTCTGGCATTATAATCTCCAGCTATTTTTAAATAGTCATTTTGACTAACTTTATAAATTTGTTTCTGGAGATTTTTATAAAATTTTGTACATTCTTCTAATTTACCTTCACCTGGATTATAAACATCTATTATAATTACATATTTTCGGACCGTTTGTAACCTTATCTTTATTATTCTTTCATTGAAATATTCATAATTGTGAATTCTATTCTTCCATTGTCGTCTTATTAAATATTGCAATACCAGCTGCTGCTTTTTTTCTCTCGTGATACCCCATCATAAATCATTACATATTTATCTAATTCTACTCATCCTTTTAAATTGTTTTTAGTTTCTGGAATTACAGCAACATCTATATTTGTTTTATCTAGTTCATGTCCCAGGTCAGTTTCTTTATTTGTGATACCTCTGGGATTCCAAACTCCTATTTTCATTATTTCGTTTCTGCCTAAATCGTTGTTCCTCTTTCTAGCCAAGATTGTCAACGTTGGGACATTCCCGTTTTTATTATCTATGAGACTTTTAGAAATGAAGATTATCCTCTGGGTACGTTACAGCCGTTCCGCAGGGCGAGATGTAGGATGGGATTGCCATCTTAAGGTTAGTCATCATAGCCCCAAGTTGTATGAACCCAAATGGAGGCTGCCTCTTCTGCTACTATAGACCGTTGAGGACTTCTCCCTTGTTACCCCTGGAATGGGTCTCGAAATTTTTCCCTGGAGAAAGGGTGCCTCCTCCGCACATTTATTTCTGTTCTTTGAGGTACTATTTTATATTTCTTAAAATCTCATGAAACAACTAAAAAAAAATGTTTTTCTTCGATCTTAACTAGTAGATTCCGAATATGACAAAGCTATTATATAATTTTTATTATCAATGACAATTCTCGTCAATACAGAGGTTTGTCTTCAGTCGAACAATTTCAAAATATATTACAAAATTTACATGTAAAATACACAAAGTAAAACGTTACTTTTCAGAACTTACACTCTTTACGGGGTTTCGCCAATTGTATCTATACTGTAGGCCTACATCATCCTCCACTACACCTAATCTATCCATCGACATATACACATTCTGTATCCAGGTAATAGCAAGGCACATATATATATATATATACACACACACACACACAATGTTTACACTGGAACTTGAGTGGCGAAAATGGTATCGCAGTAACATATAAAGTCAGAAGTATCGTGTTCAAATCTCGGTTCAAGAATTGATTTTTTATGCCATATTTGGTCTTCATTGCTATACAGGATTAAAATTATTTAAATTTACAAACTAACTGGAAGGTTGTAGCGGACACCGAAACAAATATTTATCCCTAATGCCATTTTTTCCTATGAGGATTATTTAAACCGGTAGAGGACGGATTACGCCCTTCAGTTGTCATGACTGCAACTACTACATAGCGCACCTCAACGGACGAGCTGCACAGCGGGTTTATCAACAACAATATCTTCATCGCCGTATCCCGCATTATACGACGTTTACTACTGCGTACCAACGTCTGCGTGAGACCGGGTCATTTAGCAGATTACCTGGACAGGGACGTCGTCGCACAGTAAAAACACTGCGATTTGAAGAAGCCGTCCTGTAGCATGTGGAGCGAGATCCTTCAATCAGCACTCGTGCAATTGCGCGTAACATGGGGACGAATCAAACGAATGTAAGAAACGCCCTTCATGAGCAGTTCTTACATCCATTTGACTTACAGCGTGATCACAACCTGGAACCAGTTGATTATGCACAGAGAACACATTTTTCGCAGTGGTACCTGGAATAGTGTCAAATGCATCCTACATTTCCATCCTCTGTGTCGATTACAAATAAAGCAACGTTCGGCGTGATGGAGCCTTCAACATGCACAATGCGCATGTTTGGAGTGAGGATAACCCACATGTCACAGTTACTCACGCACATCAAGTGCGGTTCTTAGTTAATGTGTGGGCCGGTGTTGTTGGGGACTGTTTAATTGGGCCATATCTCCTACCTAGGCCATTAAATTGAACACACTATTACAATTTTTCTCGCCAGAGCATTGCCAGAATTGCTGGAAGGCGTCCCGCTCCCTACAAGACAACGCATGTGGTTCCAACATGACGGGGCGCCTTCACACTTCAGTCGTGTTCGTCGATTCTTGAACCAACGGTTTCCAGAAAAGCGAATTGGCAGAGGTGGTCCTGTACCATGGCCTGCGCGATCGCCAGATATGACCCCTTTGGACTTTTTTTTTGTGGAGAGAGATGCGCAACCTTGTTTACACAACTCCTGTTGGATCAGAAGAGGATCAGGTTGCCCGGTTAGTAGCAGGAGCAATTAACGATAATCCTGGAGATTTTGCCCGGTGTTAGGCAGAACATGTTCCGCCGGGTTTACCTTTGTTTACATGCCAATGGAGGCATTTTTGAACCTCTACTGTAATTTAAGTAATTGCGTTGAGTTAATGTGACTCTTGGTAATAAAAAATACAAAAGTGTTTGTTGGTTTAATTAATTTGCCGCTAGAGAAATCATACTCTACCGGTTTAAATAATCCTCATAGGAAAAAAATGACATTAGGGATACATTTGTTTTGGTATCCACTAAGACCTCTCATGGTTTGTCGCTTTAAATAATTTTCACTCTGTATATTTAAATTCAATGATAACATCCGATAATAAAGTGTTACTTTTAAATTAAGAAGTTCTCTTTAATAGTGCTTTAATGTCGTTGAAACCACAAGATGACACGGCGAGATATATCCCGCTATGTCATAAGTTAGAGAATATAAGCAAATAAAAATAAATGTTTCACTGGAATCCTCTTCCCAGTCGTTTAGAAAAGATGTGCATCTTATGCATGCTCCCAGTGAATCACACTTTCAAAATGTCATCCAACACACATTACATTTAAAAGTCGACATTATTTATTAGACAACTAATAAATATATATATATATATAATCACTGCTAATGACTTCGGTGTTAGATGCAGCACATTGGACAACAACAACATATATTTTATTTTTTGGTCATGGTAATTTATCGGTGTTACCAGACAGGATCGGTGAAGATCTATACACATTTTTAAAAAGTCCTTGAGAACAAATTCAATATATCCATTCCACCGAAATGCGCTAAAAATATTTACCGACGAACATTTTAATCTACATGTAATAAAGACTATTGAAGAATATCTAAAGTGACGGAAATAATAATTGATGTCCTTCTACAAAGTATATATATATATATATATATATATATATATATATATATATATATGAATACTTTGTTACCATTACAGTTTTGAGAAGACAGTACAATTATATGTCGCGTTAATAACAAACAAATTAATTAAAAGTAATGTCAATTTCTTAACGCAAGTTTTAATAACTGACTTTTATATAAGCACAGTCTAACACAGAGATAAATAGGTGGATAGCGAGATGTTGGGAGACAGAGACTGTAGGCGCGGCAACTGCGTGCACATTTCCTATAGCTCATCGACAATTAAACATGCCGCTCACTATGGTGGAATTTTGTATCATTATTCTCAACTCACAATTCATGTAATATGATGCTTCAGTAATAACCCTGGTTGTTTCCTTTTATTTTCCAGAAGCCGTACCTGTAGCTCAGAATATACAAGTTCCACAGCATGTGCTAGAGGCCCTTCAAAATCTGGACTTGGTGATGCAAATTGCCGAGGCTGGTCTTTGGCCTGATCACCACTAAGAGGTATTTATTATTATTATTATTATTATTAAAATTAATATTATTATTAAAATTAATATTATTATTAAAATTAATATTATTATTAAAATTAACATTATTATTAAAATTATTATTATCAAAATTATTATTATTTCTTATCTTTACATAATGTATTTAATAAATAAACCATCCGACTTTTATATGATTGTCATAGGTAATTCCACGAGTGATTTCCTTGGAAATCAAGAGTGGCATTTGTTAGGACTATTTAACGAATAAAATTAAGGTGTATACTAACATATCATTATTTAACTATAGTTATAATAAAATATTTAATAAAATATTTTAAAAATATAATAAAATATTTAATGTAAACGGCGATGTTTGGAAAAAATGAGAAACGATTGGTGCGCTTCATCTGCTTCCTTTGTTTAACACTGCAACCAGATCATACTATTTATTGCCAAAGGAACGCAATATTGTAAGAATGCTCTCTAGTGGAGAAAAAATGAAACATCAAACTGTATATTAATTCATTTCTGATGTCGTATGATGTAAATATGACAAATATATTTTTCTGGATTATTACCTGGGAAAAAATACATTTAAGAAAGTGCAAACAGTGGTTTCTTTTTTTGGTGGTATAATCAATTGCTACAAATATTTTTATATTACCTCCTGCAAGCGTTGTGTGTTGACATCCATGCACTATATATATATAATCTGGTAGCCGTATTTCCTATAGGATCAGTCACTGCAAACTAATGATCAGACCTGTTCAGAATATTAAAAAGGAGGAGCTTTCTTTAATATGGTAAATTTAACATTGATAAATATTTAGTGAAACACGACTGCGATTGGATGTAAAATAGAAATCATTGAAACGTGATTGGTCATTGACTCCCATTTGGAACATGAGTTAAATAGTCATAAATATTGTATTTAACAGCTGTTTCAATACAGTGTATCTTCATCAGACGAATGTCAAAAAAAATACATTTTCTGTTAATAAATAAAATTATCAAAATTTGATATGATTTTCTAAAAAAAACTAAATATATGGTCACACGTAGAAATTCAGTATATATGGAAATGGACAGCTAATGACAAACGAGGGAAATTTTGAGGAAGTGGCTGAATTCAAATACCTAGGAACAATAATCACAAATAGGAATGAGATGTACAAAGAAATTAAACATAGGCTCAATTCTGGAAATGCATGCTATTATGCATTGGTGAGACTTTTGATTTCCCAACTCCTTTCAAAAAACGTTAAGCTGAAAATATATAAAACTGCTATTCTGCCAATTATATTATATGGGTGCGAAACATGGACTCTTACTTTAAGGGAGGAAAGGAGATTAAGAGTATTTGAGAATAAAGTTCTTAGGAAAATTTTTGGACCAAAGAGAGATGAACAGACAGGTGAATGGATAATACTACTTAACAATGAACTACATGGTCTTTATAGGAAGCCAGATATAATAAGTACAGTTAAGTCTCGTAGACTACGATGGGCAGGACATGTTGCGCGTATGGGGAATGAAAGACGTGCATGGAAGCTTCTTGTAGGAAAGCCAGAGGGAGGACGCCCAGTTGGTAGACAAAGAATGAGGTGGGAGAACAACATTAACTATGATTTGAGGGAAGTGGATAATACAGGGAATGATTGGAATACATTAGCTCTAGATAGGGATGTATGGAGAACTTATGTCCGCGCGGCCATAAACCTACGGGTTCGATAGTGCCAGTGAGTAAGTAAGTAAGTAGTAAGTTGATATGATTTTCATAAGTCATGTCACGAGTGATTTCCAATTTATCTAGGGAATTTGGAAATCAAGAGTGGCAGTTGTTAGGACTATTCAATGAATAAAATTAAGTTCTTTACTCACAAATTATTATTTAAATATAGTTATTTTAAAATATTTATGTATTTAATGTAACCGGCGATGTTTGAAAACAAATGAGAAACGTTTGATTATGCTTCATTAGTCCATCCACTCCACCTCGATCATATTATTTATTGCCAAATAGGATCGCAATATTGTAGTAGTAGTAGGACTTTATTAGACAAAAAGTAAGATATTTACAATATTATTTACAAATATGGGTCGCACGGGCAGTAAGCCGTACGTGCTGTTGACAGTCCGTTACAATAAAGTAATAATTGGTACTAGTGTAAAGAAAAATAAACAACAAAAACAGCAATAACATTACAATTACATAAAGAAAACATTGTAAGAATGCACCCTAATGGAGAAAACATGAAACACGGCAATCTGTATTATCATAACCAACATTATAGGTTATTAATTATTTCTTTAAAAATAACTCAGTAAAATCATTATTTAAAAACACAATTATTGAACACAATTATAAAATGTGTAGTATTGTACAACGAAAGTATATATTGTTTTTTATCGCACGGATCACCTTTCCATTTCAAGTAATATATTCTATATTAATGTTTTGACTGCGCCTAAAAATAACTCTATTAACTAATAATCCGTAGGTTCATGACCGCGCGGACGTAAGCTCTCCACACATCCCTATTCTTAGCTAATATTTTCCAATCATCCCCTGTATAATCTTTTCTCAAATCATGGTTAATGTTATTTTCCCACCTTATTCTTGGTCTACCAACTGGGCGTTTTCCCTCTGGTTTTCGTACAATAAGATACCATGCCCCTCTTTCATTACTCATTCATGCCATATGCCCTGTCCATCACAATTTACGAGACTTAACTGTTCATATTATACATTACTCTGCCAGCTAAAATAAATTATTATTATTATTATTATTATTATTATTATTATTATTATTATTATTATTATTATAAGGCATCCATTATATCATGAAATGTAATTTTAGAATATCATGCAATTATAAATACAATATATTTTTTTTGCAGGTTATGGAAACACAACGCCTCAAACCACAGCTGGAAAGGCTGTAGTAATTTTATACGGTTTTCTTGGCTGTTCTGGAGGGATCCTGTTCTTCAACCTGTTCCTAGAACGCATCATAACATTCCTAGCGTTCCTACTGCGTTCAATCCATCTGCGCAGAATTCAGAAGCGCATGGAGACAGGAGCGCTGTGAGCACGACGAGCCTCCCGCGTGTCGCGGGCCTCTCTGCCCGATGACATGGATAACGATGACGCCAGTCTGGACAACTGGAAGCCCAGCGTGTATTGGGTCATGCTGTATCTAACACTGGCTTCAGCTGTGCTTGCCTCCTGCGCAGCCGCAGTTTATAGCCCCTTCGAAGATTGGAGCTTCTTCGAATCCATTTACTTCTGCTTTGTTTCTTTTGCTACCATCGGATTTGGTGACTACGTATCCACGCAGGTTAGTTGAGGGATTTCATGACGTCACAAAGCAAATTTACGACTCCATTCTCCAAAATAAATTTACGACACGTAGCTTGCTATATTTTTAAATGAGCGATTTAAGTTTTTTATTTAAAAATCAGCATTTCAAACTTAATTTGTAACAAGTTTATGCCGTGTTGGATATTTTAAAATGAAGAATACAACATAAAAAGGCACTGTGTTAAAAATTTTATGTTTTTAGATCACGCAAATCCGTCCATGTGTGTCCATTTTTCAACGCTGAGCAATCAAATACTACGATGAGATAACCCTCTTATTTATATATTTTAGTACAGTCCTCATGAAGACGAGAAAAAAACCTGCGTTCCATCCCACATGAGGATCAGAATAATAATAATAATAATAATAATAATAATAATAATAATAATAATAATAATAATAATAATAATAATAATAATAATAATAATAATAATAAGAACTATAATAATAATAATAATAATATTTTTTTATTTGGGAATATTCCATAATACAGTGTTTTTCCTTCAATCCAAAGTGATTTGTAGCCAGAGGTTCCTGTCTAAAGCATCTTCTTCCCTCAAATATCTAACTTCCATACTTCTCTTCACTCCATCCATCCATCGTTCTCTAGGCCTGCCTCTTCCAATTCTTTCATTAGCTTTCGAATTAAGGATCTTCTTTGGTATTCTCTCTTCTTCCATTCTTATGAAATGTTCAAACGTTTTTCTTCTACTTCCTAATGTTTTTTTTTTCAACTTGCATAATTTCCCTTATTGTGCTGTTTCTTACCTTATCCCTTCTTGAAATTCTTGTCGATCGCCTCCAAAAATCCATTTTTACTGCTGACAGCTTGTTGGTTGTTTTCTACTTACGTCCAGGTTTTTGACCCATATAATAAAATACTTTGAACAGAACATGAAATATAGTTTTCTTCGTTCCATATATTATATTTCTATTCCAAAGCACTGAGTTCAATATACCAATGATTCTTCTTCCATCAGGTATTCTTATTTCAATTTCTGTAGTTGAATTCTCATTTTGATCTAAAATAGATCCTAAATATTTAAAATTTTTAACATTATGTATTCTTCCTGAATTACATTTTAGCTCATCTGTTGTATCCAATGAATCATATTCTGCTTTTTAATAATAAAGATATAATAATAATAATAATAATAATAATAACAAATTTCGAAGGAATTAAGATATTAGTGTTGTTAAGATTAAATTTCTGATTTTCACTGTTTCTATCTAGTAGATACCGAAAATGATCGTGACAAAAATTAATATACAGGCCCTATATATATACACGCATACATACATACATACATACACACACACACACACACACACACACATAACATACATACATACATACAGGAATGTATGTGTTTTAAAGATTTAGAGGTCGCAATTTTTTTTTTTCGGAACCGAACTCCCTATATAGCAATCAGTTTTATAAAGTACGGTCATTTCGCTAATCAGCAAAATGGAGTTCACGAGGAACGGAATTTTAAAAATCGCTCTAGCGGGCACAATTTTGAATCTATCGCATGAAGTTACATGTTATTTAAATAAAATGAAGCCATTATCTAAAACCAGCGAAATCCGATCACTATAAGAGGGGGAGGGTCGTTTACCTGAAACCCTAAAAAAAAAAAAAAAAGAACGCCATAGTAGCCGCCATGTTTCCTTTGTCAAAATGTATCTGTATGTCATAAAATTGAATTAACCCTTAAATAGACATTGTACCCTATAATATACATTTATTTAATTTATTTAATATTTTTAAGAAAGTAATGGAAAATGAATCACAAATTATTAAATTTTTGTCAAATTATTCAAAATATAAAATACATAATAACTTACGGTTATGCATGATCTAAACGCAAAATAAGAGAACATTTTGCGTTTAGATTGGAGCTTTCATGTAGCTCAGTTGGTAGAGCATTGGCATAGAAAGTCAAAGGTCCTGGGTTCAACCCCCAGTCTGAGCGTAAATGTTTATCTTCAAATGTAACATTTATTGTTTATAAATTTTTTGATGAGTCATTTATTAGATAGGGTATACAATCGTTCATGAAACCTGTCCTGTATCTAATGCAGGGTGTGTACAAGTGATGTTCCATTTTTAAATTATACTCATATTGTGCCAGGTATCAAGAATGATTCTTAAGATTTAACATGCACGTTAACAAAAAATATGTTAGATCGACAAATAATTTCAACACGTTAAACTGCATTCTAATTAACATCAAGTTTCCTTTCTATTAACTATTTGACATATTGTTATCATAAGTAATGTAACGAGTGATTTCCAAATCATCGATTAATTCACGACTCACGAAGTGAGGAGGGAATTTATGTAGAAAATTTGGAAATCAAGAGTGACATTTTTAAATATTTATATATTTAATGTAAACTGAGATGTTTGAAAACAAATGAGAAACGTTTACAATGATTCACTTGTTCATCACTGCAACCAGATAATATTATTTATTGCTAAAGGATCGCAATATTGTAAGAATGCACCCTAGTGGGGAAATTTATAACCAAACATCATAGGTTATTAATTAATTTCTGATATCCTATGATGTAAATAAGCCCATTATATTTTTTTGAACGTAAATTCCTGGGAAATAATACGTTTCAGAAAGTGCAAACAGTGATTTTTTTTTTTTTGGTATAATCAATTGGTACAAATGTTTTTATAATATATCCCGCAAGCACTTTCTGGTTAGTTTCGTCCACTATATATACAATCTGGTAGCCATATCTACTCACTGCAAAATAATGCTATGACCTATTTAGGATGTTAAAAAGGAGGAGCTTGATTTTAAAGTGATAAAATTAAATTGATAAAATCCAGGAGAAAAACGGCTGTGATTGGTTGTAAATAAAAAATCATTGAAATGTCATTGGTCATTGACTTCCATTTGGGGCATGAGTTAAATAGTCCATTGTAAAATGGCTGCCACAACCCTGCTGCATAGTTTTATTTGTTTTGTGAAAAGCACGTCAACATGGGTCTACATCGAAAATCCTGATTCATCAATCACAGCCTTGTAGATTTTTTTTCAACTCGCTGTTAACAATTTCTTAACCAACATGTTTACATAGAAAAAATGTATCTTGACAAATTAAGATTTTAGTATATTAATTAAAAATAATACGTCAATGTAATTTCAAGAACTTCTGGTATTCAGACTGAAGGAATGAATAAACCACTTCGTCCCATAAGGACTGGAATAAAAATCCGCTATATTCAGTACTGTCCTATGTAGGCGTATGCTGATTGGCTGACAGCTGCAACAGTTTTAAAATGGCGATTACAAGAGTAAACATTTCTGCATTTTAATATTCAGTATTACTAGATGTGTAATATCAGTTAAATTACATTTTTGCATGAAGTAAGTTAGAGCAATTATAAATTTGGATTTCTTTTAAATTAGGCCTATTCTAATGTCTGGCAGCCCCTGGCTTCCTACATTGTAAATCGATAGTGAAGGAAACCAATGGTTTGAGGAGAATAATCTCAGAGAAACTAGCTACAATTGAAAGAAACATGCTCAGATCCGTGTGAAAAGGGGATAATCATATCGATACGTATAGAATAACTCTAGGAGCACCTATAGCTAAATAAAAACTTGTTTTCTCTCTCTAGTTTTTTTATTATTACTCTAAGACTATAGGATATAAAATAGGTTATATTTTGGATATCTTCCATTCTTCTGGGAAATGACCAGTCTTCCAGCATATATTCAATAAATCTAAGATACGTTGTTTTAGTTGAATACAGCCATATTTTATTAATTCATTGTTAATATTATCAATGTCAGGAGTTTATTTTGTTTTTACAATGATTGATAAGAGTTATTAATCCTTCGAAAGAAATTGGTTCTAAAGTTTCATCAATTAATGATAAATTGATTTCATCATCTGATTGTTCTGTCCAAAGGCATTTGTAATAAGATATTCATTTATCCTCAGAAATTATGTTCAATTTGAGTTGATCTTTTTCCTAATTATTAATGTGTTTTAGAATCTTGTAGGCTTTATCTCGTCGTCCATGTGATTCATGTTCCAGGTCATTAATATTTTTTCTTATCAACTCCTTTTATTATTTTTTCTAATTGATCTTCGAGCAAGGGCATTTCTTTACTTGTATTCAATCAGGTTTTCATCTGTTCTCATTTTCAAGAATCTCAAGTACGCATCTTTTTTTCTTTAATTAGTTTTGCTGTTTCATAGTTCCGAATTTTTATTATTTTATTATTATAATATTTTTTATTTCTAGTACCAAGTAATTCTGAAGCAGCCTGTATGATATTATATTTTAATTCTTCCCATTCTGTATTAATATTTATACTTATAGCTTTTTGTTTTATATATAGATCTAGCCCTTAACTAACAAACTCACTGGCACTATTGACCCCGTAGGTTCATGGCCGCGCATTAATAAGCTCTCCATATATCCCTATCCTGAGCCAATGTTTTCCAATCATCCCTGTATAATCTACTTCCCTCAAATCATAGTTAATGTTATACCCCCACCTCATTCTTGGTCTACCAACTGGGCGTTCCCGTTCTGATTTTCCTGCCAGAAGCTTCCATGAAAGCCTTTCATTCACAATTCGTGCCACATTTCCTGCCCATCACAGTCTACGAGACTTAACTGTTCTCATTATATTTGGCTTCCTATAAAGACCATGTAATTCACAGTTACGCAGCCTTATCCATTCACCTGCCAGCTCATCTCTCTTTGGTCCAAATATTTTCCTCCGATTGAGGGTCTTTCCACTTTTCAGCGGTTGCCCTTTACCAGCCGGCTGCTGGCCCTAAATATGAGGATTGGCGTTTATTCAAGACTCCTCGAAAACAAGTTTGAAAGGAGTGTTACAACATAATGTAAACATATATCCATCCATTCCTTTAGCCCATGCAGTTGGTGTGAAGGAAAATTACGAGAATATGAAGCTCTTACTATCCGCTATAAAGTATGACAATTTTTCTTGGGCAGATATATGGGGATTTGAAAGTTATAGCCATCTTACTTGGGTTACAGCTTGGCTAAACTAAATTTTTCTGCTTCTTGTGCAAGTGGAATAGCAGAGATAGAAGTAATCATTATATTAAAAAGAACAGGCCAAAAAGAGAGTCACTTAATCCAGGACAAGAAAATGTTCTTCACCAACCACTTGTACGTTCTGAAAAAATCTTATTGCCTCCACTACATATTAAACTAGGCTTGATTAAAAATTTTGTGTAAGCAATGAATTGTGATGGCAGTGCATTTCTCTTCCAAAAAAATAAATTTCCAAGGATCAGTGAAGCTAAATTGAAAGAAGGGATATTTGTTGGCCCTCAAATAAAGGAACTGATGAAAGATACGCAGTTTCAGAACAAGTTAAATATGCAAGAAGCAGCCGCATGGCAATCTTTCAAAAATATTATCTCAAATTTTCTGGGGAACTTCAGGTCTGATAACTACAGAGAACTTGTCAATGAGATGATTGAGAACTACAAGATAATGGTATGTAATATGTCTTTGAAAATTCACTTTCTGCACTCCCATCTTGATTTCTTCCCTGAAAATCTAGGGGATGTGAACGACGAACAGGGGAGCGTTTCCACCAGGACATCGCGGAAATGTAAAGGCGCTATCATGGTAAATGGTGTCAAAATAAGTTAGCAGACTACTGCTGGACACTGAAGAAGGATATTCCTACAGCGAAGTACAGCCGAAAACCCAATTCACATACAACTTGGGTGAGCAAATATAATTTCAGCTAAGATATAATAAATTGTAATGTATAGACACGAAAAATGTTTTTGGTGTGATTACTCGAAAACCCTGGGTGATGGAAAAAGTTCCGTAAAAAGATTTGAAATCAGCACAAAAAAGTTAGAAACACACATTTTTTCCCTTGTAACATAAAAAAGTTCAAATTTTGTTGGCCAGTGTTATTGCCGCCCAAATGAGTAAGACAGAGACATGTAGAATAAATGATTTGCAATATTGCAATGACATCAGTAGCAGGTGTTTTTTAAGAACAAATACTTCTAGATTATACTATAAAATCTCAATGCAAAAGTCGATTATAACATACATGTATTACGCAATCAAATGCAAATCATATTAAAATTCTTAAATGAATCTATAAACAATTAAGTAAAGAAAAAGTTTACCATACTCCCACACAAACGATGTGCTACATCATTTCCAACAGGGAATAATCTGGTTAATAAAACTTGCAGGAATTACATTCAAGTGTGGGTTACAATGTGGATTTAGAAGAAACAGACGTACAACAGATCAGGTTTTAGTATAAGGCAGATTGTAGAAAAGAAATGGGAATATAATGGTACTATACATCAACTATACGTAGACTTCAAAAAAGACATACGATTCAATTAAGAAGGAGAAGTTATATAGTATCCAGCAGAAGTTCGGAATTGCTAAAAAGTTAAGACTTATACGAATGTGATTAAATGACACAAAGAGTAGGGTGCGTGTAGGGAAACAGATCTCACATACTTTTGAAATCCACAATGGGTTGAAGCAAGGAGATGCGCTATTTATTTTTTTTACTACAGTATGGCATCAAATGTCTATAGAATGAAGAAGGCCTACAACGCAATACTATTAATAAGCTGTTAGTTTATGTTGAAGATGTAGTATTATTGGGCGATAGCGAGGAGATACTAAAAACCAACACGCACACACTATTGAGAAGTACCAAGAAATTGGGACAGGAGGTAAATATCAGTAAAACTAAATATACGGTCACACATAGAAATGCATTATATAATGAAAATGGACAGCTAATCACAAATGAGGGAAATTGTGAGAAAGTGGCTGAATTCAAATACCTAGGAACAATAATCACAAATAGGAATGTGATGCACAAAGAAATTAAACATAGCCTCTATTCTGAAAATGCGTGCTATTATGCATTACAGAGACTCTTGACGTCCAAACTCCTTTGAAAAAAACGTTAAACTGAAAAAATATAAAATTATTATTCCACCACTTATATTATACGGATATGAAACATGGACTTTTACTTTAAGGGAGGAGAGGAGATTACGGGTATTTGAGAATGAAGATTCTAGGAACATTTTTGGAACAAAGAGAAATGAACATACACATGAATTGAGAAGACTACATAACAGCGAACTGCATGGTCTTTATAGGAAGCCAGATATAATGTGAACAGTTAAGTCTCGTAGAATGCGATGGGCGGGATATGTGACAGGAATGGGGAATGAAAGACGTGTATGAAAATTCTTGTAGGAAAACCAGAGGGAAAACCCTCAGTTGGTAGACCAAGAATGAGGTAGGAGAATAACATTAACTATGATTTGGGGGAAGTGGATTATACAGTAAATGATTGGAGAGCATTAGTTGAAGATCGGGATGTATGGCTAGCTTATGTTCGCGAGGCCATGCACCCATGGGTTCTCTAGTGCCAATGAGTTAGTTAGTTTTAGTTAGAGTGGGGAAAATATTGAGTATTTAAGAAAAAAGTTCCTCGCTCGCTCACTGGCTCTATCGGAAACATAGGTTCATTGTCGCACGGGCATAAACTCTCCATACATCCTTATACTAAGCTAATAATTTCGAATCCTCACCTTTATAATATACTTCCTCGAATCATGTTAATGTTATTCTCCCACCTTATTCTTGGTCCAACTGGGCGTTGTCACTCTGGTTTTCCTACAAGCAAGTTCCCATGTCCTTTTTTATTCCCGATTCGTGCCACATGCACTGTCCGTAGCAGTCTACATGACTTAATTGTTCTTAGTATATCTGGTTTCCTATAAAGATCCTGAAACTCACCGTTGTGAAGATTTCTCCATTCGCCTGTCTGTTCATCTCTCTTTGGTCCAAGAATTTTCTTAAGAACTATTATTCTCGAAACTCGTCATTTCTTCATCCTTAAACTAAGCCTCCATGTTTAGAATCAATATAACTGTGAAAGAATACCATTTTTATATATCACTAGTTTAATGTTTTTTGAGAGACGTTTAGGCGAAAATAGTCCCACTAATTTATATAGGAGGAGAAAGTTTCAACGAATTTTTTTTTATCAAAAGATAAAAAGATAGGCCAAGGGAGAAGATTCCACACATAATAGTTAGCTACGTGATACTTGTGCAAAAGACAGATGTAATAAGACTAGTTATGTTTTGTAGATTCTGATGGGCAGGACACAAAGCATGAATCAGCGTTTACTAAAAAACCATCCCCAAAAAAATAACCCCGAGCAGGTTATTTAAAAAAAAACCCACCCAACTACAAAAAAAACACTTATGAACTTACTTTATTTTTAATTCACAATAAAAGACTGTTATTAAAAGTAGGAACAAATACTCGTACTTAAATTTCTAAATCAGAATCACATTGTTCAACATCATATTAATTTAATAATTCCTCATTATTAACATATCTCTGCACTTTTACTATTTTTTAAACTTTTTTCACAACACAACTTGTTAAGCATTTTCGAACATATTCATCCAAAAGGTTAAAAACACTTGTTCTATTGATGCTGAATGAGCTGGGCAACTAGTCTGTTCATTGAAAAAGTTACAGAAAGTTTTAATGTTCTCAGAACTAAAGCTCTTTGTTACATCATCCGCAAACGCTGATGGTGGATATTTTTATCTTCAAATATAAAAGGTAAAAATGGTACAAACCAAACAGGGTGTTTGCGCGTCATCCAAGACTCAGCCTGATTTTCTTGATCAGAAGATAAGATTTTCCCTACATATTTAGGATTTATCATATTTGCAAGATAGTGTATTGGCAAAACTGCTTCACTCATCCGACGTTGAATACATTATTTATGCGTCAGAATATCAGCACGTTCTATTTAGTCTATCCAAAGTTCCACAGAATCAGAAATAGTAGTTTTTAAGCTTACATACGATCAAATATTTTTCCAATAACCATCAGCTGTTTCTGCATATGCAAAACAATTTTTGTAAATAAATACATTTTCCAAAATTCGGGTAATATTTTGTGGAATTTCAGAATGTTTCTCTTTATGTATTTCTACATATTTAGGATAATTTTTAACACACGTGTTTAAACAGTCAAGCTGGGAATTCCAGTGTGTAGAACTAGGGAACTATGGCATTAAACCCTGCATAAAAGAAGTTTTCTTGGGTTTAATAAAAATACCAAAATAACCTATATGGGCTGCGCTTTAAAGAACAACCGAGTTCTTTTAAACCCTGCCACGAATGGTATATGAAAGATGGGGATGGAAACGTATTATAGGAAAACCAGACGCAACACGGCCAGTAGGTGGGGCAAAAAATAAATGGAAGAATGAAACTAACCACGATTGGAGAAAGGTGAGTTATACAGAGGGTGATAGGAAAACTTTAGCTCAGGATATGGATTATGGGGAAATTACATCCGCGCTGCCATGAACGTCCGGGTTCAATAGTGACCAGTAACTTAGTTATATTACGTAGTGGGTTCAGGTTCAAAAAGCCAACTATAAAGACAGGGGGACTACGTATATGCAATCCCTAACTGCCGGATCAGCCTCATCTGCGATCGAACCATATGGATGTTGGGCCAGCAAAGGTTCATGTAAGTTTCTCATGCCATGAAGTTTTAGGCCATGCCATCGCCGTCTTCCGTAACCTGAGGTTCTCATCTTTCAATTGTTCCCGGATTTCTTTTAAATAAATGTCTTGTTAGCACATGCTGTTGAAAAGAGTGTGGCAGTTAGAGAGTCGCTCTTCACGGAAAGCTTGGTTCTTGAATACCAGCCTTATTTTTAAATCCTGGAGAATTCCAAAGTTTGAGCGAAACTGTTGATTCACAAAAATTATAATTATAACAAACATTTTATTGACATGCGATCCAAGAATACTTCAATTACTAAGTACGTCCAAGAAACAAAAATCACACATTTGTTATCTTTGCAAATTACGATATGTAGACACCATCCACATTTGCAAAATATTCTTCTGAATACCATCTCGCTAATTTACTGAGTTCCTTCTCGGTTGGGAGCTTATAATCAAGAATTATAATTCTGCGTGCTGTACCCAATGACTGTATGTCCTGTTGCTGAAGATACACTAGAAGAAGAACAGATGTATAGTAGTTGTCAAAGTAAACCTTGCGATTTATATGTTTTGGAATATTTCTTGCAACTATAACTACCACATTTGAACTTCCTCCTGCATCTGGCTCTGTCAGCAGGCGAGATGCAGGGCCATTCTCGTGCCCTGTATATATTTCAAATTTATATGCAAATGCAGATGTAGAACATAGAACGAAAAGTTTATAACCCAATTTGTGTGGTTTGTTTAGCATATATTGAGCGCAATCATTGTCACTGCTATTATCCTGGTTGATTTCTGTTGTCACATGCCCAAAATCACTTCTAGTACTGTTCTTTTGTGAAGTACCTGAAGGAAATTGTCAAGATGTTGTAGTTACAGTTGTAATTTTTAATCACTAGACGAATAACTATCTGAAAAAATGTAAACTTCTAATTAGCATGGATTGACTGTAGAGTTACCATCGCTCTCAATCAAATTCACTCAGGTCATCCTCATTTCCAGAAGGGAATTGTAAGTAATGCTTCAATTTTTCAGGATCAACATCTCTCTTCAACAAGCCTTTGCGGTCATATAACATTTGCTATCCACAATCTAAACCAAAATAATACAAAAATTACATAAAAACAACTTACTTCATTCAATAGGATAAGTTTATCCAACGTTTTTTTAATCCAAGAAAAGGATAAAATATGCACATATTTACTTTAGTACTAATTACGAGAAAACGTAACCTCACTTCATATAATGAGACATTCACATGTTGTTGCACACATGCTACAAGCAGAATATATGTCCTAACTGCAGAGATATAAGATATTATACGATAGTAATAAATATATTTGCTTATAAATACCTATTTTATTTGTATTAATTTTCTTTCCACCTTAAACACGTTTTGAGTTTTCATGGTTGGAAAAATATATAGAATGAAATAACACTTGTATAAAATGTCTCATAATATATATATTTAGCAGCATATTCTTGTATTTATGGACACAAAATTGGCAAATAAATAAATTTAATCGCCTCTCGCGCCGTAACCGAGCCGTGTAAGGCATCATCATTTGGTCAAGGACTATACGATTTGGAGAAAAAATGGAAGATTATTTTCTTCTGAATTTTTCTTACATGGGACTGTTGCCTAACCAGTAATCATGAGGAATTTTGCTAAACCTCGTAGTCCTAACTTCTCTCAAAAACGAGATACTATAAAGTATACGCCGGATATTTCTTCATTTACATGGAGGGGAAACATACCGTAAACCGGGGTTACTTTGACATAGTTTTGAAGGTTTTTAATGCATAACTTGGATGATTCATATATAGATGATGCAATGTGTTGTTAGTAGTAATAAATGGTCCACTGTCTACTAGTATTCTGTAATGTTATACAATAGGGATGATTCAGTTTGAAGATAATAAGCTTGATTTTGAGATACAATTTGCTCATGTATTGGGGCTACTTTGACATGACGTTACTTTTAATTTTAATTGAAAGTAGCCCCACCACAGAGGAAGTTTAAGACCAATTTGTGTTTTTAAAAAAGTATTAAAACATATATAAAAACTAATACTAATTGAGTAAAGATTTTTATTTGCAACAAATTTCTTCCTTTTAGGAGTCATCTAACAACGGCCGGTTTCGGCGGCTGCAGAGTGCTGCCATCTGACAACGGCCGGTTGTGGCGGGAGCGTACGTTATGATGTCATCACACCAGCCCCATTGGGAGAAGAGGTCAGAGGGGATCTTTGTTCTGGGGCTAGAGCCCGTCGGCTTTAAAGCTCTTCCATCACCGAGTATTAATGCTGGCATTACTAGTTCAATATTTACGCGGACGGGGCCGCGTCTGGTCTACAAGGTGAAGGTTTTCTCATCTCGCTGAAGAACCTGGTGAGGGTCAGAGTTTGGCGGTTGAATTGGACCACGCACGGAGCAATATTTACGCGGACGGGGCCGCGTCTGGTCTACAAGGTGAAGGTTTTCTCATCTCGCTGAAGAACGTTTGAGGACCAGAGTTTGGCGGTTGAATTGAACCATGCACGGAGTCATCTCGTAAGAAGGCATGAGTGCAGGTGGCCAAATTTTTGAAGATGAAGCTTGACTGCCCATGTCCAGCTGGAGATTTGGACATAATTGTTCCACTTTTCGCCGAAGTTTGGCGGCAACGTCAGAGGTATCATCGCAGCTCTCTGTGCGGACCCGCTGTTAGCATCTCGCCTGGGAGTCGGAGGGGGCCCCCGTGTACGAGTTCGGCAGAGGCGGCTTCGAGTGGTAGAGCTTGTAGCCAGGACATCGTAGGGTGACACATGATGGCTGCCTTGATTTGGCTGGCGGTGAAGGCGTTCAACCATCCCGTTGTTGCAGGGGTGTAGCTCTTGGTTAGCAACTTTGTACTGCATGCCTTTCAGGATGGCTAGGTTCCGGAATACGTGCAATTCGAACTGCAGGCCTTGATCAGTTGTGATGCGGACTACCAAACCCAATCTTTTGAGCCACCATGCCACAAAGGCTTCGGCGACGCTGTCGGCGGATCTGGCCAAGGAGAGAACCTATTTACTTCCGACATGCAGTAGCAAAAGTTTCCGGCAAGGGGAACGGGTCCGAAGAAGTCGATGTGGACGTGTTGGAACCTGGCAGAGAATTAGGCAATGAATGATAGTTGGGTTAATTTACCAGCGGAAGCTTGTCTTTTCGTTCTTGGACGGCGTAGATCTGCAATATACACAGATCATGTTACCTAGCAAATGTTCTTTAGGTGGCAATTCAGCACCCAATTACTCGCCCGAAGAAACAAAAACAGCAGTTCAAGAATAAATTTATTTTACTCCTCTATCATCTGATTCAACACACTTTTTCCAGTCCTTGGACGCCGGTGGGTTTGGTCCCCTTATGAAGCACTAGCGCCGGATTTTGAACAAGTGGAAGACTCCAGTACTTGTACGCCGGAGTGTTTGGTCCTCTTATGAAGCACTAGCGCCGGATTTTGGACAAGTGGAAGACAATAAACCGGACGCTAAGGAACTCCTCCTAAGGAGTAATTTTCGGTTCTGTTAAAGTGACTCATGCTTGATATTTCTTCGAAACTGAAGAAAATCTTCGAAATGTTCTTGAACAACAGGATATCATTTTTTAGTATTGAAGAAGTACTCAAAAATCTTAATTCTAACACAATCAGTCGGGCACGATCTTAGATGGCTTCTTGGAATTCTTGAAAGAATCAAGAGGCTTTAATCAAGAGAGAATGTGTCATAGGAGAGCTAATAAGAACATTGTAATACAAGGAACTCAGATAACTGTGCAGAGCTCTGAAAAGATCAATAAGTCTAATAAATAATTTAATTTTTTCTAAATAAATAGGCCTAGTTGTTTTCCTGAATAGAAGGTAATTAGTGTTTATTCTATTTATTTTCGCCTTTCGTGAACATTTGATTTCTTAAATATATTTAAAATCCAATTAATTAAACAGTTATAAATCTGATGACTTTAAACTAAAAATCATATTAGAAAGATCAAATTTTTAAAAAATAGAAAACAAATTAGACATATTTACCGTTAATAATATTTCATCATCTTTACTGCTTTATCACATTAGATTGCTCAGGTGACAACAACCAATAAACGTAAATCTTCATAAATTACAACATCAGGAAATATGGGATTTGCTAACAAGGAAACTGTGAACCATTGCATGTGGATACCTATCTTGAAATTTATCTAAGAGAAGCGGTGTGATTTACCAAGGCCGTGCACAAAAAAAAAATATATATCTGCCGTGTTTAATTACAAGGCACAGAAATGAAAGCCACACTTCAAGAATGGCAGGGCAACCCATTGCACGGAGCAGATATACATCCCTGCATAATTTAAGAGAGGATTATCCAGTCTGCCAGTACTTACTTACTTAATCACTGGCACTATCGAACCCGTAGGTTCATGGCCGCGCGGACATCCCTATCCTGAGCTAATGCTTTCCAATCATTCCCTGTATAATCTACTTCCCTCAAATCATAGTTAATGTTGTTCTCCCACCTCATTCTTGGTCTACCAACTGGGCGTTTTCCTTCTGGCTTTCCTACAAGAAGTTTCCATGCACGTCTTTCATTCCCCATACGCGCAACATGTCCTGCCCATCGCAGCCTACGAGACTTAACTGTTCTTATTATATCTGGCTTCCTATAAAGACCATGTAGTTCATTGTTATGTAGTCTTCTCCATTCACCTGTCTGTTCATCTCTCTTTGGTCCAAAAATTTTCCTAAGAACTTTATTCTCAAATACTCGCAATCTCCTTTCCTCCCTTAAAGTAAGAGTCCATGTTTCGCACCCAGTCTGCCAGTACAGGAGTTATATTACTTTTCTATAGTTTAAATGAGAGATTTGGCGCACGATTTTAGTGTCTTACAGTTTGGGACTGGGACACGGTCTTTGTACATCATCACAACGCTTCTTTGGAAGGATTTTCATGGTAGGTTTCGGCTCCCTTGAAATTACATTACAAATGTGAGAAATTGTGGAAACTGGTGAAATTTTTAATCTATAGCAGATTTTTATTATTACTGGATAAAATGGAGATAACACATTAAACGTACAAAAAATTCCAATCAGTCAGTTATCAGTTAAACTACGTAAGGTAGCCAAGTCATCGCCAATGAATGTTCCTAAAGATAATTGTTAATGTTGTAAGTGAAACCTTTTACTGTTCACCATCATGATCAAATTACTTGTATAAAGTTGTGTCCTGTCACCATAATCTGCAGTGACATGCCGTCATCCTCCATATTCGGGGCTATTTATTTGAATTTTGCAGACACCCAAACTTAATTTGAACTTCCTAACTTTAATATTTAAATTGCTAATGACATTATTACGAAAATTATTTCGTGGTGCGGGACCTTTCCAAAAATACAGCTTTTTTCTTACCATTAGTTCATTATTTAAAGGGTGTAAATGAATTATACCGCACAAATTTAACTACATTTAGAAGGGTATTATATAAGCATTTTAGACAATGAACTAAAGCTGTTCGAATAAAAATTGTAAGTTATGATTCAATTTTCAGATTATTTCAAATTAAAATGGAAATAATATGATATAGAGACTGTAACATGCAGGAACTATGCGCCTTTAGCTCAGTGATTATAGCAGTTTTAGTACTGACGCAAATGTAAGATTGATGCATCACGTTCGAAACTACCTACAGTATGTGTACACTTTTCCCCCCTTTCTTCCTTATTACGTACGTACTGTAAATTACTTACATAAGTAGATTTACTACTGGTTTAACTGTTTGTTCATTATTGAACAGAATACGGTATTGTAATGTACAGAGTTACAATACTATGTACACTTTGAGACAAAAAGAATGGGCCGACTCTTGATCTCGAATATTTCAAATTCCAACGCCCGATTCACACGAGTAAATTAATTGCAGAGTAGAGCTATTATACGTTTTCTTTCCTCCTTTGAAGAGTACTATTTTAAGTGTGGATAGCCAGCGTACGCTTAGGTCGGTGGTTAGTGTCATGATTCGTATGCAAAAGATCACAGGTTTGATTCCCGATGAAGTTAAATGTTGTAATTATTAAAATGCTTTCAATTTATTCTGTATATCCGTTCTTAAAGTAAAAACGTAATAAATATTTGGAAGTATTACTTTCTTATTATTCATTTATAAACAGGTGTACAACGTAACAAAACATCTTCCTGTGCCCAAAGCTTTTTAAAATTTGATCTTCTTTCTCCAATCTTCTCTAGCTTCACATTCCAATTCTTCCAGACCTAGCTCCCTCATACCTCTTCTTACATCATCCATCTATTTAATCTAGGTGGACCTCTCTTTCCTTTCCCAGGTGGAATCCAGACCAAAGATTGTCCGGGTAATCTTTTCCTTTGCGCATCCTACGTGTATCACCATACCATTGTAGTGTCTGTATCTCACAAAATGTAATATTGAATTTTGGGATTTCATTTGTTGTCTGATGATTGTATTTCTGTATTCGAATATCTAGTTGAGCATCTGGAACAATCGATTTCAGTAGACATTAGCTTTACATTCAAATTTTTATTCTACTGCCACGTTTCTGCACCTTATATTAGCGTGCTTCGAATTATGGAGTTATACATTTATAATTTGTTATTATCCCACAAAACGCCGTTGAACATTGTTTATTACTGATCTGCCTTTTGAATCCTATATTTTATGTAATTTTCTGGTGTACATTTTGAGTTAATTTGATCCCCAGCTAATTACATTCTTCACATCCTTTGATACATCCCATTATTATTATTATTATTATTATTATTAATTATTATTATTATTATTATTATTATTATTATTATTATTATTATTATTATTATTATTATTATTATTATTATTATTGTTATTATTATTATTATTGCTGATGATGGACAAATTATGTTGAGTGCCAGCTTATAGTTGTATGAGTTAACATTATTGTGGCAAGTTTTAGAAATCAAAACCATATTACAATTTGACCGCCTCAGTAGACGATTGGCTGGCGCGTGCCACTGCCCCTCAGAGATCCCAGGTTCGAATCCTGGCAGTTTCAGAACAGTTCTGGTGGTGGGTAAAACCATATTTTTTGGATTTTTCTTGGGGTTCTCCCGTTTTCCAGCATCAACCAAAAAATTGTCTCCATTTCCCGTTCCCTCCCTTCATGTCATTTAATTTCGTATCATTTTTCACTTTATGTCAGAAAAACTATAATTTGGTTGGCAATCCACAGGGGTTGAAAATATAAGGTTTCGGTAAGATAGTAGAGATTTTTTTATTTTTTTACTTACAGCCCCATCACCACATCCCAGATTACCTCGGGCATAACGCCCTTGTTCCCGGGTCAGCTCTATGTCCCGATCTATATATAATCTTTATTGAAAAAAAACATAATAAATATATAATTTCGGGTGTGTAGATGTTACATAACATAAAAGTGTGATTTTGTTTGTTCGTGTACGTGTGTTAGCGTGTGTATGTGCTTTGTGCTTGTTTGTGTATATGTGTATGTGTGACTGTGAAAATGGGTGTGTTATTGGATAATCATTCTTCTTCTCCTTCCATCTTCGTCGCTTCTTAATCGCAGAACTCTTCCGATGAAGTAACTAGTAGAGACTACCAGGGCACTGCTTCAGACTCCGAGACTGAGCAATAAGAAAACGGCAGAAGGAACCAAGGGAGGACTGTATAGTCCTCCTCGTGGCTATGGGCTAACCCAAAAACGGAGGTATGTGTCGCGGGAGTAGAACCTGATGTGTCCGACGTTGAAGACAACAAGCAACATACATAATACCATAGAGAAGACTTTCATTCCACCCATCTCCATAATACTGGGATAGGGAAATAGATCTGTAAAGTCGCGGTTCTCGAGCACAATGCCCTCCCAGATTTCTGAATAAATAAATACAATAAAAAAATATATATTACAATTTCGTTTCAGTAAATGGTCACAGCGCAAAAAGTGGACATTCGAATTTCGAGATAATTTCGGTTTTAAAATAAAGCTTATTGCCACCAAATATGAACACACAATAAATAATAGTTTTAAAAAACTAAAACAGCACGCTTTATTAGAAAACCGAACTAAAAAATGAAAAATAATTTTAATTTACAACACGCTTGGGATAAATTTAAAGTGGTCAACAAAAAAATCATCTAAAACACATATAGAATAAAACTAGAATTATTAACAAAAAGAAAATAATTTTACCATCAAAAGCGTCGGGTGCTCTATATCAATTAATATATTTGATAATAAACAGATATTGGTAAACGTAAAGTCTCTAAGAAGAACATGTAAAAATCATAAAAAGCACCCCACGCTTTTGATGGTAAAATTATTTTCTTTTTGTTGATAATTCTAGTTTTATTCTATGTAGGCCTATTGGAGATGATTTTTTGTTGACCACTTTAAATTTATCCCAAGCGTGTTGTAAATTAAAATTATTTTTCATTTTTGAGTTCGGTTTCCTAATAAAGCGTGCTGTTTTAGCTTTTTAAAACTACTATTTAGTTTTTTATTTTTTAGTTTTAATATTTTACAGAATAAGATAAGAATGTGAATATATTTAAATTCCATACTAATGTAGTACGAGCTAAAATTATAACCGTAGCCGAGCGGTTAAGGTAGGAAGCCTTGGCGCAGAGCTACGGGACTTGCGCTGGTTCGAGTCTCCATGGGGGAAGACATTTTCTCATGGTATTTCGGCCAGTATGGGACCAGTGCCCACCCAGCATCGTGAGGCAATTGGGTAGCTACAATAAGTAGCGGCTCCAGGTTGAGGAACCAGCTATAACGGCTGGGGGACTCGACATGCTAACCACATGTCACCCCTACACTGGCTGTTGATCATCTACCTCTGTATTGACACATGTGGATGTGAAGGGCCAGCAACCGGCTGGTAAAAGCACAACCGCTGAAAAGTGGAAAGACCCTCAATCGGAAAAAAAAATCCTCCCGAGCCGGATTCGTACCAACGACCCATGGATTACTGAAATTATATACCACTAGTTCACTGCTCTACCAACTGAGCTCTTACAACGATTGACTGAAAAGTCGACAAGTCCGTTTTAATTTTTTTGATTTTCTGATGATTCTGTCCAGGAATTTAGAAATAAAATATGAAATTATTGTAGTCAAGGGTCCTTTACAAGTATACAAAATTTCAAGTCGATCCAATTATTTTATGTAGGTGAAAAACGCGTTGAAAGATTCAGTTACATAGATAGATAGATAGATACAGGTCAAGCTAATATAAAGCGTGTAAAAAGAATTGTCGACCATCCAGAAACAAAGCAGTAAAATAACATTTTATAATCACTACAAAAAACACATTTCACTAGTTTACTGTAAGAGACATCACCTTTTCGATATAAATTTGATATTAAAATGATGCTTAGGATCACCAAAGATGAAAACACAAGAAAATCTGCGAACCATCATTAAAGAAACTGGGTTAGAGTTATACATAATTTGGTTAGGTTAGCTTTTAGTTTCTTACACATATAGTATAATTTATTTACATAACTTCAATTTAAAATTGTCTAGATGTCATTCTATTTATTACTTTCACTGGTTACAGTAATTTAAATAAGTTAGGTTAGCTTTCAGGCTATTATACATATATTCTAATAAATTATATTACAAATTTCGCAGATTATGTTATAAATAAGTGGCATCTGTGTATTGAATAATTTGTTAGGGTTAATTTGCCGTTTTTCTTTTTCGACAAATACTTACGATGACGTATCTATTATTACCGACAACCGATTCAGTTAAACCATTTTTTATTAAGAATCTATTTGTGAGCATGTGACGTTTATTAAATTTAAAACTCTCTTATGTAAAAAAAAGTAAAGTGATCCCACAACAGGCCCGGAGGCCCTTGGGGTAGTAGGAGGTTAAGGCTCCCACTTTTTCTAGACAATCGACACTTTATGTCAGCCGGGTTGTCAGGCTTTACCCCAGAACAAGCGTCTGGTACTCATTTCCGTTAGAGGCGGTACTCATTTCCGTTAGAGGTTGAGTCGACCCCAGGGCCATAGTGCCGCCAGAGGATTTGGGTCAGTTTAAAAATCCTGACCCCAACGGGACTTGAACCCTCGACCCTCCAGCTTGTAGCTCAGTGCCTTAACCACTATGCTACGGCGTGCCCCTAATTTTGGAAATATAGCATTTGGAAATACAGCAGTGCACTTTTATTACAATAAAATATTTATTCTATTTCCGCATCTCTATTGAAGAAAACATGTTTTCACCCTGCACTAACATCCGAATATCTAATCTGACGTCACGAGCACAATGATACAGCCACTTCCATCACATAATATAGGGAATAGTGCTTTATAAATTGTTATTTTACAGCTTTGTTTCTGGATGGTATGCACAATTTTACACGCTTTATATTAGCGTCACCTGTATCTGTCCATCTATCTATGTAACGGAATAATTGAACACGATTTTCACCCACTCAAAAACATTGGATTAACTTGAAACTTTGTATACTTGTAAAGTACCCATGACAATACAATAATTTCATAAATTGTTTCTAAAATCGTGGTCAGAATCATCAGAAAATCAAAAACCTTAAACTAAGGTATAATAAATAGGTTGCGGACTAAAACACTTTTTAGTCAATCGTTGTAAGAGCTCAGTTGGTAGAGCGGTGGGCTCTAGTGTTACATAATTTCAGTAATCCATAAAGTCTGCAGTTCAAATCCGGCCTGGGGGATCTATTTAAAGAGTATTGAGCAATTCAATTTTCATGGGATTCCGGCTTATGACAATCAAATTAAAAATAAAAAAAATAGTTAAAAAAAACACGCTTTATTAGATAACCGAACTAAAAAATGAAAAATAAATAATAGTTTAAAAACAACTAAAACAACACGCTTCATTAGAAAACCGAACTAAAAATGAAAATAATTTTAATTTCCAGCACGCTTGAATTTAATTAAAGTGGTCAACAAAAAAAATCATCTCCAACACATCTAGAATAAAACTACAGTTATCTACAAAAAAATTACCATTAAAAGCGTTGGGTGCTTTTTATGGTTTTTACGTTTTCTTCTTAGAGACTCGGGTGTCCACGTTTTTGCGCGGTACCCATGTAAATTTATAGAAAATGAGTTTAGAGATTGAATGTAAGGACGTTCTCATTATCAGACTGCGTTAACATGTACCTATGAAAACAGTGTAATCCAATGACATTCAACGTTAAGGAAAAGCACACATTACTGCGCCATTTACAGACGATCGTGGTAATTATAAACTTTCTAGTATGACTAGAAATAGGTATGTTAGTAATAATATGTTATGTGCGTTACGTGACGTAACGTAAATGCAAATAAATTAAATGGGAGCAAACAGAATGCAGTGCTAAAACATCTTGCTTTGACTGTATATCTCTCACTGTCCAGACCAGTGTTTTTATGGATTGCTTTCTGGCCTGTTGTTTCGAACAAACAACATCGATACACGTATCGTTTGAACTACAATGCATTAACCAGAGGTGAGTACGAAAACAATGCGTGAACCAGAGGAGAGTACGATAACTAATCCACACTTCACTCACCATACATGCATATGCTTCGTATTCCTATAGAGGAAGTCCCAACTATTACTGACTTCTATAAGTGCTATCTAGAGATGGACACAACAATGAAAGATATTATAATATACTCGTAATTATATGCTAGTTAATTCATCTTACTAACGCAGTTGTAGCAAAAGAAGACCAAACGAATCCGCTTGAGCAACGAGGACATCCGTAAGATAACGGGACTAAAAGGTGTGTAGCAACATTAGCAATGAGGTTGAAATGGATATGAGGGAGGGACCTAAAAGTGAACTTATGCAGTTTTTATGTGGGAACCCAAACCAGGGAAAAGGGAAGTGGAAGACAAAAAAAGCGTTGGAGTGAAGTGTTTAAGTGTCATCTAGAAATATTGTGGACTAGAATAGCGTAAGACAGACAAAAGTGGAAGCAATCCGTAAAAAAAAGTGGAATTGATAGTCCCAAGGTGTTGGCTAACCCGGGGATGTAAGGTAAGCCACCCTGCAGTAACAGGTGGCCCTTGCCCGAAATGGGATCATTATTTGCCCGAAATGGGATCATTATAGGCCAATTCTTAATAAAAAATAAGACAATATTTATTTTGAGGGTAAATATAGAAAAGTTACGCTTACAAAATCATAAAATAAAGAGCTAAGTCACAGGCAATACTGAAACCGTAGGAACATGGCCGTGCGGACATAAGCTCTCCATACGTCCCTATCATGAGCTATTGTTTTCAATTATCCCCTGTATAATGTACTTCCCTCAATTCATGGTTAATGTTACTCTTCCACCGCATTCTTCGTCTTCCAATGACTGTAAAGTTACAATTGAAAATTTTATGTAAGCTCCGGCTGGGATCCCCCAGGTTTGAATCCTAGCGGTTCCAGATGGGTTTCTGTGATGGATCGTACCAGAATTTTTTTGTGGCTTCTCCTGTTTCCCGAATTTCACCCCACCGTCATTCTCCATTCTCCCTTCCTTCGGCTTCATGTTATTTAATTTCTTATTCACTCATTCCAAATCGCCCGTTACCTCATCTCATGTTAGGTTTATTCGACACCCACAGGTGTTCAAAATACAGGGTTGCAGCACAAGTTAGTTCACCGAAAATGCAAATATATTATTTCCTGTAGCTTACAACATCGATGAAAAAAGTCGTTTATATAAATTATACTCGACATGATGTATTCAGTAGTTAGCAAGTTACCTCACGCAGTAGTGCTAAGATTATGTTCTGAAGGCCCCGAATTCAAACCCCACTTTCAATCAATCTGATTTTTTCCTTGCAACCAAATGCAGTTGTTAACTGACTTATGCCGCGTGCTATATATAATTTCGGTGAGATTTACCAGGACGCTGGCACATGATTCCGAGCCTGAGAAATAAATCAAGGTGCGAATTGTGCCAGCGGTAGGGTTATAGTCCCTCCACGCTGCCACAGGCCCTCGCAAAAAATGGGGCCACGGTCAAGAGAGAAGAACTTGGTGTGATTGACCCGTACGACGACCTACGACTCACATGACACCGTACTGTAGAGTAGACTTCATTCCATTCATCCATAATATATGGGATAGTGCAATAAATATGGGATAGGTCGCGGTGTTCAGGGCAGTCTCCCCGTCCAGTTCGAAATAAATAAGTAAAATAACTAAAAACTATTGTATAATCAATTGAGTTGGTGTTTACTTGATGAAAATCCACATATATTCCATCCATAGTAATTCTGCCCGAAGGCAGGTCCTTCACTGCAATCATAGCATTTCCATGCTATGCTTGCAGCTTTACTAGGGAATTGTAGGTGTGGTAGCTTCCCGTTCCTTTCCACACCGGTAGAAGGACGATGATAATGATAAGGATGATGATGATGGCCATATCATTTTGGGGACCGTTTGGGCCTTAAAGTTTTCCTGACATTTGTCTCACAGGTGAGGAAAAACCCCAATAAAAACCTCACCCAGAAAAACTGCCCCGACCGGGGATCGAACCCGGGCCCGCTGCGCGACAAGGCAGCACGCTACCTCGAGATCACAGCGGTGGACCCGCATATATTAATTAAATAAAAATAAAACGTAGTTTTATTTGATTTTCATATTTATAAATATGAAAGTCAATAAAAAACTGCTTTACTTTATTTAATTAACAAAAACTATTGTATTAATGAGAATATTTAATTTACCCGGCAAGCAGTGCTGTCTCTTCCTCCCGCAATTCACCCTGCCTGCCACCCGTCCTTGAACTGTTTCTTACCTTATAGAAAATGCTGGAAATGTTGTCCTCCCGCATACGTGCTATGGGATCACCTTGGTTTAGACAATGAACACGTGTACACTTGTAAGATTTGAGTTTTAACAATTTTGTTGCTGTATGTGCAGAAGATACTGAAATCCCAAATTGTCGTGCTAATTTCGGTAATGATTTTTGTGGTGAACGTTCCAAATTTTCGCCAATTTCGTCTAATTTTTCTTCGGTGAGAACCGTACGCTTTCGCGTGTGTCTTATTTTGTACTGAACCAGTGGTCTCAAATTTAGTCACAAGATCGTGGATTGTCGATCTGGAAGGAGGTAATTGTCCAGGGAAATTCCGAATAAAATCCTCGCGAACGCGACGAGCTGATTCGTATTTATAATAACATTTACACACACAAATGCGGTGCTCTAATGTCAGCTGACGTCTCATCTTGTCGAACGATAGTAAACTGACTAGTTCAAGGACGAGCGGCTGGCAGAGTGAAATGCGGGCGAGGAGAGAGCGCAGCCTGACGGGTGAAACCCCGTGAAGCCGGTCCGGGTTTATATTGGAAGCCCGGTATATAAGCGATCCCATGAAAATGTAATACCGAGGTGAACATTTTGAAATTGACGCAGGAATAATTTTTTTGGCGTAATATATATCTTTAAGGATCAAATTTTCTGATTCTATAAGATATTGTTCAAAAAGTGTATTATTTTAATCTAATGTTAGTGGAAGAACTTATAATTTTCTGAACCTGTAAAAACACACAACATTTTACCAATTTGTTGTTTAATGATTTGGTCGTATTAATTCGTTTTATTTTACAAACTCTTTTGTTAAACCATACTTTAGTCCTCCCTAGTAGTAAATGTAATGATATTAATTGCATTCTAATGTTCTATATACCTTAAATGTGTCCTATAATTGTTAACTACAAGCTATGGTCAGTCAGTCACGGAAAACGTATAAACATTAGTGTACACAACATAATAATTCATGAAATAAAATTTCCTCTTGGGTTATCCGTTATCGGTACACAACTAACAAAAATGTATTGAAGCCATTTTCTTGTAAAGTCATTATTTTTCCCGCTAGTGTCCCGTGACTGACTAACATTTGTCCTACCGTATATAGGCTAATACGCATGGTGCAGTCACTTTCTTGCTGCACTCAGTTGAGGATTAACGTAAACATGGTTTAGGAAATGTGGTAGACTGTTCGCCTCAGCTGTTCCGTAAAATAATTACTGGCCCTTTTTCTGTGTCAATTTGAGCTAAAAGACAGCAGAAGCATTTAAATATATTCAGGAAGAAAGATTGCAGTAAACGAAGCAGCCATACTTATTGATTTATCAAAAAATTATATCTACAAAGAACAAAATGAAATCCAGGCAGTTCATTGGAAAAATTAGCATAGGGTCTATCCCAATATTAACTGCTTATGCCTAGTTTAGATGGAAGGTGACAGAGAAGTTCAGTAGAAATACTTTGTTCTAGTGTCAGGTACAGCAAGTATGTTATAGAAAAGTGTTCCTTTTGAACTATAGTGATTTCTTCCAAAACTTGAGGTGATAAAAATTTTCAGTTGGAGCAGCTGGTAACAGAAATAGGCCTGTACATTTAGCAATGTGTTACTGCTTACTTGCATATTTGGATTTTGACATAAAATTGAACTTCTTTGAATCGTGCCATGGAAAGGGGGCTATAGATGCGATTGGCGACCAAGTAAAAAAGATGGCACGGATGTATGAAAAATCGGGAAAGAATATACTAAATGATGCAGAATTATGTAATGTGAGCTGTAAAACCAACGAAATAACTGGAGTCACAAAATTATATACAAGAAGGAAAGAGTTTTTTAGAAAAACAATTTGAATATCTTGCATCTATCACATAATCATTGCGTATACAACGTGAAAGCGTTGTACTCGTATGTTATAGAGTATGCACAACTGTCAAACAATCAGCGCAACAAATTCATTTCGTATGTTATAAAAAACTGAATGGCGTTACAGACCTAGAAAGCCCTTGGCTGCTAATCTTACATCCAAGTATATCAATCACAGAGATAGACAATCATCTAACCAACATATAGGGTGCCATGTAGTCAGCATGTCGGTTCCCCCAGCCGTAATATTTGGTCTTATCAACCTGGAGTCGTTACATATTGTAGCTACCCAAACGCCTCACGATGCTGGGTGGACATCGGTCCCATACTGGCCGAAATTCAATGAGAAAATGTCTCCCCCACGTGGACTCGAACCAGCTCAAGTCCCATAGATCTCCGCCAAGGCATCTTGCCTTAACCACTTGGGTATGGCGCCGGACTAAATTGTAATCAGTTACTATATCCATCTATCCATAGTAATTCTGCCCGAGGGCAGGTCTTTCACCGCAATCATAGCATTTTGATGCTATGCTTTGCAGCTTTACTAGGAAATTGTAGGCGTGATAGCTTCCCGTTTGCTTTCAACACCGATGAAGGATGATGATGATGGCCAATATGATTTCAGTGACCGTTTGGGGCTTAAATTTTTCCTGACATTTGTGTTACAGGTGAGGAAAAACCCCGATAAAGACCTCACCAAGAAAAAATGTCCCGACCGGGGATCGAACCAGGTCTCGCTGCGTGACAAGGCAGCACGCAACCCCGAGACCACCGCGGTGGACAGTTACTATATAGGCCTATATACGTATAAATATTATACACACACATGCATACAATTTTAGTAGGTATATTTACCAATAAAGAATGCACTTGTAATTAAGTAATTGATAGTTTCGTTATATTATATAATTTAAAATGGTACACGGTAGGCGAGTTAATTTAATTACATTATTGATTTAAATATATATTTATTTTGCAGCAAAATTTAATTTAACAATTTTCGTAGAACGATAACGTATTTGCAGTTCTCTATTAATTTATGTTACCGAAACCGTTTATCTAGTTTCATAGTATTTTGTTATATTTCTGTAATATTTGAATTTTGAAATTCTAAATTAAATTCATATATGTCAACCAGTCACACATCACATTTTAGGTCGTAACTTCGGTATTAATTGTGATTTAGGTTTATTTTTTATTTAAAATATAACTTGAAATGTGCCCTCCAAACGTTATTTTGGAAAATTGAATTAAGAATCACATTTCAGAGAATGGTGTAGATGAACATGTTAAGCTGCATGATGAGTTGACATTCATGTCAGTCAGTCACATACTTTGACAGATAATAAATAACATTGTTTTTCTTCAGACGTTCTATATGTATGTACAGTTTTAATCAGACACTTTTCCTCTATCATACCGTATGACGTATATAACACCTCTAATTTCAACCAATTGTAATATTTATGCAAGCATTTTGCAGCAATAGTGTATTGTTAATGTCAGTCAGTCACACATGGAATTACTCATATATATATGTTATATTGCAGATTTTCGCGGATATAAGTATGAATTAGAGAGTTTTCTTGGGTTTTCCGCGTCTTGGATTCAAGTTCGGCCCTGGCAACTAACCCCGACAAGGAATGATATCATTCCTTGATAATGGCAGTCAGTGGCCAGGGGCCGAACTTGAATCCAAGACGCGGTAAACCCAAGAAAACTTTCTTATTCATATATATATATATATATATATATATATATATATATTAAAATTAAATATTTAACATTGAGCAATGCAAGCTTAATATGGTATGATAAGAAAAATAAATGCCTGGACGGGATTCGAACCCGGGTTCGAATCCCGTCCAGGCATTCATTTTTCTTATCATACCATATATATATATCTGGATAATAATTATTTACATTTGTACGAAAAAGTGTGAATATTCTTAATCAAGCTATATACAAAAATTATGTAACAATATTTGAAATAAATGAAATAAATAATAGTTTTAAAAAACTAAAAGAACACGCTTTATTAGAAAACTAAAAAATGAAAAATAATTTTAATTTCCAATACGCTTGGGATAAAATAAAGTGGTCAACAAAAAAATCATCTCCAACACATATAGAATAAAATTAGAGTTATCAACAAAAAGAAAATAATTTTACCATCAAAAGCGTGGGGTGCTCTATATCAATTAATATATTTGATAATAAACAGATATTGGTAAAAGTAAGCTCTCTAAGAAGAAAATGTAAAAATCATAAAAAGCACCCCACGCTTTTGATGGTAAAATTATTTTCTTTTTGTTGATAACTCTAATTTTATTCTATATGTGTTGGAGATGATTTTTTTGTTGACCACTTTATTTTATCCCAAGCGTATTGGAAATTAAAATTATTTTTCATTTTTTAGTTTTCTAATAAAGCGTGTCCTTTTAGTTTTTTAAAACTATTATTTATTTTTTAGTTTTTAGTTTTAATATTTTACAGAATAAGATAAAAATGTAAATATCTTTAAATTCGATACTCTTGTAGTATGAGCTAAAAGTAATACTCTTCTATAAAAAAACCCTCCCAGCCGGATTTGAACCAGCGACGTATGGATTACTGAAATTATATACCACTAAGAGTTCACTGCTCTACCAACTGAGCTCTTACAACGATTGACTAAAAACTCGACAAGTCCGCAACCTATTATACCAGTTTTCATTTTTTTGATTTTCGGATGATTCTGGCCAGGATTTTAGAAACAAAATATGAAATTATTGTATTGTCACGGGTCCTCTACACGTATACAAAGTTTCAAGACGATCCAATATTTCTAAGTGGGTGAAAATCGCGTTGAAAGATTCCGTTACATTGATACAAAAACACTTTTTTTTGATTTTCTGATGATTATGGCCAGGATTTTAGAAAATAAATATGAAATTATTGTATTGTCACGGGTCCTCTACAAGTATACAAAGTTTCAAGTCGATCCAATGTTTCTATGTGGGTGAAAATCGCGTTGAAAGATTCCGTTACATTGATACAAAAACACTTTTTGTAATTTTATGATGATTATGGTCAGGATTTTAGAAAATAAATATGAAATTATTGTATTGTCACGGGTCCTCTACAAGTATACAAAGTTTCAAGTCGATCGAATGATTTTAAGTGGGTGAAAATCGAGTTGAAAGATTCCGTTACATAGATAAATAGATAGATACACGTCAAGCTAATATAAAGCGTGTAAAATAGATTAAACTCTGTTAAGTAAACTAGGTGAAGAGAATATTGAACATAATAAATTAACTTATTTCTACATTGTTTCCGGAGAAGAGTCACTTATTATACATTCTGCAAGTGCCTTCTCACAGTAAAAATGTAAACAAATGTAAAAATATAACTGGTAGAATAGCAGTTTTACATATTTCCAGTTTAACGTTTTTTGAAAGGAGTTGGGACATCAAAAGTCTCTGTAATAGATAATAGCACGCATTTCCAGAATTGAGCCTATGCTCAATTTCTTTGTGCATCTTATTTCTACTCGTGATTATTGTTCCTATGTATTTGAATTCAGCCACTTCCTTAAAATATCCCTCATATGTCATTAGCTGCACATTTCCATTATATAATGTATTTGTACGTGTGACATATATTTAGTTTTATTGGTACAGTTGCTACCTTTAATATCATGTCTTTCACCTTTTGAAGTTTCGTATTTTATTTTGTAATGTGGGATGTCATAAAATACCATTTAATTTTAAAATAGAGTAAATACACTATGTAACTTATAATTAAACGAGTACAAACATTGTGTTGCATAAACAAAAATGGTCTAATGTGAATAGTATATTAATATAAGATACATTTTAAAAAATCAAAGACAAATTTACAAAACTTATGTAAAACGTACATTAAAGATCAAGTTGAAAAAATGTGAGTTTTCCAATAACGATAGTCACGAGAAAGAACGGTAATGTATAATATTAAGACAACCCAATATTGATAGAACAACTATTTATATAAAACTGTCGTTTAATTACCCTCGGTAGTGGATACAAACAATGAACATAACTATAAAAAGAAAAACACAAGAATGGTAAAACATTATTATTTTGTATCCTAGAAACAAAACATATATATGTTACAAAAGCGATTAAAGGAAGCGATTTTTAATTAGCGAGTTTAAATAATAGTCAAAGTATTAGAGTATACCTAAGATTTGTTAGATTAATTTCTTCGATTCTTCGATTGTTACGATTATTTTCAAAGATCTTATACGATGCCGCAAGTAGGTGAGTTACACAAAAAGTGGATATTTGTATAGCAATGTACAGTTTGAAAAACAATTATTGTTCTCATAAAAATATTTAAAAAAAATAATATATCTTCATAAATTTAACACACTGAAGGTGACATTAAATATATATATATATATATATATATATATATATATATTATTGTGTGTTTGTTGCGTAGAAAGTACTAAGTCCAATATTGTATTTTTATAAAAATAAAATTTTATTTATCAAACATGCTCGCCATGACAACTCATTTCAGCATGAGATACACTTAACTAACTCCCGCAAGGGAGCACTCTAATCATATATCTTTAATCATCTCCTGTATAAAATACAGTCCTTTAACAATGGCTAATGTTATTTTCTCACCTCATTCATGGCCTACTAGTTGCCTTTCTTCTGGTTTTCCTATGAACAGTTTCCACGCCACTCTTTAATTTCCCATTCATGTCATATGACTTGCACATTGATGTCCACCATAGGCCTACTTAACTTTAATTATTACGTCTGTTTTACCATAAATATCATGTAAAAGTAAAATAAAGTGATCCCACTATAGGCCATACAGGCACTTGATGTTAGGCGAGTTGTCAGCTCTGCATGACGGCCGTCTTTACACCTATAATTTACGTTAGAGGCTGAGAATAATGTAAAACAATAAATGCTGGCCATAATTACATAAGAAAATTTCTTACTCCGTTGAGACCCAAAAAAAGCTCAATTCCTGCCTTAACCACTCGGCTTTTACATAGATTAAATAAATGAAGATTATCAACAGCGATGCTGAAAGTAATATTAGGGAGTCAATATATTTTAAAGAAACTAAATACATATAAATCAGTCTGTAATCCAAAGTCTGCATCTAGAGGTTAAGTCGAAATTTTCTGTCAAAATTATTAGCACTGGAATTTAATTTCTTACGACGTTCAGCCACACTTTTTAAAATGGACACAATAAGAAAATAAATGTATTGGGGAACATACGAATAAAGAAAATTGAATTACAGATTTTGTGAAATGCAGACAATTTCATTGGCATAGACATACGGAACGAATTGATAATGAAAAGTTACAAAGAAGAGTTTCGGATTGATTTTCAGGGGAAAGAAGAAGTAAACGTAGACCCAAATAACACTTGACTGCAGGATATTACTAAAACGATGAACGAAAATGTATTACAAGACCATTAGTGAGTAGATAGAACGATTTGGGGAAAAGGAAAATGGTGTAGAAAATTGGTCACAGGAAGATATGATAATGCATTGTGAACCAGTTCATGAACGAATTAATTAATTGACTATTTTTATTACTCATATTATTTTCGTTCAGGTTTTTACAGTTGAAGCCATGTTCTGTACCGAATCTGCATCTTTTCGATCAAGAATATCTTCTGGGGAAATATTACGGTAAAACATGGTGGATAACAACAGAACTTCACAAAACGTTCAACGCATTGTGTAGATTGGGACAAATTAAAATACTTTCCATGGGACATTTTTTCTCGGCTTTTCAGAAATATCCCATGGTATTATTTTTTTCTCTCGATCTTCAAATATGTTACACTTTTAGTGAATTTTTACTGCTGTTCGCCCTGTTTTACGGTAATTTCACTTTTTGCTACTACGATAATTTTTGCCTTCCTGAATATCCGTTCCGGTAGGCGTTCATGTAAAGATTTTTAGGTCATTGTTGTTGTTGAATCCGCTGTATGTGTCCTAATCTTTATAATTTCTTTTAGAAAATTTCGAATGAATGAAGCTATTGCGGTTGTTCTTATGAAAACAGTTACAGATAGTCACCGAACCTGCGTAATTTTCACCTAAAATTATCATGAGCAAAATTTATATGTATATGAGATGGCATTGCGTTAGATGGTTCACAACATTGTATGGGAAAGCATTATATATAAGAGGAAGGAAAATTAATGTTAGCACTTGGATACCTGGATAGCGACGACGGTGTCACACAAATGTGTAGAAGTTAGAGGGTTTCATCCTGATTCAAGCATTACTTTTTCTTCTCATGTAATATATAAATATATAATTTTACTAGATCATTTAATATGTAATGAACGTAATTTAAATCCTGGATTGCCTTTCATAGGAAATGAACGAAATTTTAAAGACCGTATCTTGAGTCGTTGCTTTATAACGTCTCGATGTTTCATTGTTTTCCGATAGATGACTGTAATGTACTTTAGTTTTAATTTTACGGCTGTTAATGAATTATAAACAAAGCAGAGAACTGTGATTGAATCCCTTTCTGCGGAGCAGGTGACTGTGTCAAACATTCACAGACGCTTACAAAATGTATATGGGGATCAATCAGTGGGTAGGAGTACTGTTAATCGTTGGGTTAGCAGAATATTACCGGAAGAACAAGGAATGGAAGACTATCAGATCTGCTTAATCTTCAATAACAGTTTTTTGTAGTGCGTGGCAAGGTGCACAGTCACTTGTTGGAAGGTTGCTTTTTATTATTTTTTAAAATTAATTTAAAAACTGGTCTATCATAACCCTCACCTTCACTCCAGGGTGAAAGGTTACAGAATGCATACGAATGAAATATTTAGTGGGTTCATAAATTTTAAGTTCTTATTTATTTGCCTTTTTGGCTCATATAAACATATTTCAAGTCATAAATGCATTCGTATTTTCTTATTTTTTTAGGTAATAGAAATCTGTTTTTTGTTATTGTTGACCTGCTACTTGTCCTATAATAACTATTTGCTAAATTTAATTTTCTTATATTGTTTTAAATTGCAGGGCTTAATTTGGACCCCGGCTTCGTACCAGACGAACCAGGTAATTTCAAAGTGTGTTCTGGCCACAATCTAAATTGAGGGGCGTGGATGAAAAAATTAACTCCACTTATCTAAAAAAAATATGTCATAAGTAACGTGACGAGTGATTTCCAAATAATCAAGATTTGGAAATTAAGAGTGGCATTTGTTAGCACTATTTAACGAATAAAATTAAGCTGTTTACTATAAATCGTTATTTAAATATAGTTCATTTAAAGGCATCCGGTACTTCTTTGGGTTGAAAAAATCTATTTTTTGTTTAAAAAATCCAGGAAGGTCTTTTTTGTCGATGTGTAATATTAGTTTGATGATTTAGGACATATAGACCCATAATAAGGTATTTTTAAAAATTGTGCCTCTGTTCTCTGCTAACGTGCACATTTTTTGTTTTTTGATTTTTTCGTAACTTCTATTTTTGTTATCTTTTGGTATACTTTTCTTTGAAACTATGAAAGATAGGAAAATTATTTTTGGCATGGATACACAGTTTAACGAGCTCTATAATAAGAAGGTAAATTTATCTTTGTACTATTCATAGTGCTTAAACTAAAAAAATAATTATGCAAAATTATTAACAAAAAAAAAGTTCTTTGAATTTTTTAAAATTAAATCACAATCCATATCTGAACACAAACAAACCTTAATGTTGTCAAATGAACTATGGACAATAACATACCAAATTTGGGAAACAATTGGATAAGTAGTTTTTGAGAAAAGTGTACCAAGAGAAGTTGGATTTTTTATTTTTTTAACATTTTTAATTAGGGTCCTACTCATGAAGAAATATGTCTAAAGGTTAACCAGCATATATATGTTCAGGAAGGACTTGTCTGATGAGTGACATAATTGTCATGCACATAACTTAAGAATAAGCCGAACAAATTATTTTTTAATGTTGCATATTTTTAAACTAAATTACATGGAAATTAGTACCGGACGCCCTTAAAATATTTAATACAAACGGCGAGGTTTGAAAACAAATCAGAATTGTATAGTTATGTTTCATTTGTTTATCCAGTGCAATTTGATTATATAATATTGCCATCTGGCGTGGGAAACAAGATCGCAATATTGTAAAATGCACCTTAGTGGAGAAAAAACGAAACATATCAAACTGTACATTATAAGTTATAACTAATATTATAGGTTTCACATAACAAAATCATTGTTTCTTTTTCATCAGACATCAAAGCCACTGCACTCACCTTCCTCTTCTCTGATATGTTTTCAAGTATTTTTCTTTTTGCATTTCTTGCTGCTCTGGCGTCATTAAATTATTGATAGACGAACTGATTAAAATCTCAATGTTTGTTAAAATACTTCTCTTGTATCATTTTAGCAGTAACATTCCACGTGGATTTCAGATTGTGTAGTATTCTCCATTTTATTTCCTCATAAACGCTCCAATCTTTCAGTATGTTGGAAATACCTTTTTGTTGGAGTTTCTGATGTTTATACATAATTTCGTTTTTGACAAAATCTTTCGAACTGGCTCCAAATATATGTCCTATTACATTGAGTAGGGCTATTTTGAGGCTTACATTGCTGGATTATTTCGTCTATATCTTCATTTGAAGCCCAGCCAAATCTCGAGTCTGCCATTTTGTATATTCAAACCTGGCAGCTTTGTTGAATAGTCAGTCACTTCAAAATAATGTTCTGATCTGTTCAGAATAATAAAAAGAGGACATTTCGTTATTACAAAAGCAGGAGGTGGTTAAGAGGGAGGTGAAATACGACTGTTATTGGTTGTAAAACAAAATTCATTGATACATGATTGGCCAGTAACTCCCATTTGCGGTATGAGTTAATAGTCTGCAATATCGACATCGTCATTAAGTTTTGAAACAAGTTATAACTAGCTATCTCAACTGGCACTACCGGATCCGAAGGTTATTAGTCACACGGAAATAAGCTCTCTTTATATCCTTATCCTAAGGTAATATTTTTCAATCATTCCCTGTATATTTCACCTTCCTCAAATCATGATTAATAGTATTCTCAAGTCTCATTCTATTACCCGTCTTTTATTCCCCATTACTGCCACGTGTCCCCCCTACCGAAGTCTACTAGACTTAACTGTTCTTACTACATCTTTTTCCCATGAAGTTCACCGTTATGTAAGTCATATTACATTTTCCAGTAGGGCGGACGATATAGCCATGCAACTGTGGGCCACATTCGGCTATTCCCGACGATTAGATAGACTGGAAAATGTGACCTGTGGAATACCGATTTGAAGTAACTTATATTGTTAGTACACGTAATCCCTCATTCAAATCACAGTCTCATAATTGGATGACGTTATGCATCAACCGGCTATGCGCAATTATGTAAATTTCGAGAAAGATATGTTTGAAGTTTAAGTCAATCTTCACTACCTATTGTAGCAACCAACTAATAATACTGGATGCTGCAAGTTGGTTTCCTTGTTTGAGAGTTATGCATCAACAACCTAAGAGCGGAAGTATTTGGTACTTAGCTGCACGATGAAACATTTAGAATAGCATTACGAATATCTGCTTTCATAGCCGTTTGTTGAAAAACATACAATCTCTGATAACACTGATGGCGTTTACAGTTTCTTTAATAATACGGCTATATTTAAATATTTGGCGCTAAAAGTGTGTGTACACTTACTTTATGAGCCAATGCAACAGAGACCGTCAAAGTCTCAAGTTTTCTATAAAATGGCGCTTAGTCGGTTGTGCACAACTCCGTTCAATTTATTGTCTATCATCAGTTTTACATTTTTAATTACTGAAATAATTGTTATAAATGTGATATTGTTGCGTTCAGGTGTTCACGAATTACACGAAGCAGAAGGCATTTTAGATTTTGCAGCACACATGCAAGTACAAGAAGCGGCAGCAATGCAAGAACAACAAGCGGCAGCATTGCAACTGCAACAAGCACCAGGATTTCAGCTCCAAGATGCAGGAGCAATGCTGCAGCAGGAACCTGGTTAGTTAAAAGCATAACAGTATACACACATCAGAACGTGCACACCCGAAGTATGCGAGTTCAAATTCCGGTGGAGTCAGGATTTTTTTAAACTCACTTATAACGTCTGGTGGCACCATGATCCTGGGGTTTACTCATACTCTAACGGATATAATTAGCAGACGTCTGTTTTGAGGTAAACGCGGGCAGGCTAATAACCCGGCTAATATCTCATGTCGATTCCATGGGTAGGAGACTTAACCTCCTACTACTGCAAGGGCTTAAAGTTTCTACTGAGAATGAAATAATTACAACATTATATCCTAGTTTAATTTTTAGTAATTATTTGTCTTCAACGATATCGTTCAAATGAATGATACAATGTGAATTATTAGTTAATAAAAATGTAACCATAGCAGTATTAATAACTATACTGAATATGCATTTCAATAATCTGTTAGAGTTCATGCTGAGACGTATGACCATAAAAATGTATTCTCCTTTTTGCATACTACATCTAAGTATTTCAATTAATTGTAATGCATTTCAGTCTTGACGTATATTATTGTATTATTTTGACATTACGTTTCTATGATTTTCTTAAAATGTTGTATGTATACTTACTTTATAAGCCAATGCAACAGATAGCATCAACGTCTCAAGTTTTCTAAAAATGGCGTTTAGTCGGTTCATGCACAACTGCGTTCAATTTATTGTCTATCATCAGTTTTACATTTAAAATTATTGAAATAATTGTTATAAAAGTGATATTATTGTGTTTCAGATGTTCACGAATTACACCAAGCAGAAGGGATTTTAGATTTTCAAGCAGCAATGCAAGAACAACAAGCGGCAGCATTGCAACTGCAAGAAGAACCAGGACTTCAGCTCCAAGAAGCAGGAGCAATGCTGCAGCAGGAACCTGGTTAGTTAAAAGCATAACAGTATACACACATCAGAACGTGCACACCCGAAGTATGCGAGTTCAAATTCCGGTGGAGTCAGAATTTTTTTAAACTCACTTATAACGTCTGGTGGCACCATGATCCTGGGGTTTACTCATACTCTAACGGATATAATTAGCAGACGTCTGTTTTGGGGTAAAGGCGGGCGGGCTAATATCTCATGCCGATTCCATAGGTAGGAGAATTAACCTTCTACTACGACAAGGGCATAAAGCTTCTAATGAGAATGAAATAATTACAACATTAAATCCTAGTTTAATTTTTAGTAATTATTTGTCTTCAACGATATCGTTCAAAGGAATGATAAAATGTGAATTATTAGTTAATCAAAATGTAATCATAGCAGTATTAATAACTAGATTGAATATGTATTTCAAAAATTGTTAGAGTTCATGCTGAGAAGAATGACCATAAAAATGTATTCTCCTTTTTGCATACTACATCTAAGTATTTCAATTATTTGTAATGCATTTCAGTCTTGACGTATATTATTTTATTATTTTGACATTATGTTCCATTATTTTCTTAAAATGTTCCATTCCTTTAGCTCAAGTTTCACCATTTGGCCATTGAAATTAATGGTTAGTATTTCTGCTGTATATAATGATTCTGGCTAGATCACTGTCTTGTAATGCGTAATTCTGAATCCATGGGATTTTTGTTGTATACTGGATATTTTGTGTTAGTTAGAAAGCCATTTGAAGATTATTTTGTTCTGGATTCCACTGATATGAATTACACAACATTCAAACTAATCCATTCTCCGACATATTGAATTCTTTGACTATTTTAACCTTTTGTTCTTGAACTTTGAGAAATTTATGTTGTTTTATTTGTCATAATCTTAGTTTTCGAAGGAAATGTGAATACCTATTTATCTCCTTGTTCTTTAGTTCAAGGATTTACTGATTGTTATAATGTGAAGAAGGATTTGTGTCCCTGAAAGGATTACTAGTTTAGGTTGGGCTTAATCTTTGGTAGAGTCGGATTCTATTCCCAGGGTCGGAAGTTGTACACTGGAGGTTAGGAAGACGCTGCAAAATCACAAAATTGTTTCTTCTAGAAATAATTGTAAATTTATTCAATTCCTAAGTTCCCAGCTGATCAAGTAGATGCAGGTGGTATTATTCATCACCGTCATTTTAAAATAATCTCTTCTCTCTTATTAAAATTAATTCTTCTTCTTTTATAATTTTAAATCATACTTTAATCACTCCTTTCATGTACTAAGTATTACATTTTGTCAGAAGAGTCAGTGTTGCTTCTATCCTCGACGAAAATTTTATATAGAATGCATAATTTTATTACAGGATAAATTTAAGAACATTATTACATAACATGATGTTACTTTAAATTTCTATTGGTTAATAGTCCTTTAAATTTTATTTGTTAAATAACAAGGATAATATTTTAATATCCAATCAGAGATTATTTTACTTTTATTCAAGAATATGAAGTTATTCTGATGTTTTTATTAAAGTTTAGTAGAATGATTAATAATTTTGAAAACGATAAATTAAAACAAATCTTAAAAGCATTCTTTACATAAATCTTTATCTAGTAAAATTTACTTATTTGCTATTAAGACATTTTTTGATCTTTTATTTAACAACTTGTATGAATTAGTGATACATTTATTCTTTTTATTTAAGTTATATTTAAATATTGAATGGCAAATACAGCTAAGTAAATATTTTTAACTAGGAACTACCATAGTAGACACAACTATGTTTGCAGATGATCAGGTCATATGTGCAGAATCAGAAAAAGCCACACTACCGCTCAAGAAAACCATGGAGAAATATAATAACAGGAATCCAACGAAAAAAACGAATACAATGGCCTCTCGGGGAAAATATGCAGTTCATTCGAAAATAGTTTTGAACGATGAAATTATGGAACAGGTACAGAGTTTTAAACATTTAGGATGTCACATATCTTACAATTGGGAGAATGATATACATGAAAAGATCATAAATTTCAAGGTATGTATGGGACTATTAAAAGAACACTACAAACAAAAACAGCAAAAGAAACGATGCTAAAGTTTTATAAGGTAATGAAGTCCCCATTTGATATATGGATCAGAGAAATGGGTCATGAATAAATCAGACACAAGATTACTAGAAACATCAGAGGCGAAATTCCTTATGATAGCTGCAGGATATACTGTTGGAGATCACATTCTTAGTGAAACTATTATGGAAAAACTCAAATGTTTAACTAAATGAAAATAGTACAAAACTATAAACAAAAATGACATGAACATATTTTAAGAATGGACTCTTCTATGCTAACAAAGAAGCACTGTTCTACCAACCTCAAGGCTATAGAGATGTGGGACGTACTACAAGACGTTGAGAAGATGAATTCTGAGCATGATGATGATGATGATGATGATATTTAAATATTAAAAATAATTTTCAATAGAAGATTGTTAACTTCAACGTTCATAACTATTATATTAGAATCCTGCTTTAATTAGTAGATATTATATTTTAATCTCCTTACTACTATTTAGTAATTAATAGTAGACCGAACGTCTAAAAGACAATGTATGCAAAACATGTGTTACACTGAAACTCGGAAACAGAAAATACTCTAAATAATCTTGTTTTTTATAACCTCTGCTAGATTTTGTTAAGAAAAAATTGAGGGTTTACGGGGACTAACAACCTAAGTGATTATATTTCACATATTACATTTTCCTATCTAACACTCGGGAATAGGTGAATGTAATCTCTGATGGGACTGATGGCGTTTACATTTTATTTAATAATAAAGCAATATTTAAATATTTGGCGCTAAAGTGTGTGTACACTTACTTTATGAGCCAATGCAACAGATAGCATCATAATCTCATTTTTATAAAAAAAATGGCGCTTAGTCGGTTGATGCATTAGTTTGTTCAATTTATTGTCTGTCGTCAGTTTCACATTTTAAATTATTAAACTCATTGTTATAAACTTGATATTGTTGCATTTCAGCTGGCTTGATTCTGCATGAGGCGCCGGGGGCCCTTAATTTAGCTCAAGCTGCTCAACAGCAAGGTTAGTTCAAAGCATATACACACTAACATAATGTATGATTGAAAACTATAAAATAGTTACCGTAGATCCGTCTCGTAACTGTTTTAAAACTCTCTAGGCCTTTCGGGACCAGTCCCATCATTAGCAGAATGCATTAGGTCCGTACTTGTTGACCCTTGTTGAAGCACAACTTGGTTGTGAATATTTTGTATAGAGGATTGTGTGAACTGTGTACGTTCTCATTAAGAATCACGTTGTTGTCGATTTCTCTTAGGATTGTGATTTCCTCCAGTATATTTATCTTCATTGGAATGTTTTCTCTATGTAATATACACACATAGGAATGTGCAAGCGGAAGTTTGGCGGTTCAAATTCCGCTATTTTCAAAATGGATTTAAAACTTCTGGTGGCACCAGGTCCTGGCGTTTACATATAAGAACCAGAAGTTTGTTTCTGGGGATAAAGGCGGCCGGACTAACAACCCGGCTAATATTTACTACTGCAAGAGTGTAAGGCGTCTAGTGAGATCGCTTAAAAATAATTACAACATTAAATCATTGTTTAATTTTTAGTAATTAATTGTCCACACTCAACGATTTCGTCCAAATGAAAGATAAAAGGTGAAATATTAGTTGATAAAAATCTAACCATAGTAGTAAATATAGCCGGCAGTAGCATTGCTGCCGATAGGGTTACCCATGCCGGACTGGTCGAAGGTGATAAGCCAGACGAAAAAAGTACCTTGGTCGAAAGAGTGACGATCCGTCAAGAAATGCGGACATGGGTTCAACTGGGGTAAAATGTTCCGGAGGTCAAATAGTCCCCCATTCGGTTCTACGGGCGGGGCTACTTCAGGGAACCCATGCCAAACGCTCAAACACAGGGACATGTTCCTAGGAACATGGAATGTTAGGACTTTATACAATAGCGGGGCACTAGAGATATTAACGCGGGAACTAGATAAATCGCACTTGGATATAGTCGCTTTACAGGAAGTTAGGTGGCCAGGAGGAAGGTAGTCAGGAATCAGGAAGCTTTGCATTATACTACGAGGGTGCAGAAAGACCTGCATTTGGAACGGGTTTTTTAGTCAGGAGGATCCTATCCGCTAGCCGAGATATTAAGTATGTTAGTGATTCTGAAGGGTAAACAACATGACTTTATAATTGTAAATGTACACACGCCCCCACAGAAGATAAAGATGACAAGATCAAGGATGAGTTCTATGAAGAATTAGAATGCGTATTTGATAGCCTTTCACGATATCATATGAAAATTGTCTTAGGAGATTTTAATGCAAAAGTGGGGCGGGAAGATATATTCAAACCAACAATAGGCAAATTCAGTCTTCATGAAGATAGTAACGACAACGGGGTTAGATTAGTCACATTTGCCACATCAAAGAATCTCATTGTTAAGAGCACAACATTTCAGCATAAGGATATACATAAATACACTTGGACGTCCCCAGATGGAGAAACTCGGAACCAGATAGATCATGTATTAGTGGATAAACGCTGGCACAGTAGCATCATTGATGTTAAATCAGTTAGAGGGACAGACTGCAATTCGGATCATCATCTGGTCAGAGTGAAAATCAGACAACGGCTATCGCTTATGAGAGGAACAAACGCTAAAGATGATTCTGTAAAATTTGAATTAAAAAACTTGAAAAAATGATGAAATGCGGCAAGAATACCAAATGAAAATTGCTAATAGATTTGAAGTACTGGAATCTTCAGATGACAATGTGGCAAACGAAGAAGAAACTGATATAAATAAAGAATGGGAGGCTATAAGAGATACTATTAAATTGTCAGCAATAGAAAGCATTGGTTGTTTAAAAAAGAGGCAAAACAAGAAATGGTTTGATGAGGAATGTGCCGACATTGTAAAGAAAAGAAAGCTAGCAAAAATGAAATGGTTACACGAGCCAAATGAGTTAAATTTAGAGCAATTGGGTAGTATTAGACGGGAAACCACCAAGCTACTAAAGAGTAAAAAGAGGCAATATTTGAGAGAGAAGATAATAATGATCTTGAAATGAATGCAAAAAATAGGAACATTAGAGAATTATATCAGGGAATTAGTATAGAGAAGAAGGGGTTTCAGGCTAGATCAAACATAATTCGGAATGAAAATGGGGATATGATTGCAGATTCCAGGAGTATATTAAATAGATGGAAAAGTTACTTTAATCAGCTATTAAATGTACATACAGAACAGAACATTGAGGAGGTGGTTTACAGACAGCAGAAATGCTAGTCGCAGAGCCAAGTGCATTAGAGGTTGAAATGGCGATTGAAAAAATGAAGACGTATAAAGCATCAGGTTCAGATGAGATCCCAGCAGAACTGATAAAATCAGGAGGAGAAAAATTAATGGACAGAATACGCTGGTTGCTTAGTATGATTTGGGAAAAAGAAGCTCTTCCAGATGAATGGAAGGAGTCAATTATCGTACCAATTTATAAGAAAGGAGATAAAACTGATTGCAACAACTACAGGGGCATCTCATTACTTTCGACTTCGTACAAATTCTTACAAATATATTAGTAAGCAGACTTACTACCTATATTGATGACATTCTAGGAGATCATCAATGTGCATTTAGAAGAAACAGGTCTACAACAGGTCAGATTTTTAGTATAAGACAGATTTTAGAAATGAAATGGGAATATAATGGTACTGTACATCAACTATACGTAGACTTCAAAAAAGCGTATGATTCAATTAAGAGGGAGAAGTTATATAGTATGCTGCTGGAGTTCGGAATTCCTAAAAAGTTAGTTAGACTTATACGAATGTGTCTAAATGGCACAAAGAGTAGGGTGCGTGTAGGCAAACAGTTTTCGGACACTTTTGAAATCCAGAATGGGTTGAAGCAAGGAGATGCACTATCTCCTCTACTATTTAATTTTGTACTAGAGCATGCCATTAAATCTTTAGAGAATGAGGAAGGCTTACAACTGAATGGTATTAATAAGCTGTTAGTATATGCTGATGATGTAGTATCATTGACCGATAGCGAGGATATAATAAAGAATAATACTCGCACACTATTGAGTAATACTAAGAAATTAGGACTGGAAGTAAATATCAATAAAACTAAATATATGGTCACACGTAGAAATTCATTATATAATGGAAATGGACAGCTAATGATAAATGAGGGAAATTTTTAGGAAGTGGCTGAATTCAAATACCTAGGAACAATGATCACAAATAGGAATGAGATGCACAAAGAAATTAAACATAGGCTCAATTCTGGAAATGCATGCTATTATGCATTGAAGAGACTCTTGATGTGCCAACTCCTTTCAAAAAACGTTAAACTGAAAATATATAAAACTATTATTCTACGAGTTATATTATATGGGTGCGAAACATGGACTCTTACTTTAAGAGAGGAAAGGAGATTACAAGTATTTGAGAATAAAGTACTTAGGAAAATTTTTGGACCAAAGAGAGATGAACAGACAGGTGAATGGAGAAGACTACATAACAATGAACTACATGGTCTTTATAGGAAGACAGATATAATAAGAACAGTTAAGTCTTATAGACTGCGTTGGGCAGGAAATGTTGCACGTATGGGAAATTAAAGACTTGCATGGAAGCTTCTTGTAGGAAAGCCAGAGGGAAAACCCCCAGTTGGAAGGCCAAGAATGAGGTGGGACAATAACATTAACTATGATTTGAGGGAAGTAGATTATACAGGGAATGATTGGAAAGCATTAGCTCAGGATAGGGATGTATGGGGAGCTTATGTCCGTGCGGCCATGAACGTTCGATAGTGCCAGTGAGTAAGTAAGTAAGTAGTAATAATAACTAGATTAAATATTAATTTAAATACATTTTTTATCAGAAAATGAAAAATAAATTGTCAAATATTAAGAAAAACATTATTATGACATAACCGCTGCCTTCTCGTGGTATAACGCTGCCGTATCACACAGCTGGCCCTGGTTCGTTTCCAGGTCCAGATTGGCTTCCAGGATGTGTTTTTATCGGGGGTTTTTCGTCACCTGTAAGACAAATGTCATGTGGCACAGTAATCCAAAACATCACCTGGCCATCATTACCATCATCATCACCACCACCACCTAACATATATAATCGGGACAGCGTAACTTCGCCTTCCAGGTGTCTCAACCTCAGGAACGCGTTACAATAATCCCATGCCAGTATATAATACCACGTTGTCGAAATGACAACGTGGTGGCATTGAATAAAAAAACATATAGCCTAATTAGAGTAGAGAAATCTGTAAGTCTACCCTTTAATTATATACTTACTCTTAATTACTCACTGGCACTATCGAGCCCGTAGGTTCATGGCCCACGGACATAAGCTCTCCATACATCCCTATTCTGAGCTAATGTTTTTTAAATATATATCAATACGAATTAATGCTGTCTCTGCTGTCCATTTTGTAGGTGATCCACAAGTTCCTGATGCTGCTAACATTCCTGTGATGCTGTGTAAGTTCAATTTGTTAAATATTACAAGAGGGCGGATAGAGGCTCTATCGAACATTCAGCGTAGTCGGTCGGCATGCGACTGTGTCAACTCACTGTAACTTCATAACGTAAAGATGATGGGAGAAAGAGAACACCAAAGCAATCTAGCGTCAAGTTTCGCTTAATCTTTCGAGTCTTGGCGAACGCCCACACTCTGTCTAGTGACGGTCGAATGTCGAGTACCCTGCATCTTTGATAGCGCCTTCTTTGCAGCTCGCAGCTCACTCCCTCTCTTCCTCTCTCTCTTTCTCTCTCTCTCTCCTCTCTCTTCAAAACTGAATAGAACCAAAACAAGGTTGTAATCCTCATTTAGCAAATGCCGAAGGAATGGAGCTATTAAGGTTTTTCTCGCGAAAATATTTTTGAAAATTTTCTAATATATATGTATATATATATATATATATGTACACACACATACACAGAATGTTAACACTGAAAGTTGAGTGGCGAAAATGATATGTCACTAACAATAAAGTGAGAAGTATCGTGTTAAACTCTTGGTTCAGGAGTTATTTGGTCTTGATTGGTATATATCTAAATTCAATGATAACATCCGAATAATATAGTATTGTAAATGAAGAAGTTCTCATTAATAGTGATTTCTTGTTGTAAAGCCACAAGATGACACTGCGAGAGTTATTCTGCTAAGTCGAAGTTAGAGAAATATAAGCAAAGACAATTTGATGTTTTCATTGGGATCCTCTTACCAGTTTTTTTAGAAAGAGTGCGCATCTTCTGCATGTTCCCAGTGAATCGCACATTCAAAATGACATCGAATACATATTACATTAAAAACCGACATAACGTATGACCCAACTTATAATATATATACATCGCTAATGACCCCCGTGTTAAATGCAGCACATTAGACAACAATAACAATAGATATTTATTTTTTGGTCATGGTATTTTATCGGTGTTACCAGACAGGATCGCTAAAGATCTGCACATTTAAAAAAAATAAAAATTCCTTGACAAGAACCTCAATTATTCATTCCATCGAAATGCGCAAAAACTATTTACCGAGGATCTTTTTAATCTACATGTCATTAAGCCTATTGAACAATATTTAAAGTGACAGAAATAATAATTAATGACCCTTAACAGAGTACATAGATAGGTGAATACTATGCTAGCTATTACAGTTTTGATAAGACATTACCTGTTGCTTTAATAAAAAACCAATTAATACAGAGTAATGCCAATTCTTAACTAATTTTTAATAACTTGTACTTTTTTATAAACACGGTATAACACTGAGAGAAATCGGGGGATTGCGAGTGTTGGGAGACAGAGCTGTAGGCGCGGCAACGGCACGCACATTTCCTATAGCTCATCGACAATGAAACATGCCGCTCACTACAGTGGAATTTTGTGCTTTTATCTGAACTCACAAGTCATGTAATTTGATGCTTCAGTAATAACTCTGGTTGATTTGTATTTTCCAGACGTAGCACCTGCTCATGCTCAAGATTTTCAAGAGGAAGCTGAGCAAATCATGATTGCTCTGCAAAATCTAAACCTCATCGTGGATATAGCCCAGGCCGGTCTTTGGCCGCCGGGCAGTCAGGAATAGGTAATAATAATAATAATAATAATAATAATAATAATAATAATAATAATAATAATAATAACTATTATTATTATTATTAATTTTTGAGAGTCCAGAAACAAACATCAAAATTTCACCTTAACCCTTAAATGCATAATTTTTTATTTTGACTTTCAGAAGTCTTTTTTTTGAGCCCTATGGAAGGATTGTAGAGAGGGAAAATAATGAAAAAAATTCAGGCAACTATTTCAGGAGAAACATTATCATTTTTTGAATGTTGCATATCTGCTATATAATACTCGTACGTGTAAAGTCACCACTTTCTAGAATACACATAACACACTGAAATTAACAAACATGTATTGATTCTTAGTACTGAATGTTATGGGAAATTAATACAAAGGATGTGTGAGAAGAAATTTGAAATGAAATAGTTGAACGTGTGAAAGCAATATATTAATAGTAAACATTTGAACTTATTGGAACTTTTTATTACGCTACACATGAAACTTTCTGTAACAATTTTTTATCTTTGTTAAAACACAGAAACATATCAAATTTTGTACATGAACAAATGTAAATCCACTGCATTCGGGAAATCTGCATCGATTTTGGTTTCATACTCCAATTTCGCCAGTGGTCAGTCGATACTCTACGCAGTTTTTTGGTTGAACAACAGCCGTTGGACATTTCTTTTTTCTTGCTTCAAGTTGCTGCTCTATATCACTCTCTTTTCTGGCTGTTATTTCCATACTGCAGAAACAATGTTCTACTTCAATCCTGAAATGTTTCTGATTGAGGAGCATGGCATTAGCATTATTTGCCAAATGCACTTCCTTATACAGTATCCATGCATTTATGATCGACAGATCAGGCAAATGGTAAAAGAGCCTGAATACTTCTTTCTCGATTTCAATTGAATATTATGACGACCCAAATGATTGTCGAACATATCCACACATCCCCATATGCTTGTTGTATACCAGTACAAACTTCTGGACGGTCAATGTATTTTGTGTGACTTTGTACTTTTCGTTCATAACGTTTCCAAATTATATGTCGACACCATCCACATTTGCAACATATTCTTCTGAGACCCACTTGGTAATTTACTAAGTTCCTTCGCGGTTGCGACTTTACAATCAGGAATTCTATTTCTGCGTGCCAAGCCCTGTAGCTGAAGATATACTAGAAGAGGAACAAAGTATGGTAGTTGTCAAAGTAAACCTTGTGCTTTATATGTTTTGGAATATTTCTTGCAAGTCTAATTACCACATTTGAAATTGCTCCTATCTGGCTCTCTCGGCAGGCGAGAGGCAGGGTCGTTCTCTTGTTCTGTATATATTTCCAATTTGTATGCAAATCCAGATGTAGAACAGTTTGTAGTTTGTTTTGCATATATTGTCTTGGATGATGTTTTACCTTAGTGGCGCACATTTGGTCATCAACTGATAGACATTCATCCATACAAACTGTGGAAAAATTCTGAAGTAGAGAAACAACAGGCCTCAGTTTATCTAGCTAGTCATTACAGGTTCATTCTCTTGGTATTTTCGTTTCATTATCATGCTCGAATTTTTTGTTTTCAAAATTATTGCATGACATGGCGTTTTTTACTAGATCTATTTCAATTATATTACTCCTAAAATCTCTTATGTTGTTATTATGAGTAACAGTAGTAAGTGCACTGTCCAGTATATTTCTGAACATCATATTTTGTTATTTGGAATGCTTTATTAGGGTCTTTCTGAGAAGCATATTTTCATCTACAATTCTCTGAATCAATTCATCTGTCAAAAAGTATTTCACAAATTGAAATGGAGTTTCTAGATTTTAATGCTATTAGAATAACCTAAATAGCCTTTGAACATTTGTCATAATCAGAGACAAAAATATTATTTCATTTCCAAATATATGGATTATGTTTTTTGTTAGATGTAATGCCAGGAACTTTGTTACTCGCATTAGGTATTTGTTGAAAGGTGAATTATACAGAGGATGATAGAAAAACTTTAGCTCAGGTTATGGAGCATGGGGAAATTACATCCGCGCTGCCATGAACCTCCGGGTTCAATAGTTACCAGTAATTTAGTCATAATACATAGTGATTTCAGCCAACTATAAGGGTTGGGGGACTATATGCAATCCCTAACTGCTTGATCACCCACATCTGTGATCGACACATGTGGGTGTTGGGGCGGCAAAGGTTCACGTAAGTCTCTCATGCCATGAAGGTTTTGGCCATACCATCTCCGTCTTCCGTAACCTGAGTTTCTCATCTTATTTTTTAAAATAAATGTCTTGTTAGCACATGATGTTGAATAGAGTGAGGCAGTTAGTCGCTCTTCGCGGAAAGCTTGGTCCTTGAAGAATACCGGCCTTATTTTTAAATTCTAGAAATTTCCATAGTTGAACGAAGCTGTTTGTTTACAAAAAAATTATAGCACACATTTTATTGACATGCGATCCAACAATACTTCAAAGCAGTCACGGTTTGCTGATTATAGGAAAAGTCACGTTTTAAGATAGTAAACTAGCTAACTGGGTTGCACTGTAAAACCAGCGGCGTTATGGTCTTTTGGTCATATTTCTCTTCATACGTTCTTGGCCTGAACTAATAAATGTTGAAATCTCTTATTAACTAATTCTGAAGGTATGAAGCCATTGAGGTAGTTCTCACAAAACAAGACTTTATTAAATAATACATTACAAAACTCCGTTGAGGTCATTATATTAAAACTTTAAGTAATATAAAATAGTATCTGAGATCTCAGTCGTCCTCAGTAATCAACAGATTAGTAGGAGACCTTTCGAAAACTTACGTTTCATCCTCTGCTGTCAGTTTGGTCAGAAGATGAAACTTAATTTTTCGAAAGGCCTCGTAGAAAACTACACTGCTGATTATTTAGGACGGCTGAGATCTCAGGAACTAATTCATATTTCTTAAAATCTCATGAAACAACTAATAAATATATATTTTCTTCGATCATAACTAGTAGATACTGAATGTGACAATGACGTTTATATAATTTTATTATTAATGAGAATTCTCCTCAATACAGAAGTTTGTCTTAAGTCTAACAATTACAAAATATAGAATACGTTACAATATTTACATGTAAAATTCACAAAGTAAATCATTACTTATCAGAACTTACACTCTTTATGATGTTAAGCCAATTGTATCTATACTGTAGGCCTACATCATCCTCCACTACACCTAATCTAACCATTGACATATACACATTCTGTATCCATATAGTTGCAGGTCGTATAATGTTTACACTGAAGTCTGAGTAGCGAAAATGGTATCCCACTAACATATAGAGTCAGAAGTTGTGTGTACAAATCTCGGTTCAGGAGTTAATTTCTTGTGCCACATTTGGCCTTTATTGGTATATATCATAATTTAATTATATCATCCAAATAATACAGCGTTACTAGTAAATTAAAAACTTGTCATTAATAGTGCTTTCTTGCTGTAGAAGCCACAAGATGGCACTGCGAAAGTTATCCTGCTGCGTCTTATGTTAGAATATATGCAAAGAAGGATGAATGTTTTAACTGGAAACATCTTTCCAGTTGTTGAGAAAAATATGTGCATCTACTGTCCTTATTCTCCATATATTTTATTAGTCCATATATTCTGATCAGTATCTTCCTTTCAAATCTTTCCTTGGCAAACTTAGATATCTTACTTTAGATAGTTAGGTACTGTAGGCCTATACTCATAAATCTTATTACAAATATTATTTGAAACTGATTTTTTGTATTCTGTATCAATAGCGAAGGTAAGCTAATATCCAATATCAAAATTGTTACAAGTGTTCACAAAATTATTCCTCATTACAGGACACTCCAGAGAATGAATTTGTATTTCGGATTTTTGATGATGATTACCTCCTATGAGAACTGGTACAATTTTTTATCCATCCTTTCTCAATTTTGATTATTACACAGACATATTTATCATAGCATGTCTTCAATCTGTTTTCTGATGATGTTTAGGAAGGCGATGAATCTGATGAAGCCAACAAGATGAAATAGAAGCACGGAAGTCCTTGACACCACTGATCATTCTGTTAGCGTGGGTTAAGTTAATCATGATCACAGGAGGAACTCCTTTACTTTCTCCTCAATAAGAGATGTTGAAGAAGTAAGCAAACTCTCCTTCAGTACATGCCTTGGATAATGCTGTGATTCTACCGTTTAGTCTGAGCTTATATTCTATGTTCAGAGATGTCGACGATGAAGGTTATCGGTTTGTAAACTATCCTTGTAATGACAAGTGAACCCAGATTTAAACGATGATGTGCCCCACCTAAGCCAAAAACTGTTTCTAATTGTCGTATTCCTAGTTGCAACAGTAATGCTGAATCTATTAATTGGCTTTGCTGTGGGACACACAAGCCACAAAAGATGAAAAGCAGATGTTCTTAGTTTGATGTACATTGTTAAATTAGTTATTTATATATGAAAATTCCTTACATCAATCAAAATGAATATGATGCTTCACAAACCCATAACAATGAAAGCAACGGGAAGCTACCACACCTAAAATTCCCTAGTAAAGCTGCAAAGCATAGCATGAAAATGGTATGATTGTAGTGAAAGACGTGCCCTCGGGCAGAATTACTATGAGTGGATGGATATCCATAAAAGCAAAAAGGCAATATCATCTTCGGAATAAATAAGGGTATAATTTAATCAGCTATGGATATTGTATTACGCAAGAAAAACTTGTTCACCATAAAACTGCAGGGACAAAATACTTAGGAAGTATTGGAGGACATACCGGAAAAATAGTTGAAAATACTCTACAGAATGTGGGAGAAATGCTGAAATAAATAATGTATTTAAAATAAAGGAGATGTACTTACACCGGACCTTCAGGATAACTAAAAATTGTAATACAACATTAAAACAGACCAATAAGGCTAATAAATAACTGTTATTTTTATTAAATATATAGTAAGTTTCTTGAATATAATGTAATTGGTGTTTATTCTATTTACTTCCTCCTTCAGTGAATAATTGATTTCGTAAATCATATTAAAAATTCCATTAATTCAACAGTTATACATCTCAAAACTTTAAACGTAAAAGTTGAATTTAAAAAATGCAAATTTTCAAAAAAATTAACTACATTTTAGACATGTTTACTGTTAATGTTATTTCATCTCCATCGCTTTGCCATATTGGATTGCTTAAGTGACAATCACCAATAAACGTAAATGTTTATTAATCACAACATCAGAAAATATGGTATTTTCTAACAAAGAAAATTGTGAACCATTGCATATGGGTACCTACCTTGAAATTTCTCTAAGAGAAGCGGTGTGATTTACCAAGGCCGTGTAAAATAATGTGTTTAACTACAAGGCACATAAATCGAAGCCATAGTTAACAATGGCAACCCACTGTATGGAGCAGATGTACATCCCCGTATGAGTTAAGAGTGAGGGTTATCCTGTCTGCCAATACAAGAGTTGTATTACTTATCTATAGTTTAAATGAGAGATTTGGCGCTTGATTTTAGTGCCTTTCAGTTAAAAACGAGTTTTTTTTGGGAGGACACGGCCTTTGTACATCATCACAATGCTTCTTTGCAAGGAATTTCATGGTAGGTTTCGGCATGCAGTGATTGACAGATCCCTTGAAATTAACATTAAAAATATGAGAAATTGTAGAAACTGGTGAAATTTTTAATCTATAGCAGAGTTGTATTATTACTGGATAAAATGAACATAATAAATTAAACGTCCAAAAAAATTCCAATCAGTAATTTACGAGTTAAACGACGTAAGGTAGCCAGTCAACGCAAATGCATGTTCCTGAAGATAATTATTAATGGTGTAAGTGAAACCTTGTACTGTTCACCATCATGATCAAATTACTTGTATACAGTTGTGTCCTGTCACAATATTCTGCAGTGACATAGGTCATTCATATTCGGGGCTAATTATTTGAATTTGTTAGACACCCAAAATTATTTTGAACTTCATAATGTTAATAATTAAATTGCTAATTGTATTATTAGGAAAAGTATTTTGAGATGCGGGACCTTTCCAAAATTACATTTTTTTCATAACATTAGTTCAATATATACAGGGTGTAAATTAATTATACCGCACAAATTTAACTAGATATAGAGGGGTATTATACGGAAGGTTGTTTCTGATCTCTGATAACAAATGATTTTTAAGTTTTACCTTAAGAAAAGCCGTGTCTTCACCATCGAGCATACTATAATTGATGGCTCTTCACACAAGTTATGGTTCGGCATCGGAGTTTCCGCTGCAGAAGACTCTTATGCAGCACAGCCATGTCTAGAAGTTCCCACTCCTCTTTATATGCTTTCCAGAGACCGTCTACTGTTCGAGGACGCCTATTTCCCAGTGCCCTTTTGAAGAGTCCAAAGATACAAAGTCCATCGGTGATGCATCAGAAGACTTCACTGGGATGTTGCTGAATGGAATAGCATGTATTCCAGTGTCCTGCTCCATTTCTCCAGGAACGCCAAGATTGAACACGAAGTGTGACTGGAGGCCTTGTCTTGGTGCACCCAGACTTGGTTTTTGTCTGTACCATAGAGAACTGGGATTTTAGTCGGGTAATTTGGGGTGAGAACTTCTTCCTGGTAGTACTGGGAGTTGATTTTGGCCTTTTTAGTTACTCTACGAATGGTCAGTTTTTTTAAATGTAGCAATATCCCGCGATGACCATAAATCCAATGGAGAAACTTTCTCTGCATTCGGCATTCCACTTTTGATTTTTTTTTTCTCTATAGTAAATTGCCCGGGGTTTGTTGCACTCTCCTAGATAAACATATGCTTAATCAAATGTAACCAAAAATTTCCATTTTTCTCCTGCCAGGTACTTTCATAGTTTCCCGCTGTTGGTGCGGCATTCGGCAATGTGACGTGGTAATTTATGAACCTTGCTTTTGTGGCGCTTCTCCATGTTTAAATCTTTGTTTATTGTGGTGTTTACAGTCTTAAGGGATTTTCCCAATCTGTTCGCAATCACCCTTTGTGTGGCTGGGTTACCACCAGAGGAAGGACCTTGACCTTCCTGATTACATCTGAGGTGCGGGTAGTAGCAGGTCGTGGAGTTGCCCGTTTTTTTCCTTTTGGAATTAATCCCAACTGATCCTTTCCCTTTTTATTAAGCACTTAGCTAATTCCACACTTTGACACCATAAAATTACGTTTTTGCAAGTCTCAATAATCGTGGAATAAGTATAATTAGCGTCGGAAAGGGCAGTAATGTACCCTTCCCAAAACGGGTCTATCTGATTAGGTATTATGAGAGCAACACGCGTGCGAGTGTAACAGAAGCAGCACACTGACTGGTTTGATCATGTCGCACACTCCTGTCCTAATGACACAATCTACTTGACAAATCGTTATAAGAGATCGGAAACAACCCTCCGTGTAAGCATTTTGAGATAATAAACTAATGGTCTTCGAGTAAAGATGTCCAATTTATGATTCAATTTGTGAAATGGTTGGCACGCCACTGATTATATTAAATTAAAATGGAAATAATGTGATACGGAGACTAACTTGCAACAAGTATGCGCCTTAGGCTCAGTGGTTATAGCAGTCTTAGTACTGACGCAAATGTAAGAGTGATTCATCATGTTCGAAACTACCTACAGTATGTGTACACTTTTTTCCCCTTTCTTCCGTTATTATGCACACTTAGCGACTAAAAGATTGAGCCGCTTCAAAAAACAATTCCCTGTTATGGTCCACTGCGCATGCTCTAAAATCTAAAGCTATTATTCATGAGGGTAAAGCACTGTTAAATGTTTTAAATACGCTGTATTTGGTTTTAATCGTCGTAAATACTTAAAGAACAGTGAAGGAGAAATGTTTCTAGATATTTACGATTGTTCGACAAATGCAGTATCACTCAAATTTCGACATTTCAAATAAAGTTAAACTCTCGTTCATAATGCAAAGTACAAGTCAACCAATATTTAGATAACTAACATCCGACGTTGGAGTAGCACAATCGTTAAATCACTTACCAGAAGATGAAATATGTATAAAAGCCAGTGTTCGAATCCTTCAACAATCTGTTTTTTTATTAATTTGTATATTCGCAAAATACATCATCTAAGTGCTATAACATTTAATTCCTGCATCGTAATCTACGTCCACTTTACACTATATTAAGTAATAGTCCTGGCTTCGTAAACTCTATAACACTATTTACTAACCGGTATAAATTTAATTGTGAGTGAAGTACCACGTTTTAATAATAATGCTATAAATTAACGTAATAAGAGATAATATAGCATCATATATATATATATGTGTGTGTTTGTGTGTGTGTGCGTGTGTGTGTGTGCGTGCGCGCGCGTGCGTGCGTGCGTGTGTGTGTGTGTTTACTTATTTATTACGTATTAGTGAGGAAAAAGTTCACCCTTCAATTAAAATATATAGTTTATATATGTCAGGTTCAACATAACAATAGCCCATAGATCATGGACAATAATAAATAATAATAATAATAATATTTTTGTTGTCCATTATCCATGGTAGTGGTAGTAGTAGTAATAATAATAATAATAATAATAATAATAATAATAATAATAATAATAATAATATTAATAATAATGTGATGTATCGAAAGATGTGAATAATGTAATTACCTGGGGATCAAATTTAACTCAAATTGTACCCTAGAAAATGACATAAAATATAGAATTTAAAATGGCAGATCAGTAATAACAATGTTAAACGGCGTTTTGTGGAATAAGAACAAATGAATGGATACCAAATTAGAAATTTATAAATCCATAATTCGAAGCATCTTAACATATGGTGCAGAACCTTGCACGTTGAATAAAAATTTGAGTGTTTTGCCTCTCCTTTAAAAAACCAATGCTTTCTGATGCTGACAATTTAATAGTATCTCTTATAGCCTCCCATTCTTTATTTATATCAGTTTCTTCTTCATTTGCCACATTGTCATCTGAAGATTCCAGTACTTCAAATCTATTAGCAATTATAATTTGGTATTCTTGCCGCATTTAATAATTTTTCAAGTTTTTTAAATCAAATTTTACAGAATCATCTATAGCGTTTGTTCCTCTCATAAGCGATAGCCGTTGTCTGATTTTCACCCTGACCAGATGATGATCCGAATTGCAGTCTGTCCCTCTAACTGATCTAACATCGATGATGCTACTGTGCCAGCATTTGTCCACTAAAACATGATCTATCTGGTTCCCAGTCTCTCCATCTGGAGACGTCCAGGTGTATTTATGAATATCCTTATGCTGAAATGTTGTGTGAGATTCTTTGATGTGGCAAAGGTGATTAATATAACCCCGCTGTCGTTACTATCTTCATGAAGACTGAATTTGCCTATTGTTGGTTTGAATATATCTTCCGGCCCCACTTTTGCATTAAAATCTCGTAAGACAATATTCATATGATATCGCGAAAGGCTATCAAATAAGCATTCTAATTCTTCATAGAACTCATCCTTGATCTTATCATCTTTATCTTCTGTGGGGGCATGTACATTTACAATTATGAAATCATGTCGTTTACCCTTTAGAATTATGTATGATATCCTATCACAAACAAACTTAGTATCTCGGATAGCGGATAAGATCCTCCTTCTGACTAAAATCCCGTTCCAAATGCAGGTCTTTCTGCACCCCCGTAGTATAATGCAAAGATTCCTGATTCCTGACTACCTTCTCCTGGCCACCTAACTTCCTGTAAAGCGACTATATCCAAGGGCGATTTATCTAATTCCCGCGTTAATATCTCTAGAGCCCCGCTATTGTGTGAAGTCCTAACATTTCATGTTTTTAGGAACATGTCCCTGTGTTTGAGCCTTTGGCATGGGTTCCCTGAAGTAGTCTCCGCCCGGAGAACCGAATGGGGGACTATTTGACCTCCGGAAAATTTTAGCCCAGTTGAACCCATGTCCGCATTTCTTGACAGTTGTATTTTTACGGTGAAATATCGTCACTCTTTCGACCAAGGTACTTTTTTCGTCTGGTTTATCACCTTCGACCAGTCCGGCATGGCTAACCCTATCGGCAGCAATGCTACCGCCGGCATAGCTCTCAGGGTCATTTAAGCACGCAAGCCACTCCACCACGACAAGATAAAGATAACATGGAGGGAAATAGCACATATCATAGTTGAATAATTAGCCGATGATACCGTACCCAATTTTCATCAGCCAGTGTTACCTTGAGTCCGTACGATCAACAGAAAATTGACTATCTCTCATACTGCAAATATTTTTTCTCGGCGCTCTTTGTACAAGCTTATGTTCCACATAGATTATTGCTAATTAGGATTATATTTTTAAGTGAATAGTTATTGATGGAGATAAACCAGTTAGTATTTCATTGTTTTTATCCTCTTGATATCTATCTTTTATTAGATAAAGCTTCTTCAAATAGGGTATGTTTTTCGTTATTTTCTGAAGCCAATTTTAACAAACTTCAGTATTTTAGATATACTTCCGTGTATTTCCGGGCAATTTCCTTTAGTGCCATAGAAAGGTTGAAGTATTGGCTTAGAGATTTCTTGAAAATTGGCCGAGGATTCGCGGGGTTTTCCATGATATATAGGTTTATTAAAACATTAGTAAAAAAATTATTTTTTTACTAAGTGATTATCTCTATTTTAAATTTCTCGATTTTTGTATTAGGGCCATCGGGCGTCAATATATTGACTTGAAGAAAGCTGTTTAACATTATGCAACAACAAAATTTGCCTAATATTAATGAAAAATTAGACTTATTGGAAAATTACATTTTACAGTATAGCAGTTATTCAGACGAACAAATAAAGGAAATAAAAAACAAATTTTCACATTTTAAGTCTGAATTGAAAAGAAAATGGTCAGCAGCACATAAGAAAGAGGATATATATCTTAAGAAAAATTGTGATTGGCTTGAAGGGATATTCACAATTCCTAAGTTAGTGAATCGAACAGGACGGCCAAGGAAAACATTTAAAGATTTGAGCGAAAGAAGCAAAATAAGTAAAATAGAGGATTAAGGAAGCAGTACAGACACGGGTGACCTGACGTATGCTGCAGAAGTGAAATTAAGAACTACGGAAAGAAGAGTTGCTTCTAAAGTACTCAAGGAAATATCCAGTTGTCCAAAGCGTGCAGGAAAATATAAGAAAGCATACTCTCTTAGTCTTCAGGAAGACATAACACAATTAGCGGCATTAAGAGCATTGGCCGTGTATGTCGAAACTTGTCTTTCGATAAGACAATATGAAATAATAAAAAAACGTCAATAAAAATATATATCCTTGCTACAGTGTACTACAAAAGGCAAAAACGGATTGCTATCCGGATAAAGAATCTTATATGTTACTGATATTTGTGCTGCAATTAATTTACAAAATTATTGAATCTTACTGTTATACGATTTCTGACACATTTAGAGGAAGTTGTACAGGCTTTAAAAAAGTCAAGAAGAAAACAGCTTATCGGTGTTAATTTGCAAAAGGATCTGTGGTGTATCGCAACAAACTCAGTATAAGGAGAAATTACAGAATGATGCTGATTCACATGTAAATATTTTTCAGAGTTCTTTTGTACCACTTCAACTAATTTGTAGTACAAATAATGAAAAATTGATCTGGCAGAATCCAACTCCTTCTTCGCCACATTATTGTCGTCCCTTTAGAATATGATTCGTTAAAGAATCTACTGACATAACAAATAAAGAAATAGAATATGTAAAAAGCACAAATATTATACAAAACACTAAAGTGACATTAGAAAATATATTATTTTCTGTCAAGCACACAGTGATGCTCACCAAGGTTGACACTCAAACAACTTTCATGTGGTGTATTTGGAACCAGGTAGAGCTGAATCATCAGATGAAATGGAAGTATCTTCTGATGAAGAATTGTGACTCTAATAATTACAATCAAAATCATCATCAAAGTGATAACATGTATAAACATTTATGTCAAGTTTGTGATTGGCCTTAACTGCCAGCAAATGGGAAAGTAGAAATTTGAAGGATATCTTACAGAAGGACAAATTGTGCACATAATACTGCAGATTATGGACATAGACTTAAAGTACAATGCTTATAGTAGTGCCTTATTTAGGTATAATTGATTGTAAGGGTGTTCTTTGTGAGTTGTAGTTTCTTATATCTGTTCATAGTACTTAATAATTGGATTATATTGTCTAAAAACCTAAAATATATATTTTTCTTTAAAATGTACTACATTTCTCTTAAAATACAGTTAATTTAATAAGAGGGCACATTTATACTCAACTGAATTGCAAAAATAATTTTGGCCGCCTAAATCGGCAAAACACCCCACTGTGCAGCGGTAGGGTTATAGTCCGTCCTCGCTGCCACAGGCCCTCGCAAAAATTGTGATACGGTCATGAGAGAAGAACTTGGTGTGGTTGACCCGTACGACGACCTATAACTCACATGACACCGTACTGTAGAGTAGACTTCATTCCATTCATCCATAATATATGGGACAGTGCAATAAATCGTCCAGGGCAGTCTCCCCGTCCAGTTCGAATAAATAAGTAAAATAACTAAAAACTATTGTATTTATGAGAATATTTACTTTTGGCTTTCAATTATTTTGTAAAGAAAAATTATACTGGTCTCTCTCCCTCTCTCTCTCTCTCTCTCTCTCTCTCTCTCTCTCTCTCTCTCTCTCTCTCTCTCTCTCTCTCTCTCTCTATATATATATATATATATATATATATATATCTGGATAATAATTATTTACATTTGAACGAAAAAGTGAATATTCATAATCAGTCAATATACAAAAATTATGTAACAATAATTGAAATAAATGAAAAAGAGATTAAACTCTGTTAAGTAAACTAGGTGAAGAGAATATTGGACATAATAAATTAACTTATTTCTACATTATTTCCAGAGAAGAGTCACCTTTTATATATTCTGAAAGTGTCTTCTCATAGCAAAATGTAAAAAAATGAAAAAAATATAACTGGTAGAATAGTAGTTTTACATATTTTCAGTTTAACGTTTTTTGAATGGATATGGGACATCAAAAATCTCTGTAATGGATAATAGCACGCATTTCCAGAATTGATCTTATGTTTAATTTCTTTGTGCATCTGATTCCTATTTGTGATTATTGTACCTAGGTGTTTGAATTGAGCGAATTCCTTAAAATTTCCCTCATTTGTCATTAGCTGTCCACTTCTATATATAATGTATTTCTACGTGTGACATATATTTAGTTTTATTGACACAGCTGCTACCTTTAATTTCATGTCTTTCACATTTTAAAGTTTCGTACTCTTATTTTGGAACGAGGGATGTCATAAAATACCATTTAATTTTAAAATAATGTAATTAAATAGTTGAATGCAGGCTGTGGACCACGGCCACATAACCTGGAATCACTCAACATTATAATGTAATTAAAACTATGTAACTTACAATTAAACGAGTATAAACCTCGTGATGCATAAACAAAAATGATCAAATGTAAATAGTATATTATTATATGATACATTCTAAAAATTCAAAGACAGTTTTACAAAACTTATCTCAAACATAAATTAATGATCAAGTTCAAAAAATCTGAATTTTCCAATAACGAAAGTCACGAGAAAGAACAGTAATGTACAATATTAGGACAACCCAATATTGATAAAACAACTATTTATATTAAAATGTCTTTTTAATTACCCTCTGTAGTGGATACAAACAATGAACAGAACTATATAAAGAAAAACACAAGAATGATAGTACATTATTAATTTGTATCCTAGAAACAAAATACATATTTTATGAAAGCGTTAAAGGTGTTCTAAGAAGAAGATTTGTAATTAGCGATATTAAGTAATATTAAAAATATTAAAGCATTCATCTAACTTGTTCCATTAGTTCTTTGAAACAAACATGTTCTCACACACATGGAGACGTCGAAATTTCTTCGACTGTTATAACTACTTCCAAAGATCTTTTATTATGCCGGAAGTGAATTTAGGTAAGTTGCATAAAAGACGATATTTGTATACCAATGTATAGTTTGAGAAAAATATATTGTTTTCATGAAAATATTAAATAAAATTAACGTATCTCCTTAAATTCAACACACTAAAGGTGACAATTATATATATATATATATATATATATATATATATAACGTCCACCGCTGTTGTCTCGAGTGCTAAATTGACACGCAGCGGGCCCGGGTTCGATCCCCGATCGGGACAGTTTTTCTGGGTGAGGTTTTTATCGGGGCTTTTCCTCACGTATAAGGCAAATGTCAGGAAAACGTTAAGGCCCAAACGGTCCCCGAAATCATATGGCCATCGTCATCCTCCTTATCTTTATCATCATCATCCTTCATTGGTGTGGAAAGCAACGGGAAGCTTCCACACCTACAATTCCCTAGTAGTGCTGCAAAGCATAGCATGAAAATGCTATGACGGCAATGAAAGGCCTGGCCTCTGGCAGAATTACAATGGCTGGATATACATATATATATATATAAATATATATGTGTATATGTGTGTGTGTTTATTTCGTAAAAAGTGCTAAGTCTAATATTGTATTTTTATGAAAAATAAAATTTTATTTATCAAACATGCTCATCACGACAATTCATTTCAGTATGAGATACACTTAACTAACTCTCGCAAGGGATCACTCTAATTATATATTTTAATCATCTCCTGTATAATATACCGTCCTTTAACTATGGTTAATGTTATTTTCTCACCTCATTCATGGCCTAGTGGTTGCCTTTCTTCTGGTTTTCCTATGAACAGTTTCCACGCCACTCTTTAATTTCCCATTCATGTCATATGACCTGCACATTGATGTCCACCATAGGCCTACTTAACGTCTGTTTTACCATAAATATCATGTAAAAGTAAAATAAAGTGATCCCACTATAGGCCATACAGGCACTTGATGTTAGGCGAGTTGTCAGCTCTGCGTGACGGCCGTCTTTACCCCCCCGAAGAATAGTCTGGTAATAATTTAAGTTAAAGGCTGAGTCGACTCCTGGGCCATGGTGTCACCAGAAGGTTCCGGTCAGTTTAAAAATGCAGACTCCACCGGGACTCAAACCCTCGATCATTCGGTTTGTAGCGTATTGCCTTAAGAAACCACGCCAGGACGTCACTATTAAATAGTTTCTTAATTGACCTGTCTATATCTCTATTTCGTTCAAAAACGTTCCTTTAGAACTTATTCTCAAATACTCGTAATTTTTTCTTTTGTTATAAAACATTATTATTAAATGCATAATGAACTAAGATAAGTCGATGCACTATCTCCTCTGCTATTCAATTTTGTACTAGAAAAAGAAATCAAATCGTTAGAAAGTAAAGAATGTCTAAAACTCATTGAATTAATAAACAGTTCGTATTTGCTAATGAATTAATATTATTACGCGAGAGCTAGGAAGCACTAAAAGGCGACAAACACATTATATTAAAAAGCACTAATGAGCTGTCCCATGGAGAGTATTTATTTTCGCCTCGATCTTCTCGAAGTTTTTGTGAAGTTTTATTGCTATTCACACCGTTTTGCGGTACTTTCACTTTTTGCTACTATGATAGTATACCCCTTGCACTATGAGTTCATTTAAAGATTTTTAGGCTACTCTTGTCGTTGGATCCGCTGTATGTGTACAAATCTTTACAATTTCTTTTAGAGAATTCCGAATGAATGAAGCTATTGAGGTAGTTCTTACGAAAGTATTACAGATCTTCACCGAACATGCCTAGTTTTCACCGAAAATTGCCATGAGCAAAATTAATAAATATGTATATATATATATATATATATATATATATATATATATATATATATATATATATATATATATGAGATGGCACTGCGTTAGATGGATCGCTGCATTGTGTGGAAGAGAATTATATATAAGGAACGAACATTAATGCTACCACTTCCATACCTGGATAGCGACGACGGTATCACACTAATGTGCAGAAATTAGAGATTTAATATTGGTTCAGATATTAATTTTTCTTTTCATGTAATATATATACACATTTGTGTATGTAATATTACTAGACCATTCAATATGTAATGCACGTAATTTTAATCCCCGACTGCCTCTGATAGCAAATGATCCAAATTTTACAGAACGTTTCTTCAGTTGTTTCTTTAAAACGTCACGAGGTTTCGTTGTTTTTCGACAGATAACTGTAATGTACTTTAGTTTTAAATTGACGGCTGCTCATGAATTATATACCAAGCAGAGAGCTGTGATTGAATCCCTTTCTGCGGAGCAGGTGATTGTTTCCAACATTCACAGACGCTTACAAAGTGTCTATGGAAATCAATCTGTGGGTAGGAGTAATGTTAATCTTTGGGATAGTTGAATGTTAGCGGAAGAACTATGGAAATCAATCTGTGGGTAGGAGTAATGTTAATCTTTGGGATAGTTGAATGTTAGCGGAAGAACTATGGAAATCAATCTGTGGGTAGGAGTAATGTTAATCTTTGGGATAGTTGAATGTTAGCGGAAGAACTATGGAAATCAATCTGTGGGTAGGAGTAATGTTAATCTTTGGGATAGTTGAATGTTAGCGGAAGAACTATGGAAATCAATCTGTGGGTAGGAGTAATGTTAATCTTTGGGATAGTTGAATGTTAGCGGAAGAACTATGGAAATCAATCTGTGGGTAGGAGTAATGTTAATCTTTGGGATAGTTGAATGTTAGCGGAAGAACTATGGAAATCAATCTGTGGGTAGGAGTAATGTTAATCTTTGGGATAGTTGAATGTTTAGCGGAAGAACTATGGAAATCAATCTGTGGGTAGGAGTAATGTTAATCTTTGGGATAGTTGAATGTTAGCGGAAGAACTATGGAAATCAATCTGTGGGTAGGAGTAATGTTAATCTTTGGGATAGTTGAATGTTAGCGGAAGAACTATGGAAATCAATCTGTGGGTAGGAGTAATGTTAATCTTTGGGATAGTTGAATGTTAGCGGAAGAACTATGGAAATCAATCTGTGGGTAGGAGTAATTTTAATCTTTGGGATAGTTGAATGTTAGCGGAAGAACTATGGAAATCAATCTGTGGGTAGGAGTAATGTTAATCTTTGGGATAGTTGAATGTTAGCGGAAGAACTATGGAAATCAATCTGTGGGTAGGAGTAATGTTAATCTTTGGGATAGTTGAATGTTAGCGGAAGAACTATGGAAATCAATCTGTGGGTAGGAGTAATGTTAATCTTTGGGATAGTTGAATGTTAGCGGAAGAACTATGGAAATCAATCTGTGGGTAGGAGTAATGTTAATCTTTGGGATAGTTGAATATTAGCGGAAGAACAATCGTTGGGTTAGCAGAATATTAGCTGAAGAACGAGGAAAGCAAGAACATCCGATCCCCTTGATCTTCAATAACAGCTCTCTGTAGTACGTCGCAAGTTACACAGTCACTTGTTCGAACGTTATTTTTATCAATATTTTTAAATTTATTTAACAAATGTACTGTCATAACCCTCAACTTCACTCCAGTGTGAAATGTTACAAAATGTATTCGATTTAAATCTTAGTTTGAAATATGTAATGGGTTTATTAAATTGTAAGTTCATATTTATTTGGCTTTTAGGCTCATACTAGGCAATTTTAAAGTCATAAAAGCATTCGTATTTTCTTATTTTTTTAGATAATAGAAATCTGCTTATAGTTATTGTTGTCCGTGCTACTTGCTCTATAATAATTATTTGCTACATTTAATTTTGTTATATTGTTTTAATTTACAGGGCAGAACCTATTGCCGGACAACCTTGGAGAAGAAGCAGGTAATTTCAGAGTGTGCTCTCGCCGCAATCAAAATTGAGGGGCGTGGCCGGAAAAATTAACTCCACTTATCTAAAAACATATATTTGTCATAAGTAACGTGACGAGTGATTCCCATATAATCGATAAATTTACGAAGTAACGGGTGAATTATCTAGAATATTTGGAAATTAAGAGTGGCATTTGTTAGGACTATTTAACGAATAAAATTAAACTGTTTACTCAAAAATCATTACTTAAATATAGTGCATTTAAGGGCACACGATAATTCTGTGGATATAAAGAACTAATTTGTTCTTAAAAAATCCAGGAAAGTCTATTTTGTCCAAGTGTAATATTATTTTGTTGATTTTGGACATTTAACCCCATAATAAGTTATTTTTGAAAATGGTATCCCAGTGGTATGCTAATGTGCAGATTTTTTTTTTTTTTTTTTTGCATTTTCATGTAACTTGTACTTTTTTTCAATTTTGGTACAGATTTCTCTGAAACTATGAAAGATAGAAAAATAATTTTTTGGCATGCATATGCAGTTTAACAAGCTCTATAATAAAAAAGTAAATTTATCATTGTTCTATTCATGGTGTTTAAGTTTAAAAATATAATTAGGCTATACAAAATTGTTAACAAAAATAAATTCTGCTTTGAATTTTTAAAAATTAAATACACAATACAATAGAATCACAGACCATATCTGAACACAAGCAAACTGTATTATTATCAAATGACAATAACACACTAAATTTTGGATACAATTGGATAAGTGTTTTTTGAGAAAAGTGTACCATGAAGAGAAGTTGGATTTTTAATTTTTTTTAAATATTTTTAATTAGGGCCCTCCTCATGAAGCAATATGTCTAAAAATTAATCAGTGTGTCAATATGTTCTGGAAGACTTGATTAATTAAGGACAATTTTCATGCACATAACTAAAGATTGAGCTGAAAAAAATATTTTTGAATGTTGCATATTTTTAAACCAAATAATATTATTTAATGCCAACTGGCGTGGGAAACTTCAAAAGATCGCAACATTATAAAATGCACCTTAGTGGAGAAACAATGAAACGTATCAAACTGTATATAATAACGTACATTATAGGTTTCGTATACAAAATCACTGTTTCGTTTTCATCAGACTTCAAAGACACTACACTCCCCTTCCTCTTCCCTGATATGTTTTCAAGTATTTTTCTTTTTGCATTTCTTGATTGTCTGGCGTCATTAGATTATTGATGGACGAACTGATTAAAATCTCGTTGATGCTCGTTAAAATACATCTGTTGTATCATTTTTGCAGTAATATTCCACGTGGTTTTCAAAAGGTATTTATGTAGTCTTCTCCATTTATTTTCCTCATATTAACGCTCCAATCTTTCAGTATGTTGGAAATATCTTTTTGTCGGAGTTCCTGAAGTTTATAAATAATTTCGTTCTTGACAAAATCTTTTGAACTGGCTCCAAATATATGACCTATTACTTTTAGTAGGCCTATTTTGAGGCTTAGATTGCTGGATCATCATCAGAAAAATAAAAAACAATGGCCTTCAAGGGCGGTCATCCAGTTCGGACAAAGATAATATCGGAAAATAAACCAATAGAATAAGTAGTAAGATATAACTTCCTAGGTTGCGAAATATCATACACAGCGGAAACAGATATAAATAACAAACTAAATAAGTTTAATTACTCGTATATAACAGGAACACTAAATAGAACTTTGAAAAATAAAGCCAGGAAAGACTATAATGAAATCATATGAGACACTGGCAGTGTCTATTATTACTTATGGTTCCGAAACATTGACAGTGACAGCACAAAAATCTGCCAGAATACAAGCTGCTGAAATGAAATTCCTCAGACCAATAGCAGGATATAAGAGAACAAACAAAAATATGACACAGAAATAAGACATCAACTAAAAGTAGGGCAATTAAACACATTAGTGAAATACAGAACAAACTGGAAAGAACACTTGGAAAGGATGACTGTGAATAGAATACCAAAAGCAGCAAATATCTATTCACCACGAGGAAGAAGAAGTTTGGGAAGACCAAAGAAAAGATGGAAATAGCAGTGATTTGGTGCCGGAACAGGCTAGTAAATAAGCCTAAACCGTGAAGTAGACGAAGAAGAAGATTACTGGACTATTTCATCTAAATTTTCACTTGAAGCGCAGCTAAATCTCGTGTTAGCCATTTTGTATATTCAAACCTGGCGGCTTTGTTGAAGAGTCAGTCACTGAAAAATAATGCTCTGATCTGTTATATATATCACCAATTAACGTTAATTTTTCGTTTTCATGATGTGTATTCTGTTTTGTTAGAATGTAATGTATAGGTTTTATTGTTAGTAACTATGAACTAAAGCGTCTCTGATTTTTTTATTCATTTCACCTTCTTAGGGGTACGTTGTATCATTTTCTCTGTGTGTTGATCCTTTCTTAGTGCCCAGTATTTCTGCATTCTTTCTGATCTTTTCCTCTCTTCTTTCCAGATAATAGGTTTGTATTAATGTGAAGAGTTATCTTGCAACCTTATGTTTTCATCTTGATTAATTAATTTAGCTGTTCGATCGATAAGTGAATTTTCAGTAATATTTAATTCTATTACTTCGATTTTAGTTTATTTAAACCATTTGACTTTTGTTTTGCGATTCTGAAAAAAAAAATCAAATATTTGTTTGATTAACCAGTTAAAGAGTTCATTCTGAGAAGAAGACCGTAAACATTAATTCCACTTTTTGCATAGTATCTCTAGGTTCTTCATTTTTCATTCTTGACGTATATTACTTCATCTTGAAATTTTGGTTCTATGATTTTCCTTAAAATTTTCCATTCTTTAGCTCAAGTTTCTCCTTTGGCCTTTGTAATTCACGGTTAGTGTTTCTGCTGCATACAGTGCTATTGGCTTCATCACTTTCTTCTAATGTGTAATTGTGAGTCCAAATGAAAGGACTTTTTATAGAATATATCTTTTGTTAGTTGGAAAGCCAGTTCATTTTTTTCTGGATTCTATTGATTTGCATTCCACAGCATTCCAACTAATCCATTCTCTGAGATATTTGAATTCTTTCACTACTTCAATCTTTTATTCTTGAATTTTGAGGAATTTAAATTTGGTATTTTTCATAGTCTTAATGTTGTCAAAGGAAATATGAAGACCTATTTTAGCTACTTGTTTCTTTAGTTCAAAGATTACTTACTGGTACAATAGTAGATAGAATATTTTAATGTATTACTATTTATTAATTAATATTAAACATTGTCAAAACATAGGTGCAATACATGTGTTTTAAGTTTCTTTAACGGAAACTCGAAAATATAAAATACTGGAACTAATCTTATTTTTTATAACTTCTCGATTCAATTGAAGAATTACGTGGCCTAACAATCTAAATAAATTTAAGTCATTATTTCACATAGGCCTATCACATTTTCCTATCTAAAACTTAGGAATAGGTGAATGTGGCCTTCAGTTTGGGGGCCGTTGTAGCCATCCAACTGAGGGCATCATTCGGCTATTCTCGAGTGTTCGATAGATTCGAAAATGTGTTCTGTGAAATATCGATTTGAAGTCAAAGTACAAAAACATATTTGGCAATACATAGCAATTAAAGAGAAAATTTAATGTTGGAAGAAGTAATTCAAATAAAGCAATTGAAACATATTAAATATTTGAAAATAATTATAGATAATATTGATGATATAGGCAAAGAGAACAAAGCATTGAATTGAATTAAATAGCAAAATAATATAATCCTTAAATTATATATGATGAAATAAGCATATTTGGAAATACACCAAAAATACATTAGTAAAACATTGGTGAGACCTGTTGCAATATATGGAAGTGAGGTATGGGCAGTCAATAAGTAGGCTACAAGAATAGACTAATAGGTCTAGGAATGGATTATTTACGCAGAAATGTCTGAAAGTCAAAATTAGAACATGTTACAAATAAGGAAATTAGAAACATAATGGAATCAGAAGTAAATAATAATTGAAAGAATAGCGGAGAAGGAATTAGAATGGTTAGAAAAGAATGGACGATGGGCGAAGCAACTATACCGATTAGAAAGAAGAACAAAGGGAGACGAAAGTTAACATGGAAGAAAAGCATGAGGATAAAATTGCAAGCAAGAAGGTTAAGCATTGAAGATGCCCAAGTTCGTAGGCTTTGGAAGATTGGCATGGGAAGATGGCAGTAGCTGTAAAAGAACCCGAAGGTATATGATAGGTTGTTAGTCCTCTAAACCCCTCAATTATATCACAATATAATTTATTGTCTGTCATCAGTTTTACATTTTAAATTACTAAACTTCATTGTTATAATATTTATATTGTTGTGTTTCAGCGCCAATAGAATTGCACGCAGCTGCAGCGAATATGAATCTCGCTGAACAATTACAGCAACATTTAGCTGTGGAAGAGCATCCAGGTGAGTTCAAGCCACAAGGCGTTACAAGCTGAAAGTCTGGGGGTTTAAATACCGGTGGAGTCAAGGATTTTTAAAACTGACTTAAAGCATCAGGTGGCACCAGATCCTGGGGTTTACTCACACTCTAACGGATATAAGTAAGAGAAGTTCGTTCTGGGGTAAAGGCGGCCGGACTAATAACCCGGCTAATATCACATGTCGATTGTACAAATGGGTAGGAGACTTAACCTCCTAATACTGCAAGAACGTACGGTGTCTAATAAGAACGGTTAAAAATAACATTAAATACTTGTTTACCATTTAGTAATTATTTGCCATGAACCAACGACATCGTTCAAATGAATGATAAAAGTGAATTATTAGTTAATAAACATCTAACTATAGCAGTATTAATAAGTAGATTGAAAATTAATTTTTAAAAAAATTTACCAGAAAATGCCAAAATATTAAAAACTTAATTATAATGATATAGTCCCGCGCCGTAGCCGAGCGGTTAAGGTAAGAAGCCTTGGCGCAGAGCTACGGGACTTGCGCTGGTTCGAGTCTCCATGGGGGAAGAAATTTTCTCATGGTATTTCGGCCAGTATGGGACCGGTGCCCACCCAGCATCGTGAGGCAATTGGGTAGCTACAATAAGTAGCGGCTCCAGGTTGAGGAACCAGCTATAACGGCTGGGGGCTCGACATGCTAACCACATGTCACCCCTACACTGGCTGTTGATCATCTACCTCTGTGATTGACACATGTGGATGTGAAGGACCAGCAGCCGGCTGGTAAAAGGGAAACCGCTGAAAAGTGGAAAGTCCCTCAATCGGAATTATAATGATATAACCGCTGTGTTATCGAGGTAGCACGCTCCCATATCACACAGCGGGCCCAGGTTCGAAGTTTAAGTCAACCTCCACTATTTATTGTAGCACCCTACAAACAATACTGGATACTGCAAGATAGTATCCTTGTTTCACAGTTACGCATCAACAACATAAGAGGGAAGTATTTGGTGCTTAGCTGCATGATGCAAAATTTAGAATAGCATATAAGAAGTCCTGGTTTCATAGCCGTTTGTTGCAAAATCTGATAGGACTGATAGCGTTTACATTTTCTTTAGTAATGTTATATTTAAATATTTGGCGCTAAAAGTGCGTGAACACTTACTTTATGAGCCAATGCAACAGAGAGCATCAAAATATCATTTTTTCTAAAAATGGCGCTTAGTCGGTTCATGCTTAACTTTGTTCAATTTATTGTCTATCTTCGGTTTTACATTTTAAATTACTGAACTCAATGTTATAAACTTGATATTGTTGCGTTTCAGGCGGCTTGGATCTACACCACGCACCGGCGTTACTGAACATTGCTCAAGAAGCTCAAAATGCAGGTTTGTTCAAAGCATCTACACACTAATATAATGTAGGATTAAAATCTATAAAACAGTCACCATAAGTCCGTCTCCTCAACTTAAGTTGTTTTTTTAAAACTCTGTAGGCCTTTCGGGACTAGTCCCAACATCAGCAGAATGCTTTAAGTCCGTACTTGTTGACCCTTGTTCAAGCACTAACTTGGTTGTGAATATTTTGTATAGAGGATTGTGTGAACTGGGTATGTTCTCATTAAGAATCACGTTGTTGTCGATTTCTCTTACGATTGCGATTTCCTCCAGTATCCTCGTTTGAATGTAAGAACGTGCAAGCGCAAGTCTGGGGATTCAAATTCCGGTGGTGTCAGGATTTTTAAAACGAACTTAAAACTTCTGGTGGCACCAAAGTCCTGGGGTTTACTCATACTCTAACTGATATAAGATCCAGAAGTTTGTTCTGGGGGTAAAGGCGGTCGTGCTAACAACTCGGCTAATATTTACTACTGCAACAGTGTAAGACGTCTAGTGAGAACGCTTAAAAATAATTACAACATTAAATCCTTGTTTAGTTTATATTAACTACTAGCTAACACTCGGCGTGCGCTGCTATGCCTAAATAAATTAACATTTATGTGCCTTTATGTTTAGCTGAATAAGTGAGAGGAAAGATAATTATAAATATATATTTTTTAGATACCCCGTGACGATTACCCGTTGTTGACCGGGAATCTACTTATCTCGATTTTCTTGGCATTAATGAGCTAAAAGACAAAATTCGTTATTGCGAGTTATCATTAAAGAATACTCGCCAAGTGCTGCTATGCTTGCACAGGAATCTACGTACTTGTCTCCATCTTCTTGGCATCAATGAAAGACAAAAATGGTTAATGTGAGTTATCCGGAAGAGATAAACATATGCTGTCGCAAAGTATTTTATTCAGACCTTTTTGAGATATTCAATTCTGTGTACATTAACTTTGTGTCTTTGTTTTGGTTTAGGCAGCGTAAACCATTTAAGCTTCCAAATAGCTACTTTTTCACTCTTTCCATTATAAAGGGCGACGTTTAAGAGTGTAGGAGTTGAGTATCACAACTCTATTATAGCCTATGTTCATCCCAAGGATCTCTTGAACATTTTGCAAAACGCCCCATCACAGTTGGATCAACGCTATGGCCGCGCATGAACTACAAACATACATTCATTTTTATATATTAGATTTATCATTGACCATCGGGATAAAAGGTGAATTATTAGTTAATTGAAATCTAACCTCAGCAGCATTAATAACTAGATTCAATTGTGACTATCATTATCGGATTAAGCCCATGTGGCTTATTCCGGTCTCATATATGCTCATTCAAAAAGTTCAATCCATCTTTTTTTCGGTCTACTAATATTCCTGTCTCCTTTTCGATTGTAATTAAGTATAAATTTTTGGAATCCGATCATCTCTCATTCTTTGAACATGTTCTTTCCAGCATTTTGTAGATTCTTTCATTTTATCTAAAAGTTTAAAAATATTTATCTAGTTTCTAATATCTTCTCTTCTTCTTTTATCTAGAAGTTTGTAGCCAGCCACACTACTCAGAAATCTCATTTCAGCAGCTTCTATGATCTTCTCTTCCCTTTTAGTTAAAACCCTGAATTCACTACAATACAATAGTAAGGGGATTGCCACTGCTTTATAAAATTTTAGTTATGTTTCCTTTCCTATGTTTTCAAACATTCTTTTAATTGTGTCACACATATATAATAAAATGTATTAATCCCTGTTAGGTTCGTCTTCCGGGCATATAGGCCGTGGTCCAGTCGTTCTTCTACTCGACGTTTCGTCTACTGCTGCGGTAGACATCTTCAGGAGATACTGCGTGCTCTCTGTGAACTCCTCAACAGTCGGCTGCAGACTGGCTGGTCGTTGGAAACTCCCTCCCTATTTATAGGCACGCCCCTGGTGGAGAGGCGGTTTTCTGCGCGGTCCGTGTTGCGTGCTGTTTTGTCCAGGCTGTCGCTAGCAGAAGTCATAGGCTTCGTTGTCGTATTGTGCAGTGCCGGGATCCAGATTTTGTTTATCTTCATGGTTTCTTCTTTTTTGTTAAAGGAATTTTTGTGTTTATATATTTCAATGGCTTCTCTGTACAGTCTGGTGTAATGAATGTGATGTTTGGGACAATACCTGTGTTTCTTCGAATCTTATTATATGTTCTTGGTTGTTCATCCAGTGTTCCGCTACGGCTGATTTTTCCTTTTGTTTAGTCTGCAATGCCTCTTGTGTTCTTGCAATCTTGTGGTAACCATTCTTTTTGTTGTGCCGATATAAACCTGTCCACAACTGCAAGGGATGCGATATATACCGGCAGTACTTAACGGATCTCTTGTATCTTGGCTGGGCGCAGTATATTGCTGATTTTTTGTGTTGGCTTGTAGGTTGTAGATATGTTATATTTATTTAATATTCGACCAATTCTCTCCGTTATAGTCTTGATATATGGTAGGTACACCTTACCCTTTGCCTCCTCCTTGTTCCCGTTTTCGGATAACACAAAAAATCAGCAATATACTGCGCCCAGCCAAAGATACAAGAGATCCGTTAAGTACTGCCGGTATATATCGCATCCCTTGCAGTTGTGGACAGGTTTATATCGGCACAACAAAAAGAATGGTTACCACAAGATTGCAAGAACACAAGAGGCATTGCAGACTAAAACAAAAGGAAAAATCAGCCGTAGCGGAACACTGGATGAACAACCAAGAACATATAATAAGATTCGAAGAAACACAGGTATTGTCCCAAACATCACATTATTACACCAGACTGTACAGAGAAGCCATTGAAATATATAAACACAAAAATTCCTTTAACAAAAAAGAAGAAACCATGAAGATAAACAAAATCTGGATCCCGGCACTGCACAATACGACAACGAAGCCTATGACTTCTGCTAGCGACAGCCTGGACAAAACAGCACGCAACACGGACCGCGCAGAAAACCGCCTCTCCACCAGGGGCGTGCCTATAAATAGGGAGGGAGTTTCCAACGACCAGCCAGTCTGCAGCCGACTGTTGAGGAGTTCACAGAGAGCACGCAGTATCTCCTGAAGATGTCTACCGCAGCAGTAGACGAAACGTCGAGTAGAAGAACGACTGGACCACGGCCTATATGCCCGGAAGACGAACCTAACAGGGATCAAGACGCCGGCCGTGAAAGCCTACAGTTATACAAAAATGTATTAAGTTTGTTAAACAGATCATTTTTAAAATTGGCGATTTCATATCCCAGGTATTGTTCAATGGGTTTCCACTCAAAAATTATTTTAGCTCTCATGGTATCTGATCTTTTAAAAGCTACTATTCTCGTTTTTCTTATTGACATATTCAAATTATAAGTTATATATAATGCTATTTAATTGAAAGAGTCATTTCTGCAGACCATCTTCTGAGCTAGATATTAGAACTTGGTCATCTGCAAAAAGGAAAGTATCTAAGATCTTATTTCTTACTTTGAAATGTGACTCCAAATTTATCTGTCAATTATATATTATATCGTCAACAAAAATTTTAAAAAGGAAGGATCAAAGCGGAAATCCCTCTCTTAGAACTCTATCTATTGTTTCTGTTGTATTCTTTTTATTTTTTACTCCAGTTTCTTTTGTTATTTTACTTTCTTTACTTTCTACACATATACTTTTTTATTACAGTTATTAGGTGCTGAGGTACGCCTTTCTGTTTCATTACATTCCACAATTTATTTCTGTTAACTTTGTCAAACGCTTTTCAACTTCTATAAATGACATAAAACTTGGTATATTATATTCTCCATATTTCTCAATTATTTGATTGATACTAGAAATTCAATCTGAACATGATGTGCTTTTTCTGAATGGATTTTGGGCTTCTAGAATAATATTTTCCATAATTTAAACGGCTTTTCAATATAGATTCATAGATTTTATAACAGGTACCCAAGACATTTATTCCTCTGTAATTTTCACAATTATGGCCATCTTCCTTTTTTATATAAATACAATATATTTTGGATATCTTCCATTCTTCTGGGATATGACCAGTCTTCCAGCAGATATATACTTACTTACTCACTGGCACTATCGAACCCGTAGGTTCATGGCCGCGCGGACATAAGCTCTCCATAAATCCCTATCCTGAGCTAATGCTTTCCAATCATTCCCTGTATAATCTACTTCCCTCAAATCATAGTTACTGATATTCTCTTATGCATGCTCCCAGTGAATCACACTTTCAAAATGTCATCCAATACACATTACATTAAATACCGACATTATACTTATTAGACAACTAATAAAAATAAATATATACATATACATATATATAATCACTGCTAATGACTTCGGTGTTAGATTGGACAACTACAAAAACAACATATATTTATTTTTTTGGTCATGGTAATTTATCGGTGTTACCAGACAGGATCGGTGAAAATCTATACGCATTTTTAAAAAATCCACCGAAATGCGCTAAAAACATTTACCGAGGAACGTTTTAATCTACATGTATTAAGACTATTGAACAATATCTAAAGTGACGGAAATAATAATTGATGTCCCTCTACAAAGTGTATATATATATATATATATATATATATATATATATACATCTAGTAATAATGGAGAATATAATACATATATAAGAAAAATAAGTGTTTGAATTGGATTCGCCTGGTAGTGTAATGGATATCACGCTGAGGTACAGACTCAGATATCCGGGTTCGAATCCCGTCCAGGCATTTATTTTTCTTATCATACCATATTAAGCTTGCACTGCTCAATGTATAACATATATATATATATATATATATATATATATATGTGTGAATACTTTGCTACCTATTAGAGTTTTCAGAAGACATTACAATTACGGTTGAGTGGTAGACAAGGCCTTAAGGCCTTAACTCTGCCAGGTAAAATAAAGCTATTATTATTATTATTATTATTATTATTATTATTATTTACATGACGCTTTAATAACAAACAAATTAATACAGAGTGATGTCAATTTTTCTTAACGTAAGTTTTAATAACTGACTTTTATATAAGCACAGTCTAATACAGAGATAAATAGGTGGATAGCGAGATGTTGGGAGACAGAGACTGTAGGCGCGGCAACTGCGCGCACATGTCCTATAGCTCATCGACAATTAAACATGCCGCTCACTGTAGTGGAATTTTGTATCATTCTGAACTCACAATTCATGTAATTTGATGCTTCAGTAAAAACTTTTTATTTTCCAGATGTCGCACCTCAAGCTCAGAATTTAGAAGTTCCTCAGCATGTGCTAGAGGCACTTCAAAATCTCGATTTGGTGATGGAAATTGCCGAAGCCGGTCTTTGGCCTGGTCATCACTAACAGGTATTTATTATTATTATTATTATTATTATTATTATTATTATTATTATTATTATTATTATTAGTATTATTATTATTTGGCTTTAAAAGCCACGATTATAGTTTTAGTCATTGTGATAACCATAAATATCACTATATCTCTGAAATTGAAACATGATTTTCTGGAAGTAATCTTCGTTTAATCATATGATAAGCATATAATCAGCGAAAAGCATCGTGTTATTTCTTAAATCATTACATAATTTAAAACAAGATCATTTTCAATGATATTATTCTAAAAATTCCATATGTTATCATTATGAGTAACAGAAGTAAGTAAACATATTCCAATATATTTCTGAACATCATATTTTGTTATTTGGAATGCTTTATTAGGGTCCTTCTGAGTTGCATATTTTCATCGACAATTCTCTGAATCAATTCATCTCTCAAAACGTATTACACAAATTGAAATGGAGTTTCTAGATTTTTAATGCTATCAGGATAATCTAGATACCTTTGAAATTTTGTCTTCATCAGAGAGAAAAATAATATTTCATTTCCAAATATATAGATTACGTTTTTTGTTAGATGTGATGCCAAAAACGCTGTTACTCGCCTTAGGTATTTGTTGAGCTCAGTCATTGTCACTGCTATTTTTCCTGGATGATTTCTGTTCTCACATGTCCAGTACCACTTCTAGTACTGTCCTTTTGTGAAGTACCTGAAGGAAATTGTGATGATATTGTAGTTAAAGTTGTAATTTCTTCATCACTAGATGAATAACTATCGGAAAAAGTGTAAACTTCTAATTAGCATGGATTGACTGTAGAGTTACCATCGCTCTCAATCAAATTCACTCAGGTCATCCTCACTTCCAGAGGGGAATTGTAAGTAATGCTTCAATATTTCTGGATCAACATCTCTCTTCAACAAGCCTTTGCGGTCAAATAATATTTGCTATCCACAATCTAAAATAAAATAATACAAAATTACATAAAAACAATTAACTAACTTATTTCATACAATATGATAAGTTTATTTTGAATCCAAGAAAAGGACAAAACATGCAAACATTTACTTTAATAATAATCACGAGAAAACGTAACCTCACGTCATATAATGAGACATACACATGTTGTTACACACATGCTACAAGCAGAATATATGTCCTAACTGCAGAGATATAAGATATTATACGAAAGTAAGTAAATATATTGCTTATAAATACCTTTTTTATTTTTATTAATTTTCTTTCCACCTTAAACATGTTGTGAGTTATTTTCATGGTTCAAAAAATATATAGATTGAAACTGAACAACACTTGTGGAATAAAACGTCTCATGAAATATGTATTTAGCAGCACATTCTTTATTTATGGACACACAATTGACAAATAAATTTAATCGCCTCTCGCGCCGTAACCGAGCGGTGTAACGCATCATCACTTGGTCAAGGACTACACGATTTGGAGAAAAATTGGAAGAAAATATTTTCTTATGAATTTTTCTTACATGGGACTGTTGCCTAACCAGTCATCATGAGTAATTTTGCTAACCTCGTAGTCCTAACTTCTCTCAAAAACGAGATACTAGAAAGTATACGCCGGTTATTGCTTAATTTACATGGAGGGAAACATACCGTAAACCGGGGTTACTTTGACATAGTTTTGAAGGTTTTTAATGCATAACTTGCATAATTTATATATATATATATGTATATATATATATATAGACGATGCAATGTTGTTAGTAGTAATAAATGGTCCACTGTCTACTAGTATTATGTAATGTTATACACTAGGGATGATTCAGTTTAAATATAATAAGCTTGATTTTGAGATACAATTTGCTCATGTATTGGGGCTACTTTAACATGACGTTACTTTTCATTTTAATTGAAAGTAGCCGCACTACAGAGGAAGTATAACAGCAAGTAGTGTTTTTAAAAAAGTATTAAAACATATATAAAAAGTAATACTAATTGAGCAAAGATTCTTATCTACAACAAATTTCTTCCTTTTAGGAGTCATCTAACAACGGCCTGTTGCGTCGGCAGCAGAGTGCTGCCATCTGAAAACGGCCGGTTGTGGCGGCAGAGTGCTGCCATCTGAAAACGGCCCGTTGTGGCGGGAGAGTACGTTATGATGTCGCCACACCAGCCCCATTGGGAGAAGATATGCCTACGACTCGAAGAAATCCGAAAGTTGATCTTGCGCCCTGAACGCGTGGTCAGAGGGGATCTTTGTTCTGGGGCTAGAATCCGTCGGCTGTAAAGCTTTCCATCACCGAGTATTTAATTCTGGCTTTACTCGTTCAATATTTACGCGGACGGGGCCGCGTCTGGTCTACAAGGTGAAGGTTTTCTCATCTCGCTGAAGAACCTGGTGAGGGACAGAGTTTGGCGGTTGAATTGGACCACGCACGGAGCAATATTTACGCGGACGGGGCCGCGTCTGGTCTACAAGGTGAAGGTTTTCTCGTCTCGCTGAAGAACTTGGTGTGGACCAGAGTTTGGCGGTTGAATTGAACCATGCACGGAGTCATCACCTAAGAAGGCATGAGTGCAGGTGGCCAAATCTTTGAAGATGAAGAAAGCTTGACTGCCCATGTCCAGCTGGAGTTTTTGGACATAATTGTTCCATTTGTCGCCGAAGTTTAGCGGCAACGTCAGAGGCATCATCGCAGAGCTCTGTGCGGACCGCTGTTAGCATCTCCCCTGGGAGTCGGAGGGGGTCTCCGTGTACGAGTTCGGCAGAGGCGGCTTCGAGTGGTAGAGCGTGTAGCCAGGACATCGTAGGGTGACACATGATGGCTGCCTTGATTAGGCGGTGAAGGCGTTTAACATTCCGTTGTTGCAGGGGTGTAGCTCTTGGTAGCAACTTTGTACTGCGTGCCTTTCAGGATGGCTAGGTTCCGGAATAGGTGCGATTCGAACTGCCGGACTTGATCAGTTGTCATGCGGACTGCCGAACCAAATATTGAGATCCACCATGTCACAAAGGCTTCGGCGACGCTGTTGGCGATTATGTGCACGAGGGGCCAGAATCTGGCCAAGGAGAGAACCTATTTACTGCCGACAAGCAGTAGCAAAAGTTTATAGCAAGGGGAACGGGTCCGATGAAGTCAATGTGGACGTGTTGGAACCTGGCAGATTATGAAAACGGTGTTCACTCTGGAGAAAGTATCGGCGACCACGTGGGAAGGACCGTGTATATGTTGAATATCCGTGATGAATTCGGCAATGAATTATAGTTGGTTTAATTTACCAGCGGAAGCTTGTCTTTTCGTTCTTGGAAGGCGTAGATCTGAAATATACACAGATCATGTTATCTAGCAAATGTTGTTTAGGTGACAATTCAGCATCCAATTACTCGCCCGAAGAAACAAAAACAGCAGTTCAAGAAGAACTTTATTTTACTGCTTTATCATCTGATTCGACACACGTTTTCCAGTCCTTGGACGCCGGAGTGTTTGGTCATCTTATGAAGCACTAGCGCCGGATTTTGGACAAGTGGAAGACAATAATCCGGACGCTAAGGAACTCCTAAGGAGTAATTTTCGGTTCTGTTAAAGTGATTCATGCTTGATATTTCTTCGCAAGTGAAGACAATCTTGGAAATGTTTTTGAACAACAGGATATCATTTTTTAGTATTGAAGAAGTACTCAGAAATCTTAATTCTAAGACAATCAGTCGGGTACGATCTTGGATGGCAGCTTCTTGGAATTCTTGAAAGAGTCAAGAGGCTTTAATCAAGAGAGAATGTAACATGGGAGAGCTAATAAGAACATTGCAATACCAGGTACTGATAACTGTGCAGAGCTCTGAAAAGATCAATAAGTCTAATAAATAATTTAATTTTTACTAAATAAATAGCTGTTTTCCTCAATAGAAGTTAATTAGTGTATATTCTATTTATTTTCTCCTTTGGTGAATATTTGATTTCGTAAATATATTTAAAATTCCATTAATTAAACAGTTATAAACTAGACGACTTTAAACTAAAAATCGTATTAGAAAGATCAAATTTTCAAGAAAAATATTTAAAAATTTAGACATATTTACCGTTAATAATATTTCATCATCTTTACTGCTTTGTCACATTAGATTGCTTAGGTGACAACCAATAAATATAAATCTTCATAAATCATAACATCAGAAAATATGGGATTTCCTAAGAAGGAAACTGTGAACCATTGAAATTTATCTAAGGGAATCGGTGTGATTTACCAAGGCCGTGAACACAAAATATACATATATATATATATGTATATATATATATATATATATATATATATATATATATATATATATATATCTGCCGTGTTTAATTACAAGGCACATAAATGGAAGCCGCCACTTCAAGAATGGCAACCCATCGCACGGAGCACATGTACATCCCTGCATAATTTAAGAGAGGATTATCCAGTCTGCCAGTACAGGAGTTATATTACTTTTCTATAGTTTAAGTGAGAGATTTGGACCACGATTTTAGTGTCTTACAGTTTGGGACTGGGACACGGCCTTTCTACATCATCACAACGCATCTTAGGAAGAATTTTCATGCTAGGTTTCGGCTCCCTTGAAATTACATTTAAAATGTGAGAAATTGTGGAAACTGGTGAAATTTTTAATCTATATCTGATTTTTATTATTACTGGATAAAACGGAGGTAACACATTAAACGTACAAAACATTTTATAATTAGTGAGTTATGAGTTACACTACGTAAGGTAGCTAAGGTAGCTAACCTGGTTGAGTGGTAGACAAGGCCTTAAAGGCCTTAACTCTGCCAGGTAAAATAAAGCTATTATTATTATTATATTATTATTATTATTATTATTATTATTATTTACTTACTCACTGGCACTATCGAACCCGTAGGTTCATGGCCGCGCGGACATAAGCTCTCCATACATCCCTATCCTGAGCTAATGCTTTCCAATCATTCCCTGTATAATCTACTTCACTCAAATCATAGTTAATGTTGTTCTCCCACCTCATTCTTGGTCTACCAACTGGGCGTTTTCCCTCTGGCTTTCCTACAAGAAGCTTCCATGCACGTCTTTCATTCCCCATACGTGCAACATGTCCTGCCCATCGCAGTCTACGAGACTTAACTGTTCTTATTATCTGGCTTCCTATAAAGACCATGTAGTTCATTGTTATGTAGTCTTCTCCATTCACCTGTCTGTTCATCTCTCTTTGGTCCAAAAATTTTCCTAAGAACTTTATTCTCAAATACTCGTAATCTCCTTTCCTCCCTTAAAGTAAGAGTCCATGTTTCGCACCCATATAATATAACTGATAGAATAATAGTTTTATATATTTTCACTTAACATTTTTTGAAAGGAGTTGGGACATCAAAAGTCTCTGCAATGCATAATAGCACGCATTTCCAGAATTGAGCCTATGTTTAATTTCTTTGTGCGTCTCATTCCTATTTGTGATTATTGTTCCTAGGTATTTGAATTCAGCCACTTCCTCAAAATTTCCCTCATTTGTCATTAGCTGTCCATTTCCATTATATACTGAATTTCTACCTGTGACCATATATTTAGTTTTATTGATATTTACTTCCAGTCCTAATTTCTTAGTGTTACTCAATAGTGTGTGCGTGTTGGCCTTTAGTATCTCCTCGCTATCGGCCAATAGTACTACATCATCAGCATAAACTAACAGCTTATTAATACCATTCAGTTGTAAGCCTTCCTCATTCTCTAAAGATTTAATGGCATCTCCTTGCTTCAACCCATTCTGGATTTCAAAAGTGTCTGAAAACTGTTTGCCTACACGCACCCTACTATTTGAGCCATTTAGACATATTCGTATAAGTCTAACTAACTTTTTAGGAATTCCGAACTCCAGCAGGATACTATATAACTTCTCCCTCTTAATTGAATCATATGCTTTTTTGAAGTCTACATATAGTTGATGTACAGTGCCATTATATTCCCATTTCTTTTCTAAAATCTGTCTTATACTAAAAATCTGATCTGTTGTAGACCTGTTTCTTCTAAATGCACATTGATGATCTCCTAGAATGTCATCAATATAGGGAGTAAGTCTGCTTACTAATATATTTGTTAGAATTTTGTAGGAAGTTGAAAGTAATGAGATGCCCCTGTAGTTGTTGCAATCAGTTTTATCTCCTTTCTTATAAATTGGTACGATAATTGATTCCTTCCATTCATCTGGAAGAGCTTCTTTTTTCCCAAATCATACTAAGCAACCAGCGTATTTTGTCTATCAATTTTTCTCCTCCTGATTTTATGAGTTCTGCTGGGATCTCATCTGAACCTGATGCTTTATACATCTTCAATTTTTCAATCGCCATTTCAACCTCTAATGCACTTGGCTCTGCGACTAGCATTTCTGCTGTCTGTAACTTATCCTCCTCAATGTCCTGTTCTGTATGTACATTTAATAGCTGATTAAAGTAACTTTTCCATCTATTTAATATACTCCTAGAATCTGCAATCATATCCCCATTTTCATTTCGAATTATGTTTGTTCTAGCCTGAAACCCTTTCTTCTCTATACTAATTCCCTGATATAATTCTCTAATGTTCCTATTTTTTGCATTCATTTCAAGATCATTAATCTTCTCTCTCAAATATTCCCTCTTTTTACTCTTTAGTAACTTAGTAGTTTCCCGTCTAATACTACCCAATTGCTCTAAATTTACCTCATTTGGCTCGTGTAACCATTTAATTTTTGCTAGTTTTCTTTTCTTTACAATGTCGGCACATTCCTCATCAAACCATTTGTTGTTTTGCCTCTTTTTTATACAACCAATGCTTTCTGATGCTGACAATTTAATAGTATCTCTTATAGCCTCCCATTCTTTATTTATATCAGGTTCTTCTTCGTTGCCACATTGTCATCTGAAGATTCCAGTACTTCAAATCTATTAGCAATTTTGATTGTTTGTATTCTTGCCGCATTTCATCATTTCTCAAGTTTTTTAATTCATATTTTACAGAATCATCTTTAGCATTCGTTCCTCTCATAAGCGATAGCCGTTGTCTGATTTTCACTCTGACCAGATGATGATCCGAATTGCAGTCTGTCCCTCTAACTGATCTAACATCAATGATGCTACTGTGCCAGCGTTTATCCACTAATACATGATCTATCTGGTTCCGAGTTTCTCCATCTGGGGACGTCCAGGTGTATTTATGAATATCCTTATGCTGAAATGTTGTGCTCTTAACAATGAGATTCTTTGATGTGGCAAATGTGACTAATCTAACCCCGTTGTCGTTACTATCTTCATGAAGACTGAATTTGCCTATTGTTGGTTTGAATATATCTTCCCGCCCCACTTTTGCATTAAAATCTCCTAAGACCTTTATTATTATTATTATTATTATTATTATTATTATTATTATTATTATTATTAAGTCATCGCCAATGAACGTTCCTAAAGATAATTGTTAATGTTGTAAGTGAAACCTTGTACTGTTCACCATCATGATCAAATTACTTGTATAAAGTTGTGTCCTGTCACCATATTCTGCAGTGACATGCCGTCATTCATATTCGGGGCTATTTATTTGAATTTTGCAGACACCCAAACTTATTTGAACTTCCTAACTTTAATATTTAAATTGCTAATGACATTACGAAAATTATTTCGTGGTGCGGGACCTTGCCCAAAAATACAGCTTTTTTCATTCCATTATTTCAATACATACAGGATGTAAATGAATTACACCGCACAAATTTAACTACATTTAGAGGGGTATTATATAAGCATTTTAAGATAATGAACTAGAGAACTTCGAATAAAAATGTTCAAGTTATGATTAAATTTGTAAAATGGTTGACACCCTCAGATTATTTCAAATTAAAATGGAAATAATATGATATATAGACTGTAACATGCAACAAGTATGCGCATTTAGCTCAGTGATTCTAGCAGTTTTAGTACTGACGCAAATGTAAAATTGATGCATCACGTTCGAAACTACCTACAATATGTGCACACTTTTTCCCCCCTTTCTTCCTTTATTATGTACGTACTGAAAATTAGTTACATAAGTAGATTTACTTCTGGTTTAACTGTTTGTTCATTATTGAACAGAATACGGTATTGTAATGTACAGAGTTACAAAACTATGTGCACTTTGAGACAAACAGAATGGGCCGACACTTGATCTCGAATATTTCAAGTTCCAACGCCCGACTCACACGAGTAAACTAATTGCACAGTACAGCTAAAGTATGTTTTCTTTCTTCCTTTGAAGAGTATTCTTTCAAGTGTGGATAGCCAGCGTACGCTTATCCCGGTGGTTAGTGGCATGATTCGTACGCAAAAGATCACAGGTTTGATTCCCGATGAAGTTAAATGTTCTAATTATTAAAATTCTATTTTTTCTGTATATCCATTTTTATAGAAAAAACGTACTAAATATTTGGAAGTATTACTTTTTTATTATTTATTTATAAACAGGTTTACAATGTAACAAAACATCTTCCTGTGCCCAAAGCTTTTTAAAATTTCATCTTCTTTCACATTCAAATTCTTGCAGACCTAGCTCCCTCATACCTCTTCTTACATCATCAATCTATTTAAAACTAGGTGGACCTCTCTTTCATTTCCCAGGTGGAATCCATTCCAAAGCTTGTCCGGGTAATCTGTTCCTTTGGGCATCCTACATATATCACCATACCATTGTAGTCTCTGTATCTCACAAAATCTAATATTGAATTTTGGGATTTCATTTGTTGTCTGATGATTGTATTTCTGATTTCGAATGTCTAGTTGAGCGTCTGTAAAAATCGATTTCAGTAGACACAAGCTTTACATTCAAATTTTTATTCTACTGCCACGTTTCTGCACCGTATATTAGCGTGCTTCTAATTATGGAGTTATATTACATTTACAATTTGGCACCCATTCATATGTTATTATCCCACAAAACGCCGTTGAACATTGTTATTACTGATCTGCCTTTTGAACCCTATATTTTATGTCATTTTCTTGTGTACATTTTGAGTTAATTAGACCCCCAGCTAATTACATTCTTCACATCCTGTGATACATCCCATTATTATTATTATTATCATCATCATCATCATCATGAACAAATTCGTTTTAGGCCATGTGGCCTGTACGGTAAACCTAGCGAAGATGGTCTTGATCTTTCCACCGATGTTTTGGTCTTCCTTGGTCCCTATGTCCAGTTGGGGTATATTGGAATGCCAATTTTGGAAGTCTATTTCTTGCCATTCTTCTCAGATGATTTTTCCATTCTTGTTGGTATTTTTGGATATCTTCATTTAAACTTGCTACTCCAAGTTTTCCTCTGATAGTAGTGTTCCTTTGGTGATCCAGTCTATTAACTCCTAACAATGATCGTAAGAAGCGCATTTGGCTTACTTGAAGTTTATGAGAGTTTCTTTTATTTAAAATCCAAATTTCACTTCCGTATTTTAGAGCAGCTTTTGATGTGACGTTATGTAATCTTAGTTTTGTCTCTGTCCTCATCTGTTTACCAAAATGTCTTCGTATTACCCCATTCATTTTATTATATTTTTGTAATTTTGAATCAATGTCACTCTTATACTCTGCAAATACACTTCCTAAGTAAGAGAAATCTGACACTTGTTCTATAATTTTTCCATCAATCTCAATTTTCACCCGTTGTATGTTTTTTCCACACATTGCCATTGTTTTGGATTTTGATGTGGAAATTTTCATATTATATTTGCTGGCAATTTTGAATAATTGATATGCTGCTATTTGTAAGCTATCTTCGGAATCTGATAATATTATTTGATCATCAGCATATAATATTGTTTGAATTATTTTATTCCTAGTTATTGAAATTCCACTGTTTACTGTTTGTTTCCATTCTTGCACTATTCTGTTAATATATATATTAAATAAGAGTGTATTATATTATTATTATTATTATTATTATTATTATTATTATTATTATTATTGATGATGATGGACAAATTATGTTGAGTGGCATCTTATACTTGTATGAATTAACATTATTGTGGCAAATTTTAGAAATCAAAACTATATTACAATTTGACCTCCTCGGTAGACAATTGGCTGGCGCGTGCCACTGCCCCTCTGAGATCCCAGGTTCGAATCCTGGCAGTTTCAGAAGAGTATTGGTGGTGGGTCAAACCATATTTTTTTTATTTTTCTCGGGGTTCTCTCGTTCTCCAGCATCAACCAAAAAATAGTATCCATTCCACGTACCCTCCCTTCATGTCATTTCATTTCATATGATATTTCACCTTATGTCAGAAAAACTATAATTTGGTTGGCAATACACAGGGGTTGAAAATATAAGGTTTCGGTCAGCTAGTAGAGATTTTTTTATTTTTTTACTTAGAGCCCCACCACCACCTCCCGGATTACCTCGGACATAACGCTCTTTTTCCCGGGTCAGCTCTATGTCCCGATCTATATATAATATTTATTGAAAAATACATAATAAATGTATAATTTCGGGTTTGTGAAAGTGTGTAAATGTTACATAACATAAAAGTGCGATTTTTTTGTTCGTGTACGTGTGTTAGTGTGAGTATGTGATTGTGTGCTTTGTGCTTGTTTGTGTATATGTGTATGTGTGACTGTGAAAATGGGTGTGTTATTGGATAATCATTCTTCTTCTCCTTCCATCTTCGTCGCTTCTTAATCGCAGAACTCTTCCGATGAAGTAACTAGTAGACACTACCAGGGTACTGCCTTTAGACTCCGAGACTGAGCAATAAGAAAACGGCAGTAGCAACCAAGGGAGGACTGTATAGTCCCCCTCGTGGCTATGGGCTAACCCAACAACGGAGGTATGTGTCGCGGGAGTAGAACCTGATGTGTCCGACGTTGAAGACAACAAGCAACATACATAATACCATAGAGAAGACCTTCATTCCACCCATCTCCATAATACTGGGATAGGGAAATAGATCTGTAAAGTCGCAGTTCTCGAGCACACTGCCCTCCCAGATTTCTGAATAAATAAATACAATAAAATAAATATATATTACAATTTCGTTTCAGTAAATGGTGACAACGCAAAAAGTGGACATTCGAATTTCCAGATAATTTTGGTTTTAAAATAAAGCTTATTACCACTAAATATGAACACACAAAAATAATTGTGGACCATCCCGAAACAAAGCAGTAAAATAACATTATAAGCGCTACAAAAAACACATTTCACTAGTTTACTGTAAGAGACATCCCCTTTTCGATATAAATTTGATATTAAAATGATGCTTAGGATCACCAAAGATGAAAACACAAGAAAATCTGCGAACCATCACTAAAGAAACTGGGTTAGAGTTATACATAATTTGGTTAGGTTAGCTTTTAGTTTGTTACACATATAGTATAACTTATTTACATAACTTCAATTTAAAATTGTCTAGATGTCATTCTATTTATTACTTTCACTAGTTACAGTAATTTAAATAAGTTGGGTTAGCTTTCAGGCTATTATACATATATTCTATTAAATTATATTACAAATTTGGAAGATTATGTTATAAATAAGTGGTATCTATTTATTGAATAATTTGTTAGGGCTAATTTGCCGTTTTTCTTTTTCGAGAAATACTTACGATGACGTATCGATTATTATCGACAATCGATTCTGTTAAACCATTTTTTCTTAAGAATCTATTTGTGAGCATGTGACGTTTATTAAATTTACTCCCTCTTATGTAATTTTGGAAATATAGCACTTGGAAGTACAGCAGTGCACTTTTATTACAATAAAATATTTCTTCTTCTTTTCCGCATCTCTATTGAAGAAAAATTTTTCACCCTGCGCTAACATCTGAATATCGAATCTGACGTCACGAGCACAATGACACAGCCACTTCCATCACATAATATAGAGAATAGTGCTTTATAAATTGTTATTTTACAGCTTTGTTTCTGGATGGTACGCACAATTTTACACGCTTTATGTTAGCGTCACCTGTATCTATCCATCTATCTATGTAACGGAATCATTGAACCCGATTTTCAACCCACTCAAAAACATTTCATTGACTTGAATCTTTGTATATTTGTAAAGGACCCATGACAATACAATAATTTCATAAATTGTATCTAAAATCCTGGCCAGAATCATCAGAAAATCAAAAACATAAAAACCGGTGTAATAGGTTGCGATCTTATCGAATTTTTAGTCAATCGTTGTAAGAGCTCAGTTGGTAGAGCGGTGGACTGTTGTGGTATATAATTTCAGTACTCCATAAGTCTCTGGTTCAAATCCGGACTGGGGGATCTCTTTAAAGAGTATTAAGCAATTCAATTGCCTTGGGATTCCGGCTTATGACAAACTAAAATTAAAAGCAACACGCTTTATTACATAACCGAACTAAAAAAATGAAAAATAAATAATAGTTTAAAAACAACTAAAACAACACGCTTTATTAGAAAACCGAAGTAAAAAATGAAAATGGTATTAATTTCCAACACGCTTGAATTAAATTAAAGTGGTCAACAAAAAAATCATCTCCAACACATCTAGAATAAAACTACAGTTATCTACAAAACAATTGCCATCAAAAGCGTTGGGTGCTTTTTATGGTTTTTACGTTTTCTTCATAGAGACTCGGGTGTCCACTTTTTTGCGCCGTACCCCAGTAAATTTATAGAAAACGAATTTAGAGATTGAATGGAGTGACGAGGTCCTCATTATCAGACTACTCTTGTCGCTGTTAACGTGAACCTATGAACACAGTGTAATCCATTGGCATTCAACGTTAAGGAAAAGCACACATTACCGCGCTATTTACAGACGATCATGGTAATGATAAACTTTCTAGTATGACTAGAAATAGGTATGTTAGTAATTACATGTTATGTGCTTTATGTGACGTGAAGTAAATGCAAATAAATTAAATGAGAGCAAACTGAATGCAGTGCTAAAACATCTTGCTTTGACTGTATATCTCTCACTACCTAGCCCAGTGTTTTTATGGATTGCTTCCAGGCCTGTTTTTTTTAACAAACAGCATCGATACACGTATCGTTTGAACTACAATGCATTAACCAGAGGTGAGTACGATAAAAATGCGTGAACTAGAGGTGAGTACGATAAAAGTGCGTGAACCAGAGGTGAGTACGATAACTAATCCACACTTCACTCACCATACATGTGTATGCTCGATGCTATCGAGGGAGTCCCAACTATTACTGACTACTATAAGAGCTATCTAGAGATGGACACAACAACGAAATATATTATAATATACTCGTAATTAGATGCTAGTAATTCATCTTACTAACTCAGTAGTAGCAAGAAAAGACCAAAAGAAACCGCTTCAGCAACGAGGACATCCGTAAAATAACGGGACTAAAAGGGTGTTGCAACATTAGCAATGAGGTTGAAATGGATATAGGTGGGGGGGGGGGTCATGTGCTCCGATTGGAACCTAAAAGTGAACTTATGCGGTTTTTATGTGGGAACCCAGTCCAGGGAAAAGGGAAGTGGAAGACAAAAAAAAGCGTTGGAGTGAAGTATTTAAGTGTCATCAAGAAAAATTGTGGACTAGAATAGCGTAAGACAGACAAAAGTGGAAGCAATCCGTAAAAAAAGTGGAATTGATAGTCCCAAGGTGTTGGCTAACCCGGGGATATAAAGTAAGCAACCCTGCAGTCGCAGGTGGCCCTTGCCCAAAATGGGATCATTATGGGCTAATTCTTCATATTAAAGTAAGACAATATTTATTTTGAGAGTAAATCTAGAAAAGTTGCACTTACAAAATAATAAAATAAAGAACTAAGTCACAGCACTATGGAAACCGTAGGATCATGGCCGTGCGACATAAGTTCTCTATACGTCCCTATCCTGAGCTAATGTTTTCAATTATCCTCTGTATAATGTACAAGAAATGAGGATATAAGAGAAGAATTGAAAGTCACAGCCTTTATTGGATAAAGTCCGAATTACAGACAGAAATGGATTGATCACATGGATGGAATGAGTAAGAACAGATATCCATTGTTAGCAAGAGATTATCAAGCAAGAGGAAGACGTGATGTTGGAAGACCTAGAAGACGTTGGGCTGATGCATTATGAAGTCGGAACGGGCAATTGCCAATCCCTGGAGTGATGATGATGATAATGTACTTCCCTCAATTCATGGTTAATGTTACTCTTCCACCTCATTCTTCGTCTATCAACTGAGCGTTTTCCCTCTGGATTTCCTTTCCATGCCCTTATTTCATTCCCCGTTATAAATAAAAAAACAAAAATTAATAAAAAAGAGGAAAAAGGTGGAAGGTGATTACGACTACGAGTATAATTTGGTTGTCAACTAACTCACTGGGCTATGGAACCCGCAGTTTCGTGGCCATGCGGACATAAGTTCTCCATACATCCCCATCCTGAGTTACTGTGTTCCAATCATCCCCAGTATAATCCACCTCCCTCAAATCATGTTTAATGTTATTCTCTCACCTCATTCTCAGTTTATCTACTGGGCGTTTTCCAGCTGCTTTTCATAGAGCGAGTGAACATGTACACTCTTCGACAAAAAATGAGTCATCTCTTGAACGCACATTTCTTCTAAGTCATACTCGGCACAGCGCTGGGTTCAAACTAGGAAACTAGTCATAATTGTGCAGTCCCAGAGCTATTGTGTTATGTGGCATGAACTGAAGACTCTTCTACGTGTCCTGATATTTAGCGCCGACTCTGGAACCGAGTGACCCAAGGACAATCTGTGAGGTCGTCAGGAGTTGAGCGACCTGACGTACTATAGCTCAGGCTGGACCCACTTCAGCAACCAAACACGTCCCCAGCTGGTGCACTGAGGGAAAGGTCGGTGGATCTGGTAGAGAGCCCTCCCGGTCAAGTCCAAGGGACTCGTAAACCATTAGTGGGGTAGGCAAGAGTTGAGCGCCTTGTCGTACTAGTTGCTCATCTGTTGGAGCTTGCGAGCTCCGTGCTGGCCCAGAACAGCTGCAGAAGGCGTCCCTGGGGGCACACCAGGGCTCGGCTCGGACCAGTACAGAGGGGAGCAACTGTACTGGTTCCTGGCTCGGCCTACGGACCCGTCGACAAACTGTGGGGTCGCCATTAGATGAGCACCTGGATGTACTAAAAGTCTCACACTGTTGGGCTTGTAGCCCTAGCCGGTCTCACAACGGCTGCAGGACACGTCCCTGGAGGCAGAACAGGGGAATGGTCGGTGGATCTGCGACAGCAGTCCTCCCGGCTAGGCTCATGGAGCCCGTGGACCAACTGTGGGGTCGTCAGGAATGAGCGACCTGATGTACTATGTAGCTCAGCAATTCCCAGAACTTGCTAACTCCAACACACCAACTGTGGGGTCGTCAGGAATGAGCGACCTGATGTACTATGTAGCTCAGCAATTCCCAGAACTTGCTAACTCCAACACCCTCTCCCTGGGGTGTTGGTTTAAGGACCGTGAACTTGAACGTGGACGTGAACATAGGATAGGGAGGACTAGAACTAGGACTTGGGAGTATGGTCATGACGACCATCCCAAGGGGTGGGGGAAGGGCCTAGATGTCCTGATAGCTCAGCGGTAAAGCACGCGGTCACTGTTTCTGTTAATGAAGATCTCTGGTTCGCGTCTTCAATTACGGTTTATTTTCGTGATATTTGTATTAAAGCGTTTTATGAATTAAATACATTTTAATTCAACATTTGAATTAATCTATACTTTTTAAGTTCATAATATGTTATACCGTTGAGGTTATGAGAATGTTAAATTATATATTTTTACACGCTTTATATTAGCTTGACCTGTATCTGTCTATGTAACGAACCTGTATCTATGTAACGGAATCTTTGAACACGATTTTCATCCACTTAAAAACATTGGATCGGCTTGAAACTTTGTATACTTGTAAAGGACCCATGACAATACAATAATTTTATAGTTTTTTTATAAAATCCTGGCCAGAATCATTGGAAAATAAAAAAAATAATAAAATAAATTAAAAACCTGTGTAATAGGTTGCGGACTTATCGACTTTTTAGTCAATCGTTGTAGGAGCTCAGTTAGTAGAGCGGTGGATTGTAGTGGTATATAATTTCAGCAATCAATAGGTCAATAGGTCCCTGGTTCATATCCGGAGGTTTTTTTAGAAAAGTATTAAGCAATTATATTTTCATTGGATTCCGGTTTTATGACAATCAATTAAACTAAAAATAAAAAAAATAATAGTTTAAAAACTGAAACAACACGTATTATTAGATAACCAAACTAAAAAAATATAAAAAATAAATAATAGTTTAAAAATCTAAAACAACACGCTTTATTAGAAAACCGAACAAAAAATTAAAAAATAATTTTAATTTCCAACACGCTTGGGGAAAAAAATTAAAGTGGTCAACAAAAAATCATCTCTAACACATCTAGAATAAAACTAGAGTTATCTACAAAAAATAAATAATTTTACCATCAAAACCGTTGGGTGCTTTTTATGGTTTTTACGTTTTCTTCTTAGAGACTTTACTTTTACCAATATCTGTTTATTATCAAATATAAGTATTAATTGATATAGAGCACCCCACGCTTTTGATATTAAAATTATTTTTTGTAGATAACTCTTGTTTTATTCTAGATGTGTTGGATATTTGTTGACCACTTTAATTTTATCCCAAGCGTTTTGGAAAATAAAATTATTTTCCATTTTTTAGTTCGGTTTTCTAATAAAGCGTGTTGTTTTAGTTTGTTTAAACTATTATTTATTTTTACCTTGTATACTACCGTCTTCCTAAACTATCTAAAATTTTCGTTGATTTCACTCTAGGCATTTCGATGCATGCTTCATCTTCTGGAGTTGTTGTAGTAGTATTGAATTAACTCTTATGTCTAATAGAGGGTGTTGCTTATTAGGCACATTTTCGTTAAGAATGTTTGTATTCTTGGCCTTCTTGATAATTTCGTTAAGAATGTTTGTATTCTTGGCCTTCTTGATAATTTCGATTTCTTGTAAAATGTTAATTTGTGTCTGTTGTTTTCTCTGTGTATAATTTACATGTTTTATCGATATTATTGAAACTTTGGCCGCTTTCTGAAATATGTTTAGCGAAATTTGATTTCATTGTTAAAGGAGAAGGCAAATCAATTTTCGCTGTTCACCAGGTTGAATCCAATCGAAAATGTATGGCCTAAGATGAAAATAGAGATGAAATCTAATTGGCTGCAGATGTACGAAAAATGGCTTATGTGCACAAATTCAAGACACCTGGGATGCTTAGCCGATCGTCCACGTGCCTGTAGAAATTAGATTGCATCAATGTCCCGCAGATCGAGGGCGGCAATAGATGCTGAGGATTCATACACCTGATATTGATTTGGTTTTGTTAAAGTTTCATTTTAGAAGATATTATTTTCTTTCTTCATTTAATTATTAAAAGGTTTTCATTTATGTTTTTTTGTGTGTGCATTAAAGCCATAAAACTCAAATACAAAATTAAATATGAAACTATATTACACGCGAAATGCTATCCTAATATTCAATTAAAAAAAAGTGAACGGGAATCGAACCTGTGAGGTTACGAACACAGATGTGTGTTAAACCTCTCGACCACGGAAACACACAAAGGCAAGCTCTCTCTTTTATGTTACTTGAGTGTGCACTACGTTAACTAGCAAATACCACAGTACAATTACTGTAAACGTGTTAATGTGAATAAGGCTTCTGCGAGTGCTCACGAAGTACCCCGATCGGTTGACAGAATTAAGAGATGAGTCATTTTTACACACTTTATATTAGCTTGACCTGTATCTATCTATCTATCTATGTAACGGAATCTTTCAGCGCGATTTTCCCCCACTTAAATCATTGGATCGTCTTGAAACTTTGTATACTTGTAGAGGACCCGTGACAATACAATAATTTCATATTTATTTTCTAAAATCCTGGCCATAATTATCAGAAAATAAAAAAAAAAGTGTTTTGTATCAATGTAACGGAATCTTTCAACGCGATTTTTACCCACATAGAAACATTGGATCGACTTGAAACTTTGTATACGTGTAGAGGACCCGTGACAATACAATAATTTCATATTTTGTTTCTAAAATCCTGGCCAGGATCATCCGAAAATCAAAAAAAATGAAAACTGGTATAATAGGTTGCGGACTTGTCCAGTTTTTAGTCAATCGTTGTAAGAGCTCAGTTCGTAGAGCAGTGAACTCTTAGTAGTATATAATTTCAGTAATCTATACGTCGCTGGTTCAAATCCAGCTGGGAGGGTTTTTTTATAGAAGAGTATTATTTTTAGCTCATACTACAGTAGTATTGAATTTAAAGATATTTACATTTTTATCTTATTCTGTAAAATATTAAAACTAAAAAATAAAAAATAAATAATAGTTTTAAAAAACTAAAAGAACACGCTTTATTAGAAAACTAAAAAATGAAAAATAATTTTAATTTCCAATACGCTTGGGATAAAATTAAAGTGGTCAACAAAAAAATCATCTCCTACACATATAAAATAAAACTAGAGGTATCAAGAAAAAGAAAATAATTTTACCATCAAAAGCGTGGGGTGCTTTTTATGATGTTTTCATTTTCTTCTTAGAGAGCTTACTTTTACCAATATCTGTTTATTATCAAATATATTAATTGATATAGAGCACCCCACGCTTTTGATGGTAAAATTATTTTCTTTTCTTGATAACTCTAGTTTTATTTTATGTGTGTTGGAGATGATTTTTTGTTGACCACTTTAATTTTATCCCAAGCGTATTGGAAATTAAATTATTTTCATTTTTTAGTTTTCTAATAAAGCGTGTTTCTTTAGTTTTTTAAAACTATTATTTATTTTGTCTAAGGGTGTACCTCTTTCATTCGGTTATTGTAAAATGATACTAATTTTAACATCTTAGTGTTCAATTCTGCTACACACGTTTATATTTTTCAAGGTAAAAACAAAATCGATTACCGATACAGTTATCGATTGCTTGCCTCGCCATGAATTATTAAGCCCATACACCTGTACTGAACTAACAGTTCTACTAAATATAAACATATTTAAGAAATTAACGTAGCAATATAAACAGTAATTACGTGTTTAAGTGGTGTTACAGTAAAATGCAATTCTTCTAAAACTAAGTATTTACTGACACTATCGAACTCGGACATTCATAGCCGCATCGACATACGCTCCCCATACACTCCTAAAGTTTTCCTGCCATTTCCTACATAATGTATCTATCTCAAAACGTGGCATTCTCATTCTTTGGTATCCCACTGACAGATTCCCTCTGGGTTACTTATAACAAGTTTCCAATTCCCCTATTTCATCCCCTATTGGTGCCGTATGTCGTAACAAAACACGATATACGAGACTTAAGTATTTTTATGAAAACCTTAAAGACTATGAAAGTCACTGTCATATAATTTTCTCCAGTCGTCTCCCTGTGAACCAAACATTTTCTTAAGCACTTAATTCTCAAATATAGTAATTTTTCGTACTCTGTTACAGACCATGTTGCTAAAGTAATTCTTTTTAATTCAATAATCTATTAGATTTATCGGATAGGATATTGAATTACAACA